>CM060653.1:5530000-5927500 GCA_030686955.1 Odontamblyopus rebecca | reverse complement strand
ACAAAAACTTCTCTTTCCCTCATGGTTAGTGCTTGAGTGAAGCCATTTATTATCAAACAACTGTGTTTCCTCTTTTTAAATCATAATGAGAACAGAAACTACACAAATGACCTCATAAATTCTGCCAGGGTATGTAAACTTATGAGCACAACTGTATGTTATAATGTTTTCTCATCAAAAACACACCAGGAGTTGTGTTTTGTTTCATTCACACATGTTTAACACACAAACCTGCATATTCAGGCTGAGTTCTTCTCTCAAACTGAGCACGTTCTGTTTTACCTTGTGAAGTCATGTGGTAATACAGGAAGTGCTCTTCTGTGTTTGAAACTCCAAACACCTTCACTAGAATCACTTGGATGGTTCCAACCCTGGATTTGCCAAACTCTATTGAACTGAAGGTCAAAAGTAGCTGTTAAGTTGAAAAGTACTGCTCCATGACATCACAAGGTGGAACAGAGCATTTTGAGCTGTCATGTACAGACTAATAATAAAGAATGACTCAAACATGTGTGAATGAAGCAAAACACAACTCCCGGTCTGTTTTTTGAGGAGGTAACTCATTATAACATGTCTTAAAGCTCACAACAGTCAGTTTTGTTTAATAACGGATCTTGAATTCATTATTTATTCACTTCACAAGCTACAAGGACTTTGTTTGCCACAGTTGCCCTGATGGAAACAAGACTGGCATCATTCACACAGACAAAGTGTGTAGTGAAGTGTCTTGCTCAAAGACACAACAATAATATACCCAGACCTGCCGTGATAACACAATTAAGACTTTTAACCCTTTTCGACTACGTTTACACAAGCTCAGATACGTTTCTACAGCCGCAAAGTAAATCTTCAGGTGTGCTCTATGTACTCACTCACCCTCCTACCATCATTTTGTAATTAGCTAAGTGACATTTTAATGCGGTTTTCCTTTCACTGTTTGGGAAATCCTTCATCACGTTTTATTTGCTTAGAGCTAGAACATTTTGGCCTGATGATTTTGTGTGTTTGGTATGAGGTGAAGCAATAGATTCGCTCAGTAAGCTCCCGGTGTCTCTCCTCGGAAAGTCTACCAGAGAATATTAAAGGGAGCAGAGCGCAGGCCCGGGCACGTCCACTGACAGGTCAAGTCAACACTGTTTTATGATTGATCTGATGGGAGTATTTGGATAAAATAACCGTCTCTTATCAGAAATCGACCCAGACAGCGCTTAGATTATCATATAACAGTAAGTAAATCTGCAATAATGCTGATATGGAAGTAGGTCAAGTTAACTATTTGGAAAACATGCAGGACCGGCTGAGATTGTACCGCGCACTAATGAAAATACAAGTGGATTTCTGTGAGACAGGCCTCTACTTTGACCATGTTTAAATCCAGACTTAAATCGGTTTTGTTTAGCTGTGCGTATCACTGAAAGGTTTTCATTCTGCATTCGTCTCTCTCATTTAATGTCTCTGTCTCTTTTTTTAATTTTAAGATGATTATTTGTGTTCTAATCTGTTTGAATTGTGATTTTAACGTATTTCTTATTCTGTAAAGCACTTTGTGTATGAATTATGCTATACAAATAAACTTACCTTGCCTAATATTCCATAGACAATGTTAATAATAAAGGTGCACTTTGTAACATTTTTCTGGTGAAGGGTTTGCCACCTGCTTGTTTCCATGGAGATGTTTTTGCTTTGTCTAGGATCTGTCCCCATGGCAACAAACGGGTGACGGCAACATGCCAAGAAACATGTCAGATCTGTGGAGAGGTAAGGCCGCTCAGTGCAGTGCAGTTTAAATGTAGTTCACTAATAATAACATTATCTGTACTTGAGCAGATTAGTTTAATGCCATACTGTGTAATATTCCATTAAAAGCTTTAGCATCTCCATGGAGACAAGCAAGTGGTGAACCCTCCCAAACAAAAAAGTTAAAGTGGCGACAATTCTCAATTAAATAGAGGCTTTTATCATATGAAAAAGATTAATTTTGTTCCATAGAGGATGTAAATTTGTGAATCAAAAGCATCGAGGCACAAATTTTCACAAAATTATCAAGACACAAATACTGTAATCTGTCTTTTTTTACAGAAAAACTTCACATTTCACTCTTCTTTCAAATGATAATGCTTCATTCTGAACAGAATCGTACCTTTTAAACTGCAATACAACACTGGTATCGGATATCGGCGCTGCTACTGAAACATTTTCTGGATATCGGCTTCCAAATATCGGTTCAGTCAATATGCTGGTTACATATAAATTGATGTAATAAGATTATTCACTGGCTGAAATCTCATAATGTTTAAACTTTTATTTACACAAAGGTCTTCCATCTTTACTTGAGAGATAAATAACAGCTACATAACACATTTAAAACGTCTTATTTTATTTTTGTTTTGGGGAAATAAAGATATAATGGTAAATAATGGTATCGGTTGATATCGGATATTGGCAGATACTTAAAGCTGTCGTATCGGAGTCGGTATCTGAACTGAAAAAGCCTGATCAGTGCAACCCGATTTTAAACATACTGTAATTCTTTCCACAAGGTGCAGCCTGATTTGTGATTCTACAGCTGGACTTTATTTTTTGAATCAACAGTGTCCATCTGTTGTATTTTAACACAGAAACTGAAGTGTGTTGTGTGTTGTGTGTGTTGTGTGTGTTGTGTCGTGTATCTGCACACAGACCTGCCCATAGGCGAAGATGGTGGCGTTGTAGCCCTCCAAACAGCCCTCGATGAGCCTCTCGGTGCAGTGTGTGTAGATGGACTCCTGGTGTGTGTCCATATCAAACACATGGTCGTATGTAAAGGCCTTGTCTTTACCCAGAAACACCTGGGGCTCTCCGGGCATCACGTACGTGCAGATGTGACACCCTTCGATCTTCTCTTTGGCCAACTGAGGGCGGATCCTGCAAGACAAGAATAAAAAGGTTTAAATTAAGACTGAGGTGTTTCAATATAGAGTTTTATTAAAGAGGGCGTGATTTGCTTTTTGTTTGGGGTCTGTCACCTGCTTGTTTTCTATGAGTAGTGTCATTTCTCTGCCTGGAATATTCCACAGTATGACATTAAACTGCTCAACCTTACTTTTATTCAATTACAGGTGGTTTTATAGCTCAAAAATACATAGAAAAACAGGCATTCTGACTGTGAGCAGGGTCGCCTCTCCACAGATCTGACCATGGAGACCTTGTTTGGTCTCCGTGAAGATAGAAAGATTTAATGCCAATGGAGAAAAGCATTTGACGGACCCTCCATTAGAAAATTTACACAATGCACCTTTAACTGCAAACGCGTCACCATGTTGACTCTTACTGTTGTGAAAATATGTTCCCCAAAAACAACATTTTAACAAGTTTCATAAGTTTCATTTTTGTTTTTGATGCTCTCTGCTTTAAATCACTTCCCTATTGTATTAGTATTATTGTATTGTATTATTATTGTATTAGTTTTGTCATGTTGCTGGGTACAGTTTTGTATTATGTATGTCTGCGTTATGCCGAGCACTAGACAGAATCTTACAGCTAACTGTAAAGAGAGTTTGAATAAGGCCCAGGAGAGATCACTAAATTACTGAAACATGCATGGATGGCATCTAAGATCACTTTAGGCATTTATTTGTGAGGGAACATGGTAGAAAGCTTAAAAAACACAAAACAAAACCTTTTATATATAATGTAAGAGCACGAGACACGGTGTAAGGTGCTGTATTACTGCTCTTGCCTGGTTAGTGATCCATCTCTGTGCCCAAACCTGTTCTCATTTAATAAAGCTGTACTACGCAACTTTTCTGGAGGAGGGTCTGCTGCCTGTTTGCCAAAATCTGACTCGTGTTTGAGTAATCCTGCATTACTTGTAGATACCTTTGACCTTTAGTTCAAGATTGACCATTCCAGGTCTTAAATTTTCCAGATGATTCAAGTGAAGGAGCATGGAGTTTAAAACACAACTGAGCACTTCCTGTATTGTCACATGACGTCACAAAATGTTTTCAGTTTGAGAGAAGAATTTCGCCAAAATATGCCGAGTTTGTGTGTTAAATATATGTGTACAAACAAAACACAACTGCAGGAATGTGTTTGATGAGGGAACAACATTATAACATACATCAGAAAACAGCGTAACCCTTTAAACACGGTAATTACGTAATCTAAAAATGAATAAAAAACGGTTTAAACAGCAGAAAAATAAATATTCCTTAGAGATTTTAGATGAATTTCACATATCTGGTTCCTATTTTTAATAACGCAAGCGTAAAGTGGAGGAAATCCACTTGGATAGACTAAAGAGCAGTGATTATTTTGGTCATAGCCGGCAGGGTTGAGTTTGTGCGACGTTGTGTTTATACTGGAGCGTGCAGTGCCAGCGGCCTCCCTCGGGGGCAGCACCTCTCTCACACTGCACTCCCTGTTCACACACACAAGGCTAAACAGTCCCGCCCTGTATGTCATTAACATCAGTCTGTTTGCTCAAATATGTCAAACTAACAAAAACACAGCCACTTCCTCCCATGATGCTTTGCTGCCTCGGCACAGGGATCACTGTCAACCTGAAGAGGAAGTATGGAATATTAGATCCAGACTATGGCAACATCACACGAGTTTTACTGTGAAAAACTACACTATGTAAAGTATATGGAAATAGTACATGAACAAACATGCACACTGACAAATAAGAGATATCAATACAGGCTGGTCAAAAGTATTAACAACTAGAGACGATATATTGGATGGGCAATATATCGTCCCAATATCTGAACTTCTTAACAAATCAGTGATCAGCTTTAAATCTCCAGAACAGACCAATATTTTGTGTTGGTTTTAAAGTGAAGCACTCTGGTCACCTTGAGTGTTGTAAAGGGCTCTATAAATACAGTTTGATTGCATGATTGACATCATTTGGTGAAAATTACCCAAATTGGCTCTACATATCGGCCCAAAAATATCAACAGAGCTCTACAGCCATTGGCTTCTTTACTCTAACAATTGGTAGCGGCCATGAAAAAAAACAAAACGTTTTCTGTTTCCTGTCCTAATTTATTTGGTCAGGACAGTGGACAGTTCCCATCATTGCCCACATTTGTGATTATAATTTAGACATTGGCGTACTAATGCGTGCAAACTGAAGGGAAGAAGGGTCAAGATGGATTCTCGTGATATTTGTAAGTTCACAAACTCATCTTGGAGTGCACCCACTGGAGTGACAGGACCAAACGAACCAAAACAAATATGGCGACGCCGACAGACGTACTTCAGCCTATTTTAGTGTCAATATGGGCGTTTTATTTGTGAAAATGTGCAGAAGGTAAACGCTTTGTGCATTTGTGGACAGCTCTGTGTTTTCCTTTTCAGCGAGAGCCACAGATTGATAATGTGTAGAATTCACTTCAGAACGACACATATCAATCTGCTCAGGGCTTTAGCTTTCTCCTAAAGACAAGGAAATCATAATATGAAGTTTGTGGCATATGGCCCAGTAATGCCCGGCTCTAATTATGGTTTGGCCTGTAAGATAAGTCAATACACCTGGAGTCTGTCAAGCACACTGTTGTAAATGAATGCTATTGTGGCTCTCGGCTGTAGGCACAAGCAGTGAGAGCAGTGAGAATGGGACCTCTGAATCAACTTCCTCTTCACCAGCTCTCCTCTTTCAACTCTGTGTAGTGTTAACGGAAAAGTCTTATCCCATTTTACACTACAAAAGTCTGGAGTTAGAAGGGAGGAGGAGGAGGGAGACATGAGAACAGTGAACACAAGTCTACAAAGCATACAGAGGTGTTATTGTGAGTGTGAAACTGGACCCGTGTGATTTAATAGACTCATTTTGGGGAAGCTGAGACGGGACTATTGCACCTGGAGCAGTTTGGATTTCTGTCAGTGTTAAGAGGGGACAGTACAGACTAATATACAAGCTCATTCAAAAAGTTAGCACAAAGCGAGTGGTTTCTAATTTATTCACATTTAAAGAACCGCCAAATTTTGCAGTAATCCAATTATGATTTTGCGGACCAGTATTTGCCTGTGGTCAGATTTAATGTCTATGTTTTAATAGAATTCTCTTCACAAAAAATTATACATTAAAAGGGTCAATATTCCACTATACATATGTTATCATGTTGTTTCCTCATCACAAACAACTCCAGCTATGTTTGTGATGAGGTAACAACATTTTAACATGGCTAAAAGTCCATTTTGTGTAAGCTCCGACCTTTAAAACATATTCAGTAGAATTAACATTTCATTTCATCCATCCATCCATCTTCTCCCGCTTAATCCGGCTGGGTCGCAGGGGCAGTTTGCTGCCCAATACTCAGAGCACCTGACCCCCCCTATGAACCCCTCTGCAGGTGGTGAGCCCACAGGAGGGTGGACGTCATGGTCCTTGATGTTAGTTCATAGGGGTCCGGGCATGTTTTGGGTTGATGGGGAAACCGGAGCACCCGGAGGAAACCCATCCAGACACGGGGAGAACATGCAAACTCCACACAGAATGGCCGGGCGACCCGGGATCGAACCCGCAACCTTCTTGCTGTGAGGCCTGAGTGTTGCCACTCAGCCACCGTGCCGCCACATTTCATTTCATTTTTATTATTTATTTCATTCATTTAAAAACAATTATAACAGCCTAACATTCAAAATGAAATATTATGAATGAAAAGGAGCAGAAAGAAGTATAAACTTCACAATTATTCACAATTTAACATTTCTAATCAAATCATAAAAGCTGTAGGAGCCATTTTTCTATTTCATTACAGAACACAGAATATAACGTAACATAACTAATCTGCTGTCTCATACATTTTTAGTATATAATATTTGACACTTTTTTAAAAATACATTCATAGATTTAGAGTTCTTGATTTCACCGTCAACACTGTTCCATAGACTCACACCTTTGATTGAAACACACTTTCCATCGTCACTGTTCTGAATCTGTGTATTTTAAAAACCTCAGTTCCTTTTAAATTATAAATACTTTGTCTTTTTGTAAATCTGTTTTGAAGGTTGTTTGGTAAGACATACATAATTTTCAGAATATTAAATTCTACTAATTCATTAAATTTCAATAAGTTTAAGTGTATAAATAGAAAAGAGAGAGAAGAGAAAAACTGGATTGATATAAGTTTTACAAGCAGCACTTCCCCAAACTTCAATACAACAGGTCAGATATGGAACAATCAGTGAATTATACAAAATATACAATGCATTTGGATTTAAAGATAAAAGACTTTTACCTGATGTAGAACAGCTATAGTTGCAGCTATTTTTACTTGTGTGATTTCCATGTTAAATGCTCATCAATCATAACACCCAAAAACACTTATTTGACTTTTGAGAAAAAGACTGAAATCTGCACTGCTAAACTAAAGCAAAGAGCTGTCAACATGGCGACACCACTCTGACTACGCTTTGAAATCATTAATAATGTAGAAATGCTTTAGTATAAGTCAAGTCTAAGCATGAAGAGGGTAAAAGGTCGGCAACACAGACATGAAGTCGTCTGAGGAGAGAAGTGATGTGATAATGGGACAGTTGAACATTACATCAGTGAATCTTCTTTCAGCACTTGGACACCCTCCCAAAACCTGACAGAAAATAACTGCAGTAATCCACAAATACAACGGACGCAGACATTAGAGTGACTTATGACGCTGTGGCAACGCAATTAAAACAAAAACCTCTTCTAAAACATGTTTCGGAAAAAGTAAAATTGAAATTTAATTATTTGCCGTCAGGATTCAGTGTTGTGGCCATTTCCTATATTGTGCAAAACTCATCAAAAACGTACCTGGAGTTGTGTTTTGCTTCATTCACACGTGTTTGAGTAACCTTTTATTATGCTTTGTTCCACCTTGTGATGTCATGAAGCAGTGATTTTCAGGTTAACAGCAACATTCAGTTCAGTAAAGATGAGCAATTCCAGGGTTGAAATCATCCCAATAATTGTAGTGAAGGTGCGTGGAGTTTAAAAACATTGTATTACCACATGACATCACAAGGTGGACCAGTGCGTTTTCTGTTTGAGAGAAGAACTCAGCCTAAATATGCAGGAATCGTGTGTTAAACATGTAAAATAACACAATATCGACCCTTTGGGGAAAAATATACTGAAATCAGAATCCCTGAAACTGCAGTATTAGCATGTTTTATACCGAATCACACCTCTTAATAGTGCACAATTTATGTATGTAACCGCCTGCGTGTCTCCATGGTGATGACAATGATTTGCCTTGAATGTTCCCTAGTATGCCCATAAACTATCCATTTTGCTTTTATTCAAATACAGCTCAAAAATCTCTTGCAAATCATCCATTCTTACTGTTATCTGGCGTCACCTCTCCACAGATCTGACCTGTCACCTGCTTGTCTTCATGGAGGAAAATAAGTTCCATCCCGAACTGTGGAACATCCGACCCCAAACAAAGTAATTGACGAATTGAAAGTGGCGCGTACTCCTCCGGAAAAGTTACATACTGCACCTTTATGTCACATTGTGTAGCTGGAGAAGGACTTTGTATTTACTAAATAATTACAGGCCCTTGATTTCCCACTCGTGACCGTTCCAAACAAATCCTCCCCAAATCGACTTCAATCAGAGAATCAACAGACTCATTTGTTTAGGTAAAATAATCGTGGACTTGAGTTTAGTGTTAAATAATATGATTAAATGTCCATTCCTGGTCTTGCGTTGCCAACATAGTGACTTTGTGTTTATCTCAGCAGCACAAGTGAAGCAATGTTTGTTTAGTTACAACAGCCTCTGTGTCCAACAAGGATGAAGAGGGAGCAAAGAACAGAATCATGACATAAAGAAGAAGAAGAGGAGACCACATACAAGGCTCTAATGTTCAGTACAGACAGCGGAGACGGTGGTGAAGTCCTCTCTCTATTTGGACATACTGCGCTAAATTTTAATACTGAAACTACTTTATTCCACAGTAAAGCAGTAAAATCCCTGTAAACGATTTTTAACGAAACAGTATCATTCAAAATACATAAGCTGCAGCAAATAAACAGCAGAATGAGTCAGTATGTAGCCACAAAAGTTCGTTATTCAACCCTCTACAGCTCAAATCTTATTGTATTAGAGTAAAAATACTAGTGCTGCCGCGATTATTCAACGTTGTCGACGTAATCGAATGTGAAAATGAGTCGAATACAATTTTTTTGGCCGAATATTCACCTTTAGTTATTTTTGGTCTCAAACGGCTCGTCCAGAGACCTTTTGCTTGCCTGAGATCAGGTATTTCCCCTCCACACCCCTAGTCGTACTACACTCGAGGCGGACACCGGCGCGGCAGGCAGCGGCTGCGCCGAGGCGGACACCGGCGCGGCTAACAGCGGCTACACTGCTGTTAGCTAACAGCAGTGGTAAATAATGGCACCGCCAAAGAAAACAAACTTGAGGAAGTATTTGCCGTGCGCACTCAGCTGGCTGGTCTCTCTCTTTCTCTCTTCCCCCTTCCCCGATTTGAGCATTTGAGAGCGGTATGAAAATGGCAGCGGCCGGTGGGTCAGAGTCGGATCCAAGAACAGTGGCGACTTCTTCTAGACCAAGACCTAAAGCCTCGAAAGTCTGGGAATACTTTCGGACAGATGGTGATAGAGTGGTTTGTACACGCTGTAAGACTTATTTGGCTTATCACGGGAGCACGACCACGATGCATGAGGTATTGAGAATACCGTTGCAATATGCTGCTCGTGCAAACTCGTTAAATTGTGTGTGCATATCGTTGTTCAACGTTGTCAAATGAGCACACACAACAGACATAACAGCAATAACCTTTGCAACTCGCACGCACAGCAAACAAAAGGTACCCTCCGGGAAAATCTAAAACACCCACTTGTGTGTGTTAGAACCGCTTGTTTTTTTTTTTTTTAATTAGTCGTTTAGATTAGTCGACTAATCGAAAAATTAGTCGAGAGATTAATCGTTAGAAAATTAGTCGTTAGTGGCAGCACTAAAAAATACCCTCAAAGCTCAAAGGAATAGTACACACAATAAATACTGAGCGTCAAAATATATTATCGTGACAGACCTACTGGAGTGTGAGCCTAACTTTAACCTATTTTAACCCATATCTGAACTTTGAAGGCCAGTATGCAACTTTCGTGCCAAAAACTAGACTTAAATAAGCATGTGTTTCATTATGGATGCTTCTATAGCACTGAAAGACTTTGCAAAACATGTGTTCACAGTGAGCAGGTTTTTGTATGCAAGAAATAGACTTAATTTAACCCATATTTAGCCTGTAAATTACAAGTATGGGTTTAATTTTAACTTTCTGTTTCCATGGAATAGTGCAGTTGGCTTTCCACCCCCAGAAAGTCGCATATTTTCACTGTAAATGTTGTACGATGTAATAATTAAAGGTGCGCTATGGCACTTTTTGGTTGGGGTTCCGTCACCTGCTTGTTTCGATGACATCGCCCTACCTGGAATGTTCCGCAGTGTGACATTAAACAGCAGTACTTGACTTCTATTCGGTTAGAAGTGGTTTCATAGCTCAAATATACAATCGGACTGTTCCTCTCCACAGATCTGACCTGTAACTGGGTCTGGGTTGGTCTCCATGAACATAGATCGGTTTAAGACGATACTGTGAAGCATTCCAGACAAAGCGATGAAGTCTCCATGGAGAAAAGCATTTGAAAAAGCTCCACAATGCACCTTTAACGTTATATTTTCCATGGAATCAAGCAGTTGACTTTTCACGCCCAGACGTACAAACTATCACTTTTGAGGTTGTAAATGTAAATGATGCGAGTGTGTATGCAGACACACACAGAGCAGAGTTGTGTGTGTGTGTGTGTATGTGTGTGTGTGTGTGTGTGTGTGTGTGTGTGTGTGTGTGTGTGTGTGTGTGTGTGTGTGTGTGTGGTACTCGAGTGCACTGTAATTCACTAAACATTCAAAACACCACCTTTAAGTCACAATTATACTGTTTAACTGTATCGTCATTAAAGCACAATTTCAAGTTTGGTGTGAAAATCATTATTGTACAAAGATGAATTAATTGCGTTTGTATTAAGGTTTAACATTTGTGATGAAAACCACATTAGAGATGACAAAAGAAACACTGTAAACTGAAGTTATTGGCAAAAATCTGACATCTTTGTTGTTAAGGTTAATGGTCACTCGAGATGCCTTAGCAAAAACAAAATAATTCCCAAATATTTATTAAATATTTTGTAATCATAGTGGTTAAAATTGTATTGAGTTGCCCTGCCTTTATAAATGCTAGGGTGAGGGTGAAGTCAAAAAGTAGCAACGGTATCAGTTTCATTACAGTCACTAAAAGAATCTGCAGTGCATAATGACCTAATATAATATTAGGAGCATTTTGGCTTCAGGTCGAATGACAGGGGAGAGACGCAAATGTTGAGGAGCTACGACCCTGCGTCAGGCCAGAGATCCCACCACAGTCACTTCGGACACGGGGAACAGCGCCGACTTTCTCCCCTCCGCTCTGTCCTCTTCAAACGTCATTACGCTCGGAGATTTCCATCCACACGTAGCGAGGAAGAAGAAAAAAGCCTGATTGACACTTCGTGTGTGACGTTGAGCCAAAAAGTTTGCGATGGGGACGTTTTATTGAAGACCGAGAGTCGAGAGGGGACGAGGCGCTGAAGAGGAGAAAGTTCCCGCTCGAGGGCGAAGTCAGACTTTCACGGAGGAGACGGGAACTTCTCCGCGTGCCGAGAGCGCGGGTCTGTCAGATACGACATGCTGCAGTGGGAAATATCACACGCCGTGGACTGTCGCCTTTTACGTTTTACTCCAGAATCTGCCTCTTCTGCGCTTTTCTTGTCTCGGCGAGTCCCAGATCATTAAATGGAGGGAGAAACGCACTGGTGAAGTTTGGTTTGATCAGAACTTTTGCCTCATCTTCAAATATAATACTGCTCTTCTGTTTCTGAATGGTTTAGGTGCGAGATACAAAATAATTCTTAATTAGTCACGGTAATACCCTATACCCCAGTAAAATGCTGAGAAGGTTTAACGGTATCACAATTTGGATACCGCCCAAGCCTAATAAATGCCCAACATTTCCTGTGTGCAGACCGATTAGATAATGTATAAGGAAGTGGACTAAGTGTGCGTGACATCACCCGTAGTGTTCGGCTCCAGTCAAATGAAGCTCATCAATTTATTTAGGGACAAAAATCGAAATAAAAACACCAGGATCATGTAGAGCGGGTTCATTTGAACATTTAAAGAACAAAATGAAAAGCCTGTCAACAGCACTTAGAGGGTTAATATTTTTCAATACAAAGTGAATTGGAGCCGATGGAGCCGGAAGCCATTCTCTGTCCAAATAAAAACACGAAAAGCAGGTCCATTTATTATTTCCTCATAACAATAAATCCAAGAACAGCATATTGAATAAGTAAAATCACATTCACCATGGACTGAAAAGACCTCGTTTCTTGTGTGTGACCCTATGGACCAAAGCGACTCCTTTCACCAGACCCAAAGTCACTGTTTATTTGTCTTATACTCGACCTGATCCTGATAACACATGAAAAGACTCAGCACAGAGTCCTGCCCTCCAGCACCTCAGGCTCCACAGTGAAAAAAACCTTCACCGGGACACAGAAAGAGAGGATTATGTTACAACTAATGGAAGAACTCAAACACATGTATAAGAAAACGGATCATTTAGTGTCAAGTTTTACTGCATTTGTCAAATTTACTTGGTGCAACTTAAAACAATGAATACTAGCTCTTGTATATTACTTAACAATTATATTTTATTTGTACATATCTGTATAATATAGTTTGATATTTTTCATTGTTTTACTAATATTTTAAATGTATAATTGTGCAGATGTAATTTCTATTCTATTGTTTATGATTCTGTTTTTACATAGTTGTTTTAAGATACTCCCCGTCCAAGTTATGTCCCTTGTGGATGAATAATATTTGTGCAATTTCAGTGTGTTTTCAAAATTTAACTAAAATGAGATTAAACTCAGAACTAAACCTGGGCCAGAGCTGGACTAAACCAGGCCTAGAACTGGATCAGAGCAAGTCCAAGTCTACATCAGGACAAATCTAGGATCAAACCAGGACCAAACTAGCCGAGGTGTGAACGCGGAGTCATTTTGTGCTTTTATCTGGCAACCCATGTTTAAGATTTAACCCCAAACACACATTTGACGGGTGGATACGGGCCGCCCTTCAGCACTGTAGGGCTTAAGAGCGCTAATCCGCCTTCTCAAATAACACAAGATCGGCCATGACAAGGAAACTGCGAAATCTGAAAAAAATCAAAATCAAAAACAGTGTACAGTCTCCATTTAACCAAGCAACCTTCACCTAAATAAATAAACAGAGACCTATTAAAATATCCAGTTAACATGACATGACAAAACTAACCAAGAAATATGGTCAAGAGTAAATAATCAGGCCAAATCGTTTTCCATTTAAATTTGTTTTAAAGGCGCTGTGTCTGATTTTTACCGTCTTAAAAATGTGAATTCATTTGCACTTTTCACCACCAGAGCGGAGTTTTGCCATAACAGCTAACAACTAGCATCCTAACGTGCACTTACTGACTTACGGGACAATAAAACACTTGGCGATTAGAAGCAGACAGTACGCAGTGGACTTATTTTGATCTTAAAGGTGCAATGTGTAACTTTTCTGGTCTGCCACCTGCTTATCTCCATGGCGATATTGCTGTTTTGACTCGATTAATCCACAGTATGAATATAAACTTGCTAATCACAGTGGAGAGGGGTTAAGATCAGGTCAGATCTATGGAGAGGCGAGCCTGCACATAGTAAGAATTCATGCTTTTTAAGGTATTTTTGAGCTATAAAACACATGTAGTTGAACAAATGCAAGGGAGATATGCTTAATGTCCTACTGTGGAACCTTCCAGGCAAAGAAATAACATCTCCATGGAAACAAGCAAGTAGCAAAGTTTCATAGAGCTGCTTATACAAGACAAACCTTTCAGATACATGGAAAAATGGCCTTTAAATCAGGCAGAACAAGCAGAAACTATACTTGAATGAAATCAATGCATATGAAGTTATAGATAGAGTTTAAAGAAGTGTATTTGTAGGAATTATCCAGAGTTCTACAGTCACATGGGCCCCAAAGCCAAACGAAAGCTTTGTCACATAACTCCTTTGTGGGTTAATCCGCTACAGTTTCACTCCTGAGAAAAATGAAAGAAAAAAATAACAAGGTTTAAAGGAAAGGATTAAAGAGATTCGTTTGCAAAGGGGGAGGTGCCACGCAAAATATTACTTAGTGACAATCCTGTGTTTGGCTATTTTAGAAAGTGAAGAAAGTCATAATTACTACAGAATTAACATAAACACAGCATGAAGACAAAGGTAGAGGCTTTATTTATTCAAAATGTCAAAGAATAAAATATTCTTGATATTATATGTAGGCTAGAGTTGGGCAGTAACGCGGTAATACGGTATATTGAGGTTTCACAAAATAGCAACGGTATCAGTTTCTCCAAATCTGCAGCACATAAGGACGTAATATAATATTAGGCAGCGTTTTGGCTTCAGACTGAATGACAGGGGAGAGACGCAAATGTTGACGGAGCTACGACCCTGCGTCAGGCCAGAGATCCCACCACAGTCACTTCTGACACGGGGAACAGCGCCGTCTTTCTCCCCTCCGCTCTCTCCTCTTCAAACGTCAAAATGCATGGAGATATTGATCCACACGCAGCGAGGAAGAAGAAAAAAATGTGACTGACGCTTCATGTGTGATGTCGAGCTGAAAAGTTTGCGATGGGGACGTTTTTTTGGACACAAGAGTCAAGAGGGGACGAGGCGCTGAAGAGGAGAAAGTTCCCGCTTGAGGGCGAAGTCAGACTTTCACGGAGGAGACGGGAACTTCTCCGAGTCCCGAGAGTCTGTCAGGTACAACATGCTGCAGTGGGAAATATCACACGCCGTGGACTTTTTACTTCATTAATGGAGGGTTATACGCATTGGCAAAGTTTGGTTTGTGCCTCATCTTCAAATATAAAGCTGCTCTTCTGTTTCTGAATGGTTTAGGTGCAGTGACAAACTAATTCTTCATTAGTCACGATAATACCGTATACCCCAGTAAAATGCTGAGAAAGTTTAACGGTATCAAAATTTGGACATCGCCCAACCTTACTATATACTCTTTCACAATACTAAAATTTCAAACTTGATTTCCATACTAAGGAAAAGACTCACTACAGATTCTGATTCTTTATTTAGATAATACAATATGATTTTCAACATTAAATAATGGTACTTTCTATCTTTCTATCTGTATCATTGTAATCCCTCAGTGGTCCATGGGTGTGTACTAGTCTATGTGCCCTTAATTCTTGTTCTGATACGGCTCAAGATCATTCTAAAGCTATTCAGGATTTAGTATTTGACACCTGCTCACATGACTATCTAGCTTTGATACTAGTTTTAGCATTGATTATATATAATATTTGATAAAAAAAATATAATCACTGACCAGTCAGTTACTAAAATAATCAGTTTATTTCTTTTTTTCAGTAGAGAAATGTCAGGAGCAGTTTTCAAATGTCAGGATAGGGCAGTATTTGAAAACTAAAGAAATTATTGGTCAGCAAAAGGCACCGTCTATGCATAGATTAGTTGACTAAACGAAGCTAGGAATTGCACAGTTGCTCAGATCTCAAAATTTTTCAGAATCACATGCAAAATGTATGCAAAGTACTAAATAGCATCGTCGTAAGAGAAAAGGCAAATTAAAAAGTACAGTTCCTCCCCACGCTCCAGATAACTCACTCCCTGCTTTCACCTTTCTCCTGCTTATAACATCTTATAATATAACACACTACACTGACTGCAGATTACTGGCAAATTTAAAAAGATTTGTTTTTCAGAGGGATGATAATCTTGTGGCATTTTGTCCCATCCTCCTTACTAAGATGTTGCATAATAGCTTAAGCGCACTGTTCAACTGTATTACACAACTGTAGTGAGACTTGAGCGGAGACAGATGACATTTATTCACAGTTGAGTGAATGGTGCACACAGAAGAGCAGAGTGGGTTTGGACTTCACCTTTTCAAACACTAAATATCCCAGACAGACAGAGCTTTGTGGGCCAGGTCATGTGATCGCTCCAGCTCAGACTCATTACAGCGATTACAGTGACAGCAGCAGGACGCAGCACTGCTCTCAGCTACATCAATGAAGGACTCATCAAGACTCCTCTGAATCACACAAGAAAATATCAGGTCTTACTCTGCATAAAAACTGCTATTCCTGAAGTTTACATCTGTACAAACCTGCTCCAAAATACACATGATTCTTCTGAGTGTTTGTCAGTCAATATTTGTTTTTGTCAATTCTGAAAATGTTAAAAATGTAAAAATGTTTTCAAAGGATCAACCAAATGAGGCCTGTAACCTTTGTTTTTATACACTTACATTTTGTTGTTGTCTCCATGGAGATGTAATCTCTTTGCCTGGAAAGTTTTATAGAGTATGGCCATGGCAATAATCAGGTGATACCACCAGGCCTTGGTACAAGTCAGATCTGTGGAGAGGTGAGCTGGCTCACAATGCATGTTTTTGAGCTATTGTTTAGCACACTAGTAACACTTTCTGGAGGTGGCAGGTCATCTGCCTCATTCCATGGAAATTAAAAGTAAAAAAAATACATGGGTGAGAGTTTTCTGCCCTATTGTGCAATATTATAGCTCTAGGAACAACATTTCCATGGAAACAAGAGTCAGATTAGTGGAGACAGTTTGACTTTTATATTATAATTCTGCATATCTTCAGAAAAATGTTTTCAGTGTTTACTTGCCAATGTCTAAGCAAAAATAAATCACACCATAAGCTTGTTGTGATGTGTGATAAGTGAAAATCAAACTTTACTTTAATGTTGATCATTTGTCTACTCCAGAGTAACTGCACAAGAAAGACTCCTGTATTATACTTGGCCGGAAACCAACGGTGACACAGGGTTTTTCAAAAGAGTCGAGTCACATCTTCACCACTTTTGCTGATCTCACTTCCTGGTTCACAGCCAATCAGATTTCCTCCTGCTGACCTCATGTATCTGCAGCAAACCAATATACGACAGTGTCCCGGAACAATTTGTCTGGAGTAAATGTGATTGTCTTGTCATAATTACACAGATTAAATACTGAGCAGCTGCTTATACACTGAGAAAACAGAGAAACAAAGAAACAGAGCGAATACAGCCTCATGATTCAGCCAGAGTCCAGAGACAGAGACAGAGACAGACCTTTAGACCAGCCACAGTGACTCAGACATCCAGGAGTATTATTAGGTCAAGGGTTCAGTGATTTGGCAAAAAATGAAAAAATAATCTATATATTTTTCTCCTTCATTCAATTTCTGTTTATTTAAAAAAGCCAATTTGTGAGCACAGTGGTTAGGAGCAGAGTTCAGACTGTAGAGGAAGAAATTTCTAATGTTTTGTATTAAATGGTATTGTTTCAAACTCTGTATTGTTTATTATTCAGGAAATTGATATGAGATCCATTTTTATCTGACTGTAAAAAGATGAAAAAAAATTGATTGAAGCAATAAGACACCAAAACAGACCTAGTGTCATAAAATGTGCTGATCAGGACTTGATTAAAAGGTCCTATATTGAGTCTTGTGACCTTTAAGCCACGTTATAAAAAACATATCAGGAGCTGTGTTTTGTTTCATTCACACATGCTTGAGTACATCTCTAACACTCAAAATGCTCCTTTTCACCTTGTAATGTCATGTTGTGCACATCCAAAATGTATTGTGTTAAGTTTTATGTTCTATCTGAAATACAGTTTCTTTCCAGCACTTAACCATGAAAACAGACACTGAGTTATGCACTTAGAGCTTTTACTGACTACACTATGTAAATACAGGTAATTACCCAACCTCGCCATGTTACAGACGAGAGCTGTTTCCACACAAGGACAAGTTTAACCAGAATTTTGAGTTTAATTATAAAGAACTTTAAGTGCAGTCGCATTAGAACTGACTAAACTCACATCATGAACCACAGCCCTGAGGGAACAAGACATGATTTAAATGCACTTTCTTTATTTTCTTCTTGCTGTAATATTAAGCCTGTATGGGATTACATCTGAGCTACAGTGGGTTGATTAATCTGCATGACACGTTATAGAAAGTAGGGATGGGACCACAAGATAACGCAACACGAAAAATATAAAAATACACGAGAAAAAAATCATGTCATCAGATTTTCTTTTCCTTCAGAAGTCGTAGTCCCAAAAAGCGGTGCTACACATGATCTCAAAATATAGTAGATAAATATGTAAAGTAGTAATCACAAATGGTGAGGGCGACATTTTTATTGAATTGCACTATGTATTTCTTATAAATCAAGTCAAAGTCTCATCTCATGGACCTAATCTCATGTCTCGTCTCGTGAAAACTGTGTCTCATCTCACCCCAAATAAACTAGAACTACAACACAATATGGTTCACTTAGGGCTGGGCAGTGAATTCAACTCATTTGATTAATTTTGTGGTTTTAATATTTCAGATTTTGAAAAAATCGAGATATAAAGGATTATTATGAAACGAGTTTACTCCTGATTTTGTTACGGGCAAAACAAGGATATTGTGCATTTCTCATTCTACTTTAACCTATAAAATTAGATTACAATACATTACATATAAATAAGTGGAGGCAATTTACAATTTCTTAAAGTTGCATTCTGTTTTAGTTGGGGGGGTTCTTGTTTCTATGGATATGTCATTGCTCCGCTTAGAATGTTCCACAGTGTGACATTAAACAGATCTTCTTTATATTATTTCAGCCCCAAAACCCCCTGGAAAGCAGCCATTCTGACTGTGAGTAGGGTTGAATCTCCACAGATCTGACCTGTAACTGGGTCTGGTTTGGTCTCCATGAAGATAGAAAGGCTTAATGCCGCACTGTGAAACATTCCAGACAAAGCAATAACATCTCTACAAAGGAAAGCATTTGATATGATAAGAATGAAAATGTAAAGAGCTTTTTGAAAAACTGGTGATCCTCACGTCAACCAAAATGTATTAAAATCATCATCTAGTGCAGTGTTTCTTAACATGTGTGCACCAATAAAACATATATACCTATGTTTTGAATTTGAAAAAAAAAACATTTTATTTTTCCAGTTAAGAAGGGTTCAGTGAATGCGCAGATGAAACTCGAACCACTGGCCTAGTGTGTGCAAAAAGATGGATATTGTATTTTTTGGGCATATCATTCACTTAGAAAAAAGATTTACTGGGATTATCCTGTTAATGTGTCAGTGGCATAAAGTAATTCCAGTATTATCGTTTATTTTACTTACTGATACTTTTCTGCTGTAATATATCTGGCTTTAAACTGTGTTATTGTGACAGGTCTAAGTGCCCTCTCCACACACACATGAACGCACACACACACACACACACACAGGTGAGTGTGTGCTGCCTGTAACTGAGCCCAGGCTGCAGATATAGGATTTCACTGACCACATGAACACAAAGAACTCAATCTCCTGTTTAGTTAAAAGCCTCTTTTAAGCTGAACTCATGAAAAGCATTACAATTCTCATCTAATCACTTGTTGTTGAAAATGCTTTGTGCTACAGTGGGTCATTGTGCTAAAGTACTTAGGACTACAGAATGTTTGCGTATAAGACAAATATAAAATCCTATATGAACATTCAACATTTGAAGAATAAAACATGTTTATATTAGAGATGGACCAACACAATGGGACGATATTTGCACTTTTTACCATAGACATTATAAAGTATAAAGAAGTGGACAAAGGGAGTGTGACGTCACCCATAGTGTTCAGCTCCAGTCAAATGAAGCGCATCGAAGCTAGCGGTTAAAGGGGTAAATAAATGAAATGAAATAAAAACACCAAGATCATGTAGAGTGGGTTATACGAACATTTTAAGAGAAAAATGAGGAGCCTGACAGCAGCCGTTACAAAGAGGTGTCATCATTTATTTTCATTTGTTAGTGAAATCAAATTGTTATATTAGCAGTGATGGAAAGAATACTTTTAAAATATATTTACGAATACTACATACATGCACAAAGTTGCATTTAATTTGTTTTAAATTAATTGTAAAAATGCAACATACGATTAAAAACAGCTTTATATTTGCTTCACCGTTTGCTATTTCCTATCATTAATTAGAAAAGGAAAATTCGAAAGACCAATGTTTTCCAATTTTCTCACTAATATTTTTATTTATTTATTTAAAAGGGACAGTGCATATTGATGAACATACAATGTAAATATGCCAGAATTAGCCCATTGGCTCCTTTCCATCTGTAGTCCCTGGCAGATCAGGACAGGAAATAACATATAACACAAAAGTGCACACATTCAATATTCAGGACAATATTAGACAACATTAGACTTAAACAACACTTCAGAGACGATGATCACAGATCTGGTGACTCTTGAGCCAATGTTTCAGGTTTGTCTTAAATGCGTTTATTGTCACACTGTCTCTGACTGTAGCTGGGGTGCTGTTCCATACTAATACTGTGCAGTTTGAGCCTAAATTGTGTACCGCCATGTATTCCTTTGTTTTTGGAAAAGTTCCTGTTCTCCAAATGTGTATTCGGACTAAATATGCTCGGTATATGTATTCAGTTACTTCCCAGGACTGATTATTACAGGTCGTATACTGATGTACCAAATATAGTGTGACCGTCATATCCACACACCCATAGCACAGACACGTGTATCCCGGGGCAGGTGCATGTGTCTCTGTGTGTGAAACAGCCTTGTATGGAGCTCTTATTGTTGACTTAGCCTCAATGGCCGCCCGGAGCAGGAGAAGACATGCAGGCAAACAGCGGTTATGTAACGGGGTAAATAAAGTAGGACCTTATGGACAGTGAGAAATGACTCTGAACAATAGAGAAGTGGCGTCTCTCTCGAGGGGAGTGCCACTACAGACTACAGTACAACAGATGCTCTTGACATCAGGGGCCTCGACACTGCAAAAAGCTCTACCCAGGCAAGTTAAAGGGCCCATATTATGCTATTTTCTGATCTATGTTATAATGTTTCCTCATCACAAACAGATCTGGAGTTGTGTTTTGCTTGATTCACACATGTTTAACCCTTTTAGTCCTATTATTTCCATCCATCCATCCATCTTCTCCCGCTTAATCCAGCTGGGTCCTCATAGCACCTGACCCCCCCTATGAACCCCTCCCATGCATCAAAATCCTGCCTGGATGTTTTTTTTACTTAAAAAATGTCAGAAAACGTCCCAAGAGTCAGTGCTTTTGCCCCGTTTTACCAGGATGAGTTCAGCTTTCCACATCTGCCAGTTGTCAGGCATTACTGTTTGTGTATTAATGTGTAATAACAGTTGAAAGAGAAGAAAAACACAAAAACACACAAAAAATGAAAAAGCACCGAAAAACCAACTGTAAATTCTCTGTGGTGGGTGCTGCAGAAATTTACCGTAATAACCCGATATGAGTAGAAAGCGCAACCTTTCTGCTTTCAGGAACTGTTGGAATTTCTTCGAGAGCGCATGTAGTTCCGGAGATACAATAATGAGAAGTCGCGCATGGAAACTGGTCTGTGAGGGTTAACACACACAAATCCTGCATATTTAGGTTTGTTCAGGCTTCTCTCAAACAGAAAACACTGTTCCACCTTATGTCCTGTGGTAATACAAGAAGCTCCACTGTTTTTTTTTAACTCCATATACTTTCAGTAGAATCATTTGGATTATTTCAGTTGTGGAAATGCCCGTCTCTACTGAACAAAAGGTAAAAAGTTGTTAGCTGTTAACTTGAAAACTACCGCTTCATGACGTCACAAGGTGGAACAGAGCATTTGGATATTTTTCACAACATGTATGAATAAAACAAAACGCAACTCCAGGTATGTTTTTGATGACATAACAACATTTTAACACGTTTTAAAGCTTTCATTAGTGAGTTTTGCTTGACCTTTTATAGAATATTTTACTTTATTTGAGTAGATTCAACTTGACAAGTAAAATGATCTACCAGTGTTTCTTATTTTAAGTGGAAAATGTTGTTTTTCTTTTTGGGTTTGGGTCCGTCACCTGTTCGTTTTTATGGAGAGGACATTGCTCTGCTTGGAATGTTCCACAGTATGACATTAAACAGCTCTACCGTACATTTATTCAGGTGGTTTTATAGCTCAAAAATACCTTGAAAAAGAGGCATTCTGACTGAGCGGGGGCGCCTCTCCACAGATCTGACCTGTAACTTGGTCTAGTTTGGTCTGAACGACGATGGAAAGGTTTAGTACCATACTGTGAAACATTCCATTCATATTTTAAGTCTTGCTCTAATAGTAGATGGTTTTACTCGTCAAGTGTAATTTACTGAAATCATTCCCTCATTCAAGTAATCTGAACTTGGCGAGATGTGAGTTTTTGCAGTGTCTAATTCAGCCCTATAGAAGATTCCAGGCTAAAAACAGGTTGAAAAAGCTACGTAGTCTGCTTTGGTTTGTGGGTATCTTATTTGAAGCATTTCTGGCCATAGGGAACCACATCTGGACAAAAAATGACAGTGTTTAGGCAACTGAAATTATATAGTACATCTTGTTTATTGTCACCACAGTGTAAGTGGGCTGCGACACAATGCGAAGATGCACTGTGAAATATTAAACTCTGTGAGGAGCTGAGGGGAAGTACAGGTGGTTTTTCCACACCTAAAACCTCATTATCTGGATCTGAGAGAAGCATTTGAGCTGAAAGGACGTCAGAGTATTATAGCTGTGAGCTCGAAACAAGATTACCACATTACCTCATATTATGATGTAGCTTTGAACTAACAAATATTACATTACATTCATTTCAACTGATCAAACAGTTATTTGCAAATACAGAGAACTTATGGACAGGGGAGTCAACAAAGGGGCTCTTGTTACGGCCCCCAGGGTCTCAGGGGCCCAGAATTGGACCCTCTTCCTATTAATTTACTTTATAGGGGAGCCCATGTTAGATTTCTTGCTCCGGCCCCCCATATTTCAATGGGCCTGCTTATGGACAAATTATTATGACATACCGAACATACATTTCTGACATAAAATGCAAGAATGTATTGATCTCTTGGTGTTTGCATGTTATTTTAATAGTTTTTGATGATTTTAAAGGGGATCTCTGGCATATTTGAAGCTAAAATCCATTTCTAGAGTTGGTCGAATTCTGTCAGAAGCCAAAAAACAACACAGATCAGTGTTTCCTCGGTGGAGATCTCACTGTGGCAGTGAGTCTGTCAAGGCAACAAACTAGTGCAGTGATGGGGGCAAGTTCTTCACTTCCACGTAAAACGCCAATTTGCACAGAAGAAGCTTAACACCACTTTAACCCATTTTATAACAGCCACGAGTCTAACAAACAAAACGCTCTGCCTGGTTCACTCATTAGTGTCTGGAAACGTTATAAAACAACTTTATAAGCACCTTACACTTCCCACTGTTGATTTCCACTGCGCACGCAAAAGACCAAAAGACTCGATCGCCGATGTCGTTTCTAATCCCATTTTTTAGGAGTGAATTATATTTTTTGAAAAACGCTAAAAAAAATACATTCCCAAACCATTTTCTTTCAACAACTTTCAGTGTCTATTGTTCTTACTGTAGCCGCTCGCCGCCGCTGGAGTCGGCGGTCGAGTCTTTTGGGCTTTTGGGCAGGGAGATCTCCACCGAGGCAACACTGATCTGTGCCATTTTTTGGTTTCTGACAGTATTCGACCACCTCTAGCAATGGAGTTTAGCTTCAAACGTGCCAGAGTTCCCCTTTAATCAATAAGACCACATACCAATATTACAGAAACTACTATATATGTTTTTCTTGCATTGGAAATCACATGTAGCCTGGAAATATGTGATTCTGACAGTATTTCCAACATTTCTTACTTTTTTCAGTCCTGATTTATTCAAAGTTATTTTTAGCAGATTAGTTTGGTATGCAAAGTGTATGCATGCAGCACTAAAACCCACTAAGTCCTCCTGAGAGACTGTAATCTAAGACGCGCCATATTACAGGGTCTGAATAAGATAATGAGACCACAATGACTCACAGGAAGAGACTAATGAGAGAGAATAGATTTACGGTTTAGGTAGTAGTTTGGACCTCATCAGCGGTAACACTTTCAGATCTAGACTGGCTCGGCTTTGAAACTGTGGGTGTGTTTATTCACTTAAAACAACCAAGATTCAGGGTGCCTTTACACTGGTCCGAGTTTGATAATACTTATATTACGCAAAATTTACTTTTATGAGCTGTTACGATGTTGTTACCTCATCAAAAACATACCTGGAGTTGTGTTTTGTTTCATTCACACGTTATTTGTCTACATTTCCAAAGCTCAAAATGCTCTGTTCTAACTTGTGATGTCATGAAGTGGTAGTTTTCAAGTTAACAGCGACTTTTTGGCTTTGGTTCAAGGAGAAATTGGCAACTCCGGAGCTGAAATGATCCAAATGATGCTAGTGAATGTGTAAGAAGCTTAAAAACGTAACGGAGCACTTCCTGTATTATCACATGACATCACAAGTTGGAAGAGACCGTTTTCCAACCTGGATATGCAGAGTTTGTGAGTTAAACATGTGTGAATAAAACAGAACACATCTCCAGGTATGTTTTTGATGAGGAAATCAGAAAATAGCATAATATGAGACCTTTAAGTCTTAATACATACTTGGTTTAGTCTGGTTTTAGTCCAGGCTTAGTCCTAGTCCTAGATTTACTTATACATTTTCAGTTTAGTCCTGATTTAGATATGGTGCGAGTCCTTGGACTAATATGACAAAATAAATAAATAATATATTTTAACTTCACTTTTGAGTCTTCTAATGTGTTATTTGTAAATTAAGCATGTAGGTCTTACATTACAGGTCCTTTGTGTAGATGTTTTTCACATGCCCAAATATCCAAGTCAGTGAATATTATACCACCTTAAATAAGGAAAGCTTTGGGGCCATTTATAATGTAATGCAGCTTCTTCTTGGGTGTAATAACGAATGTGGTTTGATAGATCTTATAAGGCGCTTAAATTAATCTGTATTAGGACTGTCACTACACAAGCAATTTATGTTTTCAAACCCGGATTTAGTTCACAGAGCACATTTTAAACTTATCTAGAAGCTTTGATATGAGAGAAGATTGAAATAGGAACTGTTAAAATAATACTCGAGTCTCGAGGGCATTTCAGAACGTTTGAAAAGAAGAGATATTTTGTTTTTGCAGAGGACATAAAATACGCAGATAACGTGATTTTGTCATTGAGAGCCCATATTTTCTGATCTATGCTCTAATCTTGTGTTCTTCTCTCAAACCGAAGACACTCTGTTCCACCTTGTGATGTCATGTGGTAAGACAGGAAGTGCTCAACTGTGTTTTTAAAGTCCGATACACCTTCACTAGAATCATTCGGATAATTTCAGCTCTCAGATTTAAAATCTTTGCTAAACAAAAGGTAAATGTTAGCTGTTAACTCGAAAACTACCACTGTATGACATCACAAGGTGCAACAGAGCATTTTGAGCTTTAGAGATGTAGACAGACTAATAAATCGGGGTTACTCGGACATGTGGGAATGAAACAAAACACAAATCCAGGTATGTTTTTGAGGAAGTAAAAAGCAAAACTAAAAGCTCACGAGAGTTAATTTTGCATAATATAGGATCTTTAAGCCATTTGAATAGTAACTGTAACAACGCAAATAATTTAAGAAAAAAAAAACAAAACAAAAAAACTTCTTCTTAATTCTCCTGACTCAGTAGATTTTGATTGTCCCCTGTCCCACTGACCCCGGCCCATTCACAACCTGTCACTGCCGATCTCTTCCGCCTCAAATGTGCCCACGGTTACCACGGCGACGACCCTCTCAGGCTGCGGGGACTGCTTCCGGGGTCAGGGGTCACCGGACAGGAAAGAGTTTGAGGGTGGCGCAGGATGGAGCCCCGCCCTCACCGACAAGTGGAACAAATACACGTCCAGAGATGATAACGGACTCATGGAAAAGCACAACAGCGAGAGGAACAGGTCTGCGCTGTGACGGGACACGAGGGACTGCGGAAATAAAAGCTCACGGGTTCAAACAGTTACACATGCGCCACTTTTGTATTGGGGTTTACAAAAAAATTATAACTGACTGAAAACTGGTAACCAAATAGTCAATGCAAAAACTAGTATTGAAACTATGGAAAATCATTCTTCGCTGCCATCAAACTGCTGGACTCTGCTCTAAAGTCTCTTCGATCCAGCTTTTTCACTTCTGATACCGATATCCAGGCCCGTCAACAGAAATTTGAGGGCCCAGGGCAAGAAGCCTTATATGGGGCCCCCTCTAATATAAATGAATAGGAAGAGGGTTAAATTCTGGGGCCCGGGACAAAAGACCCCTTTATCCTTCCCTGTTTACTGCCCTGCCGATATCGATACTTTGGCTATTGGGTATTGAAAGATTAGCAGTGTAGGGACTGAAAATGGCATTTATTTTCTTAATTCACAGTTAACTTAGTACACAGGAGATCCGAACGTGTTACGTCCCTGTCATTTATCCTTCAAATCACGACTGAACTGCTCCGTATGAATAAAAGCTCCAAAAAATTACAAAAAACTCCAAAATCAGCTTGTAAATAGTCTTATTACATCCACTTAAAGGCCCAACCAGGATATCGACTGAACCAATATCATGGAGCGATACCTTGTCCAGCTAAATTTTCAGCATGGTCACCGATATCTAGTACTAGTATCGGTATTGGTGCATCCCTAATACAATTCTTTGAGATATTCTGTTCATGCCTCATTGTTGTGAACTGATATAAGAATTAATTTAACTTAAAGGTGCATTGTGTAACTTTTCTGGTACCTGCTTGTTTCTATGGAGATGTCATTGCTCTGCCTGGAATGTTCCACAGTATGACATAAAAACTTTAAACCTTATTTATTTATTCAATTACAGGTGTTTTTATAGCTCAAAAAACAGGCATTCTGACTGTGAGCTGTACCCTGTAACTTGGTCTGGTTTGGTCTCCATGAAGATAGAAAAGTTTAATGCCCTACCGTGAAACATTTCAGACAAAGACAAAACATCTACATGGAGAAAAGCATTTGACGGACCCTCCACCATAAAAGTTACACAATGCACCTTTAAATTCTAAGCATATAGTCCCCTTAGGATGTAATGTTATGACGTTACTATATCACAAAATCACATGAACTGGTGAATCACATGAAATCACATGAAAGTCATGACCTTCCCTGACTAGTTTTTAAAAGACCACATAATTCCACAGAAAGTGCTTTTACTTTTGTGTTACGACTGTTTTTATGATCTCTGTGGTTTTGAAATTAGTATAAAGCAAAACTTTTCTTCTGAACTGTTTGAAAATGTCCCAGTTTTGCCTTTTCACAGTATAAAATATCCTCAGATTTAGATATAGTCCACAAGTAAAGAAACAAATTACAGACCATTGACAGCTGTCATGTTTAACCAATATAAATGATTTGAAAACTACACCACCAGATTAAATTAAGCAGCATATGTGCACAGTTGACAGATGGGGCCCAGCGCTCGGCTTTGTGCGTCTGTCCACACCACTTCATGAATATTTATTATGAATATGGCAGCTCGAGCACACACATGCACTCTCACACACACACACACACACACACAAACGCATGCACACACACACAAAAACACACACACACAAACACACGCCGACACACACACACACAATCTCTTTTTATATTGTGGAGAATGAGGCAGCAGGAAAAGGCCCTTTGGACTCAAACACATGAAGCCACTGAGGTCACAGGGCGGGACTTAAGAATGATTGACAGGACTGATTGACGTGGGACATTGAAAAAAGTATTGATTAGAAATAAGCCTGGGTGTGTGGGGACACCGACGGATCAAGCCACGGGTCAGATCCGTGGAGCGGTGACCCTACTCGTGGTAAGACTGCACGTTTTTCAGAATCAGAATCAGAATGTTTTTTATTGCCATATGAGTGAACAGGTTCACAACATTAGGAAATTGCTGCGGTACTTGGAGCAGGATGTAGACAAACACTGACATGCAACAAATAAAATAGAATAAAATAAAGTAGAAAAAAAAAGCTAAAAAAGTCAAGGTTATTATAAACAATAGAGTAAAAGTCCAAGACAAAGCAAAATCCACCCCATGGAGACGAGCAGAGAGTAGACCACTGTCAGAAAAGTTACAAAGTGCACCTTTAAATAACACTGGCTTGTTGTAACCTGTACTACCATTTAATCATTTTATTTAATTTTGACAATAAATGAATGCATTGATTTCTACTGGTCTTATGCACATTAGAGTCACCTTTTGGCCCAGTCAACTTAAAATCCTTCACGCTCCACTTGAAGGTTATTGCCAAACCCATAACTCACTCAGTTTCTCCTCAGGTCACTCTGTCTGACCTGCCGCCTGCCGCAGATTAATTGTTAACTTTTCTTTCTCCGCAGTTTGTATTAGTTGTTAAGTGCAGCACGATAAAACTCACACTTATCAAACTGAAATCACAGACTACAATAAATCCATAGTAAATTATAATAAACCTATGATTAATTGTATAGTGGCATTATGTCATTACGTGTTGCAAAGGCAGGAACTCGGGAGAAAATTATCTACATCCATGGAGACAAGCGGACGACAGCACTGCACCAGTATTTCTGACCGACAAAAACACCCATAACAATATAATTACAAGATGTTTAATGCAATACTGCGAAACATTTCGGGCAAAGTATATATCCATGGAGAAAAAAAGTCAATCTGAAATCTGAAATTGACACGCTCTCTACATGCAAAAATCCAAAAATATTATACACAAGAAGTTACTGGGCAAAGATTTTAAACTATTTAACATGAACATTGAAAACAGTCGTTACTGTGGACGTCAATTATGAGTCATTCTGAATCCTGGTGTTTTAGTCACATTATGCAAAACTGACTCTTGTGCGCTTTAGGCCATGTTAAAATGCTGTTACCAAATCAAAAACTGTTGTGAGTTGTGTTTTGTTTCATTCACGCATGTTTGAGTAATCCTGTCTGTCTATCCATATCTCCAAAGCTTAAAATGCTCTGTTCCACTTTGTGATGTCATGAAGTGGTAATTTTCAGGTTTAACAGCTGCTTTTTACCTTTAGTTGAGTAGAGAATGGCAATTCCAGGGCTGAAATCATCCAGATAACTTTGGTGAAGGTGTATAAGGAGTTTGAAAACACAGTGGAGCACTTCCTGTATTACTGTAGTGTTTTCCGACCGAGAGAAGAACTCAATACGCAGGATTTGAGTGTTAAGCATGTGTGAAGGAAACAAAACAAAGGGTATGTTTTTGTGTTCCAGGTATGTTTGTGATGAGGAAACAACAGTATAATGTAAATCAAAAAATGAGCCCTTTAAACCCTTTAAGTTTTAGAACAAACCCGGCCACATGCAGCCCTTTGGTTTCCTCTGACCGGCCCCTTTGAGATCATTTGGAATTACAAAATAAACATATTTTATCATTTTACTTCATGGATGGACTAAAGCTGCAGTGCTTTATTAGTTTATTTTAGAGTTGTTGTTTTTTTTTATTTCATTTTTATAAGGCAACCTCACTAAACCAGAACTAAACTGGGTCTAAACTTGGGCTAAACTAGGTCAAAACTGGGCTGAAACCAGAACTAAACTGGGGCAAAACCAGGTCTAAACCAGGTCTAAACCAGGTCTAAACCGGGTCTAAACTGAGTCTAAACCAGGTCTAAGACAGGTCTAAACCAGGTCTAAATTAAGACTAAACACATTTCATGGTTTACTGATTTCTATAATGAAATACAATTAATATTATGCAGAGTTGGGTTAAGTATTTTGTCCCTCCACAGTATTTTCAGTTTGTCATGTGACCCCCACTCCTGAGTTAGAAGACTCAAAATGAACTATCAAACAGGGACATATGGCCACTGTGGATCTAGACCTCAGAGACTCCAGTGAACTAAATAATCAGTGTCTGTGAAATCAGCCAGCACATAAACCCCCCATGTGTTGGTGTCAGGTGTGAGGCAAATCTCCCAAAACCGCAGACCAAAACACACTCATCTGACAACTTAATAACATAATGACTCGGGGTTTGTGTGTACTTTTAAATGACATACAGTTTCCAGGTATAAATCACTGACGTTTCACCTGCACAGCCCATGGCTTCAAACACAGACAGAGGAGAGAGTGGAGTGGATGAGCGGTGAAGAGTAGCCTCTTCATCATCATTAGAGTACAGGATGGATCAGGGCTTAACGACGGGCTAACAGACGGATTTAGGCTCACAGGCTGGGACAGGTACACGCTAGCAACAACAACACATGACTGAAAACATTACAACTGTAGAGTCTGTACATTATTGTATACAGTGAAATAATATACAAATATAGTCGTTTCTTGAGTGAGGAGGACTTTTGTTGTCTTCATAGTAGATTTATTTAAAGGTCCCATATTACACTGTTTTCTGATCTATGTTATAATGTTGTTTCCTCATGAAAAACTAAACTGGAGTTGTGTTTTGTTTCATTCACACGTTTAACACACAAACAAACACCGCATATTTAGGCAGGCACAGAGTTCTTTCAAGGGGAAAACATTTCACCTTGTTCCACCATGTGATGTCATATGCATTAAGGAAGCGCTCCACTGTGTTTTTAAAAACTTCATACACCTTCACTAGAATCATTTGGATAATTTCAGCCTTGGAACTGCCTATAACTACTGAATTAAATGTAAAAGTAGCTGTTAATAACTTCAAAACTACCTCTTCATGACATCAGAAGGTGGGAGACTATTAATAACAAAGGGGTTACTCAAACATGGGTGAGTGAAACAAAACACAGGTTTTTGATGAGGTGCCAGTATTATATAACATAGCTTAATGCTCACAAGAGTCAGTTCTGTGTAATATAGGACCTTTATTAGGACCTTTATTAGTAATGGTGCTTTGAACTTGGAAAAACTCGGAGAAGATGGCTGTTTTGATTGTGTCCAGACGCTTTAGTGGTTTAAATGACAATTTCAGTCACTCATATTACTGCAATACCTTAGTACAGGGGTGTCAAACTCATTTTGGTCCGGGGGCCGTATGCAGCCTACTTTGATCCCAAAAGGGCCGGATCAGAAAACTCAGTTCTCTCTTCAAGTTATTGTATTTTTCTCCGTGTCTCGTAGGGGTGTTTAAGATTATATTCCTCGAGCAACGCCACTTGTTCCAAACACACTGAGCACAGATTTCCCATTCACCTCTGTCAACAAATAAGAATTAGACTATTTTTCTTCCTGAAATCCTGAACTCAGCATCTGCTTTTCTTATTTTTTGACATTTTGCTGATGAGGGTCACGGTCGACAGTCAAAACGATCGTCCTTTAAGAGCGTTTGGAAAGAGGAAAGTCTTCATTTGTGCTGCTCTGGTGGGAGTCGCAACGTACAGAAACACCGGAGATGCTGCTATGCTAAACGGTGCAGAAAATTAACAGAAAAATCTGAAAATTTTAAGTATTTTAATAGAAAAATCAGCCGAGGGCCAGATTAAAGGTCTTGGAGGGCCGGATCTGGCCCCCGGGCCGCATGTTTGACACTTGTGCCTTAGTATGTCCGTATCACTGCTTATGGGTACGGTAGTCAGTGTTGCCCATTTCCTGTTAGCCTACATGCCAAAATGATCTACTATCACGCAACACCGACGCTTTCACTTCACTAATATACTGAATTATACTATTTATACTGAATTCTTCCTTCGAGGTTGCGTAGGCGAAGCACAGACTTATTTTGGAGCGCCTGATACTCGGCCAGTGCTAAAGCAACAACAGCTTTCCAGTTAGGGTCCATGTTTATCTCCGAGTCGGACACACGAAACATAATAAAACGGTTGAAGCGGGGACGTGACGCATAACGTAAACCTGCAGTTAACAGAAAACAATTGTAGTAGATGAAGTGACTACGTCTGCCCCAAACCAGAAGGGAAAGTACATCAAGATATGAAGATCGGCCCCACTGCTCCTGATGGGTTGGTCCAGTGGGATTGAAGGACGAGGGACCTTAATCTTAACCAGTGCATGTTAGAAATAATGTCAACACGAGTGAGTTAAACACATAATGTTCATATGGAGGGTGAGTGAACTGTCCCAAAGATACAACAGGTAAGTACTGGTCCAAGCAAGAATTGACCCTCAATATTTAGGTTAATAAGTGTATAACGCAAACATGTCAACTATATATAAAAGGAAAAAATAAATAAATGAATGAATGAACTGCCTGAACTCGTTCTTAAAGAAACCATTAAACCTCTCGGAAACAGAGACAAAGGCCCATCAAAGCCTGTTTCTCACCTTCACTGTCCCAAAGCAAAATAATTATAGCGTTCCCATGGCGATGAATAGTCCTGATGAAACCATAGCCATAAAATGTCTGCAGATGAAACAGCGTCACGTTTGGTTTTGAAGTTGAAAAGTGATTTATTGGAGTGGCAGATTAAAGAGAGGAGGGGCGCTCACTCCCCGGAACTAACGTGAAGATTGACAGACATTTCTTAAGGGCTTCTGCTGTGATTTTAGTACAAGGCAAAGTAAAACAAACTGGAAAAAACTCCTAAGGTGCAATAGGCTCAGTGCACAGAAGCATACCAGCCAGCTCACTGTGTCTCAGTCACATTTTTAAAAATAGTCAAACAGAAAATAAACTACTTATTAAAATATTTATATCTCAAAATTAGCATTAGCATGAGCATTGAGACACATTTATTTAACATTTATTTGTGTACTCTTGTACTTGTGTACATCCACCCACAACTCACAGTCCAGTACTTTATCTTTAAATTAGAGATGGGCATTAGATACAGTTTTCTTACTCGATCATTGGGAGAATTAACGGTCAATTTTTGATTAATCACTAACGTTTTTATGTGAAAATTATCATCATTATTACTATAATACTTTTATATATTAAAATGCATTTTAAACCAAAAATACAGTGTTTTTCCTCGAGGAGATCTTTATTAGCAGGACAAACGTTGGCAGTTAAACTTTACTTAAATTCATGTGCATTGCGCAAACGAGTTGCGAAACTCAACTTTACAACATATAAATCATAACGACCAATAGAGCCACATCAGCCTGTTTGAGATTACTGCAGCTTTACGCACATTTGTTTACATTAACCATGTGGTTAAAACTACATGGTTAATTTGCATAAACTATAAGCACTGAAAAAAAAGAAGAAAAAAAAAGAAAATGTGACTATACTCACTCATATTAGTACAAAGTGCAGAACAATTTTCCTTAATTACGCACTTGTGTCACAATTTTATTATTACCAACCCAAACCAGGGGTGTCCCAGTTTTTTATTTTGAAAATCCGGTCACCCTACCATAGACACACAACTGAACAGGAAGTAGTAACACTGAGGTCTCCAGGCACAGAGCCATCACTGCTATTATCGACACTATTTATATAACCTGTTAAGAACGTTGTGGTTAAAATTTCACTTGTGAGACTTCTTTACAGCTTAATCAATGAGGCACAGTGGACATCAAAAGTCTGTAGTATCCGACACAGTGGAAGAGAAACCAAAGCAGGTGTGGCCCAACATCAACGCGCCACCTTTACAAAGGGCATTAGAGCACATGATCGGAGCACAACTGAGGCTCAGTGGGAGGTTTGATTTTATAAATGACTTTGAGGGCTGGAAAAGGCTTAGTCATAATAAGTCAATGGTGTGGAAAGGAGGCGTTATTGAGAGAGTTTTTGGCATTTCTCTGTAAAAAGACAGATTAAACTCATGATTCACAAGTTTAATCTGGCTATAAAAGCAGTGATTTGGCATAAACTCCCATGCAGGTGTAGTCTTGTGAGCGCAGTTTGACTCAGATACCTGAGATGTTTTCTCAATAGTAGTTGATAATTTTCAGAGCTTTTGCTACACCCCCATTTTTCAGGTAACTAATCAAACAGAATAATAAACGTTTAATACTGTGGAAGATTGCAGGCAAAACTATAACATCTCCATGAAGACAAGAAGTTGACAGAGCCGCCATAATTAAAGAAGTTACATTATTCACTTTAAATTGGGTTCGATTTTTAGCCATAATTGTAAAACTTTTAAAACAGTATATATAATGCCTATAGTAGAGGAGATCAGCCTATGTTTTTTTTTTTTTCAGGCCGATTATTTAGAGTCCAGAGAAACCAGCTGCCAATAAGGTCTGCTGATATTTTTGGGTCGATGAATTGGGCCAATTTTGATGCTTTTCTCCAGATTATGTCATTTACCGGTGGATTGTGTAACTTTTATAGTGGAGAGTCCATCAAATACTTTTCTTCATGGAGATGTTATTGTCTGGAAAGTTTCACAATATAGTATTAAACCTTTCTATCTACAGGTCAGATCTGTGGAGATGCCTGTTTTTCTAGGTATTTTTGAGTTATAAAACCACCTGTAATTGACTAAATGTAAGTTAGAGCTGTTTAATGTCATACTGTGGAATATTCAAGGCAGAGCAGTTACATATTCACAGAAACAAGCAGGTGACTGACTCCTAACCAAAAAGTTATGTAGTGCACCTTTAAATTTACTACAAACTTACCACAAATCTATAAGGCGGCTGTGCAGTCGTGTTTTGGGCAGTTACCTCTTTGCATTAAAGAGCTTTATCTGTATGAATCAGTCAGTGGAGTGTTTTAAGTCTCATTTTAAGTCTCGTCTTAAGACACATTTCTATTCTTTGGCTTTTTAGCACCGCTTAAGCTGGGTGGCCCTCTGTGTTGCTTATGCTTTACTTAGTTTATTGTTTTCATCTATTTGTGCTACTCTGTGGTTCGACAGCGTATGATTCTTGCCCTCGTTTTATTTTGCTGGTTTTACTGTGTGTGATCAAATCTTGTTTTTATTTTATATTATTGTTGTTCTTGCTTTGTATTTGTGCAGCACTTTGGAAAAGGTTTGCTTATGAAATGTGCTATATAAATAAAGTGGATTGGATTAGGATTAAAAATCGTCCGTTCTTGGAGATTTAAAGCAGATACGCTAAAAAATGCACATTTCGGCACAATATCTATCTCTAGCCTGTAGTATCTTAGTATTTATTAGCAATTAGCAGTCGCAGTCATAGCTCATTTATCCTGTATAACTGAGAACTGGACTTGGGGCTGTATCCGTGTGATAAAAAGTCTACAATGACAAAAGTCCACCTGTAATGGAGATCTCAGACTTGTACCTCTGCTGTTGTGAGTTTAGGGCATTTCAAATTAGAAAAACACAGCCACGTTGCCGTCAATGGGGACACAAGTATAAAGAACATAAGAAGCATCTTGATACTGTGAAATATAAGATAGTAATTTATTGTATATATAGTTTTTAGTTTGCAATTTATTGTATATATAGTTTTAAAATAGCAATTTATATTATACATAGTTTTATAATCCTTATCCTTATCCTTATCTTATAATTAATGAAACAAGCTTTCTAAGAAGGCCAGTCTGTCTTTTCTCCTTTGAGTAACATGAGAACTCACCCCAAAAGCTTTCATCATGTCCAGCTAATTTACACGGGCCGGTCACCCTATACCCCACAATGAATAATTAAGACACGAGTAATGGTGCAGCCTAACCGGGGAAAAAAACAAAAATACCAGTATCCTTAAAGGTGCATTGTGTGTGGAAAGTTTCACAGTATGGCATTAAACCTTTCTATCTTCATGGAGACCAAACCAGACCAAGTTACAGGAGAGGTCAACCCCGCTCACAGTCAGAATGACTGTTTTTTACTGTATTTTTGAGCTATAAAACCACCTGTAATTGAATACATGTAAATTAAAGCTGTTTAAAGCCACAATGTGAAATATTCCAAGCAGAGCAATGACGTATCCATAGAAACAAGCAGGTGACGGGACCCCCGAACCAAAAAGTTCCACAGTGCACCATCCATAATTTTATATAGAGAGATCAGCTTGACATGATAATTACTAAACAGATTTCTGAAATGGTGGGTGCAGTATTTACCTTTAGGGTGACAAAAAGGAATAACAATTGGCAGGTGATACTGAGTCAATCCAACAGAAAGCGTTCAGACATGTCTTTAAATGCATTACTTTATGGTTAGATATCAGACAAAATGTGAAATGATTCTAAAACTATATATATATATATATATATATATATATATATATATATATATATATATATATATATATATATATATATAAACTATATACCCCTCTTTGTAAGTTTATAAGATGTGTTTCTTTTTCATTTTTAAGGTCCTTTATTATGTTAAATTGACTCTTGTGAGCTTTTAACCATGTTATAATGTTGTTACCTCATCAAAAACATACCTGGAGTTGTGTTTTGTTTCATTCACACATGATTGAGTAACCATTTAGAATTAGTCTGTTTACATCTCCAAAGCTCAAAATGCCTTGTTCCACCTTGTGATGTCATGTAGTGGTAGTTTTTAAGTTAACAGCAACATTTTACTTTAACCAAGAGCATATAGACTTCTCATTTCCTGTACATTATAAGCTATAATTGCACATTACACGCATTTCATTACAAAACAAAAACAGCAACAAATATATATACTTCCACATACAAATATGCATATATACATACACACATACACATACCTCTATATACTAAGCATTAATCTCTTCAGCACAGTATTTTGAAATAATCACTTTAACTTCACTTTTAAATACATGTATATTTGGACAAAGTTTTAGTTCTATTTTCATGTTGTTCCATAATTTGACTCCACAAACAGAGATACGAAAACTCTTCCTTGTTGTTCGAACACGAGATACTTTAAAGTTTAAAAAGCCTCGTAAATTATAGTCGCCTTCCCTTTCACAAAAAAAGCTTTGGGTCAGTGCTTACTTTTAGCTTTATACTTTATACTCAATGTTCAAATTTTGCATCATCAAGACAACATACACAATATTAGAGATGTTTTGATACCACTTCTAGAGCAACTCACATCACACTTCAGACTTGTTCTCATGCTCATACAGAGAACAGTCTGTTACGTATTATCCCAGAAGAAGCTCGTGAAGTCCTCTCAGCAAACAGGGTCAAAGTCTGAACGCACAAATACAACTGGACTTCACAGGGACCCGGAGGAGAAAAATATGAGAGGAAGTCCCTTTTATCCTCCCCTGTTCTGGTTCAAATATCAGGTCGACCTCCATCACACAACCGGCCCCTGTCTGAGCACACGTCCTATCAGCTGTAGGTGTTATTGATTTGCGTTTAATGATTTGGACAAGCACTTAAATTGTCTAGTTAACACGGTCGGTAGATAGTGCTGCAGAGTCACGTGACGTACTAAACACACAATAGGTGATGGTTCCGTGAGTCATGTTTACCTCGGTGACAGGAAGGTTAAGACGGGGCCAAAGGTTACAGTAATGTACAAAGGAAACTACCGATAAACAAAGTGGAGAATTCTGACGGGTTGCCTTATGATTTTAAAAACAAATGTATTGATATTTTACAGCTGATGTCATTAACATTCCCCCTGGAGTGTGATGCTAACTGTAGGCACTGCTCTGTCTGAAGCTCTGGTACTCAAAGTAGACTTTAATCTGAGCTTTGTTTTAACACAGTCTGACCATAGAGAACAGACTTAAGTTTTCCAATGGACATAATCACTTTGAATTCACTCACTGCACTGACTGATCCCATGTTTCTATCCCTATATCCCCTGATCCCCTTCCACCCACCTGTGTGCAATACTTAATACTGAGCAATGTTTTGACTGGGTGCAATATATATCACAGTGCAATATTTAATAATGTGTAACATTTAATCGCAGTGCAATGTTTAATACTGTGCAACATTTAAAAACAGTATTGCAGTATTTTAATATTTTGATTGAGTGCAGTATTGATATAGTGCAATAGTTGATTGAGTGCAATATTTAAAGCAGTGCAATATCCTGCTCGACTGAGTGCTGTAGTCTTGGGTGTCTCAGCTTATTTATTTACTCTGTTGTATACGGTGTGTAAATGTACCACGTATACGTCTGTATTCGGATATGTCAGTATTGGAGGGTGAGTTGCCTTTAATGTCGTCCATGTGTGTAGTGTGAATTGTACATATGTATAGTGACAATAAAAGGCTTTCCATTCTATTCTAGTTGGAACGACAACAAGTGAGATGATTTCTGTTCTTAAACAAGTCTCTCACACATAAAATTACAGTCACAAGCTAGCAGACATTCTGCCGATAGATATACATGTAGATCACCCCCAGCATGATGTCACTGCAGTGCATTAGTTGGTGTTTTTTAGGCTCTAATGTGAGAATATCATGTTCCCAGACGGGGGGCAAGAGACTGTCATCCTATTGATTACAATGTAATCACATAAAACATATCCAAGAGGAAAATTTACAATTTCTGATTATTTTTGTTTAGTGTCAAAACTCTATTGTAACAAAAATCACCATTTTAACAATATTCATTTTGGACGCCCCCGTGTATATTACATTATATTAGATTTAGACTTTAAAATGTTAATTTTGTTATTTCAAGTCAATGTTAATTCAGTCATTTTAATCAAATGACTGAAAGACATGGGAAAAGCTACTTCAAAGTGAAATATGGAGCATGGAGTGTCCTAACCAGTTTTACTTATAGACCTGTAGATTTAATTATGTAAGGACTCCCATAGGGCTAACGGACTAGCTGGGAATGGTTCAAAAGTAAGAAGTTGTTTCATGATGTTTCTTAAGGGCATTCGCATAAAATCAGGACTGTGATGAAACCCAGAACTTAAACATGGACTGGACCAGGACTAACCAGGACTAAAACTGGACTAGACCAAACCAGGTCTAACTCAAGGTCCTGAGAGTAGAAAACACTGCTCCAGCTCCCAAACTCTTGCATGTGAAACTGTTGGGGAACAATGCCGCTTGGTTTCAAACTGAGGAGCAGTTCTTAACATGGCTCAACTTTTATTTTTCAGAAAACACGAAATTATGAGCAAATGTTTGTCCGTCAACACAGATATATTTTTATGTCAACAACTCAGGCTCTTGGTGAAATGGAGCAGTTAAGATTTTCAACAAGGAATCATTGGAGTTGCTGCTACAAAAGCTCTCTGTTTCACACACTCCCACAGCTAACAATTGATCTGCTATGTCCATGGTTTTCAATCCAACTCAGTACTTTAGCATAAGAAAGGGCTCAGTAGGTACCAGTAGAATATTTTGGGTATAGATGGGTCTAAGTAGAGGAGGGAGATATATTGAAAATCCTGTAGTCTTGAGATAGTTCTGGAGATATGCAAAATTAGAAGATCGTCTATAATTAAAACTATTAAAGGGCTCATATTTTAATGCAAGAAAGGATATTTATTTTTGTCACTATCCCACACCTATGTCGAAGGAAACTGCGTCCAATGTTTGGTAAATAAAGCTGTGTTTACGCTCGCTCTGGTCTTATCCTGGTTTAATCCTCCCTGAGTCGTGATGTAGGCTGAGTTTGGCCCAATTCTAGTCCTGTTTTACCCCCTAGTCCTGGTTCAGTCCTGGTCTAGTCCTGGCTTTGTCTTGATATAGTCCTGGTTTAGGCTTGTTTTAGTCCTGGTTCAGTCCTGGTCTAGTCCTGGTCTAATTCTGGTTTAGCCCTGTTTTAGGCTTGGTTTACTGCTGGTTCAGTCCTGGTTCAATCCTGGTTTGATCCTAGTTCAGTCCTGGTATAGTCCTAGTTTAGTCCTGTTTTAGGCTTGTTTTAGTCCTGGTTCAGCCATGCCTTAGCCCTGGGATAGCCCGGGTTCAGTCCTGGACCAGCCCTGGATCAGTCCAAGTCTAGTCCTGGTTTAGCCCTGGTTTAGCCCTGGTTTAGTCCTGTTTTAGTCTTCATTTAGTTCTGGTTCAGTCCTGGGCTATATAGTCTCTGTTTAGTCCTGTTTTAGGCTTGTTTTAGTCCTGATTCAGTCCTGGCTTAGTCCTGGGATAGTCTGAGTTCAGTCCGGGTTCAGTCCTGGATCAGCCCTGGATCAGTCCTAGTCCAGTCCTAGTCTAGTCCTGGTTTAGCCCTGGTTTAGTCCTGTTTTAGTCTTCATTTAGTCCTGGTTCAGTCCTGGGCTAATCCTGGATCAATCCTGGTTCAGTCCTGGCTTAGTCCGGGTTCAGTTCTGGTCCAGTCCTGGTTCAGTCCTGGCTTAGTCCTGGGATAGTCTGGATTCAGTCCGGGTCAGTCTCGGTTCAGTCCTGGATCAGCCCTGGATCAGTCCTAGTCTAGTCCTGGTTTAGCCCTGGTTCAGTCCTGGTTTAGTCCTGTTTTAGTCTTCATTTAGTCCTGGTTCAGTCCCGGTTCAGTACTGGTTTAGTCCTGGATCAGTCCCATAACTGATGTGTTGTGTACAAGTGTGAACCCCACCCAGCCTAACCAGGAAAAGCCCTCACACAAACCTTTCCTCGGCCTAATACCTGTAGTAAGGGAGGAGTCCATTCACAAATCCACACATGTACTGACACTGCAGGTATTACCAGAAGAGGCTGAGGTAAGCAGCACTGTCAGCTCCGCTCTCCTAAACCCTAACGTCAGGAGACACCTGGTTCTCAAAGGGACAATATTGTAACCACCTTAATACAACTATAGCAACGCATACAATGTGACTTAAAGGTGCACTGTGTACATTTTCTGGTGAAGGATCTGATATCTGCTTGTCTCCATTGTTATATTACTATTTTTCTTTGATTATGCCACAGTAGGGAAACAGACTTATTAGGTAGGTTAGGCAATTACAATGGAGAGAAGTTAATAGTCAGGTCTATGGAGATGCAAACCTGCACATGGTCAGAATACATGTTTTTATAGGGTATTTTTTAGCTACAAATCGCCTGTAATTAAACGAGTGCCCTAACGGGGAAAGTTCCGGGCAAATAAATCACATCTCCGTGGGGAAAAGCAGGTGGCGGAACCATCAGAAGAGATCACTAATATGTCACTCAGCAGTTTTCCAGTCCATACACATCTGATGGAAGGAAAGGAAATCTAATTGTGTTCAGCGTGACTCTGAGGCACATCAATTAGTTAATTCAAAACTGAAACAGGTCTGGCAACGTTTTTGTGGTTGGAAATGGTTTACAAAGGAATGGTGATGGTCAAATAAAGGTTTGATAAGACACGTGGGAATATTGGTTTAGCATAGAGAATAGAGATAAGTTTAAAGGTGCACTGTGCAGCTTTTCTGGTGGAGGGGTCCGCTACTTGCTTGTCCCCATGGAGATGTTATTGTTTTGCCTAGAATGTTGCGCAGAATGGCATTAATCTCACCCATCTGAGATATTTAGTTTTTCTCTCAAACAGAAATCTCACTGTGACGTCGTCATACAGGAAGTGCTCCATTGTGTTTTTAAACATCATACAGCTTCGCTAGAATCATTTGGATAATTTCAGACCTGGAATTTCCTATCTCTAAGGTGAAATATAGATGTTAACTACTAAAACTACGTCTTCGTGAGGTGGAACAGAGCATTTTTGAGCTATAGAGATGTAAACAGACTAATAATAATGGGTTACTCAAACATGTGTGAATGAAACAAAACACAAGTGCATAGAGTTCATTGGGTAAAAACATTCTAACATGGCTTAAAGCTCACAAGAGTCCATTTTGGGTAAATTAGGACCATTACGCATGGTACAGCGTAGGGGTACAGGGCTAATAAAGCGTGTGTTATGGAGGAGCAGGTGTACCCGGAGCATCCCAGTAACGGACAGCTAGTCTTACCTCAGGGCCACGCGTACCGAGCTCTCATCTGGCGGACTGCCCATGGCGGCTCCTCCAAACACGCTCCTTCTTCCAATGCGTGCGTAAAAATAGCTCGCTTTCCCTTTTCTTTATCCTATTACGAGACAACGGAGCGCCGAACAGCGGGCCCCTCCTTCCCGTCTTTTCCACCGGCAAAGCGCGTCTATATTCGGCCACTACAGCCCAGCGCGCTCACGCCCTCCTCGCACGCACGGAAACCCCACTTGCAGTCATTCTAGCGGATTTAATGCTCGGGTTTATCATTTGTCCATGATCCAGGAGGTGCTCGGGTCTCCGCGGGCATTCTAGCTCTCATCGCCGCTGCACAGGCACTGACACAGGGGACAGCGGAGCGCAATGAGCCACTATCCATTCGGTTTCCCAGGACGCACGACGTAACCCGACTCCTCCCCCGAAGAGGTGCCAACCAACGCGCTCTGGTGAACACGTGACCGCAGCCAATAGAGAGCCGCAGAAATATAGGTTAAAGAGATGTATGAAAATAATACAAGTTCAACATCTATGGTGTAAATAATAGGTTTGCGGATTTATTTGATTTCTATGTGAATAAATGCACGAACTAACCAGCTTACCTTATATGGGGCCAGAGGAACCAACTATTTTCAGAGTTTCTTCCACTTATATCCTATATTTAGTCTATACTTATTGCATATATTTTTGTTCAGTTACTATTATCGATATTTACGTATGCAAAAACATAATAAAACACATTAAAATGAGTTTATAAAGTCATATTTACAAGTGTGTTAAATATAGATTCTGCTACTTGACCATATCCTAGAGCAGAGAGCGTGTCCTACTTTCGGTAACGCGCTGTCATGTTGCGTTTATTTTCTTTATATAAATATAAATGAAAGCGCCTTTGGGGGAGATTGGAACATGCTGCCATCTTGTGGTGACAATACGCTGTTACAGAGCAAAACCCACAGTCTACATCAGGCATGTCCAAACTAAGGCCCGGGGGCCAAAAATTGCATGTTTTTGAAATCTACTTTGATCAAGCTCGTGTGTCCTTTTGAGGGTCTAAGCCTGAACAAAGGTCTGGAGGGTCAGTTAAACTTGTTATAAATGCACAGATTTGAATTACTCACTGTTTTCATCACCAGTCTATGACCCTTGATCAGCTCTCACACTGGTCTGTGTTTTAATATTTGGTCCTTGATGAAAAGTGTGGACACCCCTGGCCTACATGAAACGCTACATTAAACATCTTTGGAATATTGTTGGCTAAATTATTGGAGTAAATACAGTGATTTTAAAATACATGGGCTGAAACTGTTTTTAATGGAGGGTTTGACCCTTGTGAGAGCTACAGGCTACTGAGAGTGGGAAAATATTATCATAATTTTTATGTAAAGCATTTTATAACTTATCCAGTTTAGCATCTGTTATAGGAATTGTGTCACTGACCAGAAAGTAATTTAATTAGAATAAACATTTAAAGGCCCTATATTATGGCTCTGCTTTTGATCTATGCTACAGTGTTGTTTTCTTATCACCAATATACCTGGAGTTGAGCTTAGTTTCATTCACATATGTTTAACACACAATTCCTGCATATTTACAATGAGTTCTTCTCTTAAACTGAAAACACTCTGTTTCACCTTGTGATGTCATGTGATAATACAGGAAATGCTCCACTGTGTTTTTAAGCTCCACACACCTTCACTAGAATCATTTGGATAATTTCAGCCCAGAAACTGCCCATTTCTGCTAAAACTACACTAACACTACATGACATCACAAGGTGGAATGGAGCATTTTGCACTTTGGAGATGAGGACAGTAGAGACATTAACATGATGATGTTATTATATTATTATATTTTTATACTTACCTGCCTTGTTTGTTTTTATTTGCCCAAAATACATATTGATAATCATGCATTCTTACTGTCAAACCCACTGCAAAAAAGTTACACAGTGTAACTTTAAACCCGTTTTAAATCAGTAGTGTCAAAACATTGCTAAAATAAAACCACAGAGAGAAAAATACGAGGTTGCACTTTTGTTTATTTACATGAAAATACATCTTCATCTGTCAAAGTGACCCCAGCACATTTCTTTAATGTTTTAGAACTACACATGCACAAAGCAGTAAAGAATTGGTAAAATAAAATTTTAAAAAATTAAAAATACAAGGAAGGGTTGACTTACTTATGTGGAACTCAAGTATTTTAATATATCTACATAAGTTTTCCAGTCATCGCTAATGAACCTAAACATAAAAACAGAATGAAAATAAAAAGTGACCACAAGTATTCATCGTCATCGTGAAATAAAGAAGATGCTCTCTCATACTTCATGGATACATTCAACCTCTTACCAACAAAATACAAAATAAACATTGTTAGTACGGATTTCATTACTGTATAAATAAGAAGTCGCTCTATATTAAGCGGGATCTTTTAAGAAAAACAACATTTGTGCAAGACGACGTAAGTAAAGTTTTAAAATGTGATCTTAACCACCTGAGAAGGAGCTATGCGGTTTGTAAGAAGGTGAAATGTTTTAGTTTATTTCATTAGAGAAAATATAACACACGGAATAGAAAAGCTGATGGGGTTCAACTTCCTGTTGTAGACGGCAACTTTTGAGGCCTTTTCACAATTCGAAAGATAGGATATTTTGATAGTTATTGTTAATTACTATGGCAACGGTCCTATTTAAAGGCATTAAAGGTCCTATATTAAATCATAAAATTGATTGTTGTGAGCCGTGTTAGAATGTTGTCATCAAAAACATACCTGGAGCTGTGTTTTCTTTCATTCACACACGAGAAACCCTTTATTATCAGTCTGTCTACATCTCCGACGCTCAAAATGCTCCGTTCCACCTTGTGATGTCACGAAGCGGTAGTTTTTAGGTTAACAGCTGCCTTTTACTTTTATTTCAGTAGAGATGCGCAATTCCAGGCTTGAAGTAGTCCAAATGATTCTAGCGAAAGTGTGTGGAGTTTAAAAAACACAATGGAGCACTTCCTGTATCACCACGTGACATCACAAGGTGGAACTGGGTGTTTTCAGTATGAGAGAAGAACGCAGCTTAAATATGCAGGGTTTATGTGTTAAACATGTGTGAAAAAACAACAAAAAAACAACAACAAAACACATCTCCAGGTTTGTGATGAGAAAAAAACACTATAACAGATCAGAAAACAGTGTAATATTGTCCCTTTACATAATTGCAGTACAAATTACAATTATCAGTTCACGTTTTCCCAATTAACATACTTTAAAACATATTTTCCAAGGAATTTGTTCAGTCAATTAGCGAACAATGCCTCGACTACCTGCAGCGTGATAAATATCATCTCAAGGTGCATTACTTGGCCTCTCTTTTCGTATCCATTATTAAAGCGTTGTGGGAGCTGGACTTGTGTCTGTCTGTCGGTCCAGGGTCCCTCGGTGGACTCTGCATCATTCAGAGGCTCCACTGTCCTCCCCTCAGCAAAGTCTCACTGATAATGCAAACGATACACGGCACGGCCATTCAAAGCAGTAAAACTATGGGGGTTTATGAGGAGAAGTCTAAGCTACTCAATAATGCCACACAGAAGAGGCGTGGAGCTGGACCAGTGTTTTCTAAAGTCTCAGGGTGAGTCGCGAAAACAGAAAGTTCAAGTTCAAGCTCTGGAATAAAATAAAAAAAAGGGTGTAAAAGTCAACGGTTGAGGTTTGTTTTGATACTTTCCAGCTGATCATTCATGTCAACAACAGTTTAGATTTAGTTGAAACTAGCGAGATGGTTTGTGCGCTTAAAGTTTTTTTGGTTCGTCGCTCTCACCTTTTCAAATGAAAATCAAACCGTGAACTGTACTGATCGAAACGTTTAATGTACTGATCCTGAAAATGTGCTGTTCGAATCAGTTTTGTATTTTTTCTCGCGTTTCAGACTATATTAACACATTTCGCTAATGTTTTTGCATTGCGTCACCACGGTAACTGTCGAACATTCTGCCAATTGAGATTGAGATACGTGTACGACACCCCCCAACGTAATGTCACTGCAAAGTATCAATACATCATCAAATTAATCGACACACTTTTCACACCAAGTACCACCTAAGATAATATTCCTTTGGTTTTCAGACTTCCACAAGATCTAAACCCAGACTAGGGATGCACCGATTCAGCTTTTTTAGTTCCGATACCGATCAATACTCTGGAAAATTGCATTGTTTCCCCCCTCAAAACACACACAACTAAGCACAAATTTGACCCAGTTGTGTAATTTAACGCATTTATCCTTCAAGTGATTAACAGTTTTGCATGAATTAAAGTTCAAACATTATGAGACATCCCGGACGTACATCTTTTCAGTACATATATGTCACATTACATCCAGCTAAACAACTGAACCGATACCCAAAGTTTCCTGGATTGGTACGTCCCTAACCTGGACTATATCAGGCTAAAACAAGTCTGAAGTGAGACCGAACCAGGTCTAAAATGAGACAAAATCACGGGTAAAGCAGTTCTAAGACTAAAAGTTAACTCAAAGAATCACAAAAGCGTAAACATAAACTGTCTCTGAATGAAACAAATACTCAAACTGCAGAGGGTCCCAAGAACCACAGTTTGACAAACGGTATAAAAACCACTACAAGAATGTTAAACAGTAAATTACAATAATGTTTTATGATATAATTCGGACAAGACGTGGCCAAATGTGGAGTCAGGACACTTCTGGTTCCTCATTAATCCACATAACGGGTAAAAAAAATCCACAAAATCCCATTGTTCTGATTTCCTTACGTCTGTCGTCTACGTTTAAAACTGACAAAAATACCTTAAAATTGTTCAAAAGCTCAAACTTTAGTCCCAGTCTGAGGCCGTCAAGTTCAGCCTTTGTCTTCTTGTAACTTAGCAACCATCATCTCGGCCAGACACGAGTTGCATCCAAATGATCTGAAGTGGTTTTCTTAAAGGGAAGGGCTGCAGCTGGCTTTGAAAAGGTCTGAGCTTTGTAAGAAGGAAATGAAAATCAACTTTTACTATATACTTAAAGGTGCACTGTGTAACTTTTCTGGTGGAGGGTCCGTCAAATGCTTTTCTCCATGGAGATTTTGTATTTTTTGTCACAATCAGAATATATGTTTTTCTAGGTATTTTTGAGCTCTAAAACCGCCTGTAATTGAATAAATGTAAGGTAGAGCTGTTTAATGTCATACTGTGGAGCATTCCAGGCAGAGCAATGACATTTGCATGGAAAAAAGCAGGTGAGGGACCCCCAAACCAAAAGTTACGTAGTGCATCTTTAATGACAAAATACGTGTATACTAAGATATGGCTGTGATTGTCCATTCTATAGTATAAACCCATGGTAAAAAGTGGTATAATATATAAAATGAGTTGCAAAAATAGCCATGTTTTCATTAATGGTTTAGCCAGGGGTGGACTGGGGCCCAAAAAACGGCCCTGGACTTTTCCGATTCCCAGTCCGCCCCTGGGTCTAACTTTGTGGACGTACACAGAAAGCCCCATATTAAGATGCAGTGTGCTGAGCGTTCCCGTGGATTATTTCACAGTTTTGTTTCCCTGCCGCTTTCACTGTTAAATCCATTTCCACAAGTTAAGAAAAAAAAACTACAACATGTCAAAAATTCTTACACTTTTACCACCCGAATTTAGAAATATTCATTCACACAAAACGTTCTATCGATACTTTGCAGCTCATGTCATACACAGTCCCTGGGGGTGTGGTGCTATCTGAAAGCACCACTCTGTCTAAAGCTCTGGTGCTCAAATTAGACTTTAACATACATAACATTGCAGTTACAAGTTCGCTCGCAACAGCCGTAACAGTTTTTCAGTTTGTCACTCGCAAATTTTTGTTGAAAATCAAACTCGTAAACGGGACCACGAACACAAAAAAACACAGAAATTAGACATTTACATCCATTTTGTATTTTTTCTTGACTTTTCAGACTTGAAACTTTTTTCTTGAAACTTTTTTGTCTGTGTTTTAGAATGAGTAACTGAATGGTAACCGCTGAACATTCCTCCACTAGAGAAACATGTAAAACCCCCCCAGCGTGAGGTCAAAGTATCAATACACCAGAACTAAAGTCCACGTCCTCAGTGCTTAGTGGTGTAGTTACATCTTGCAACTAACATTATTTCATGTCAAATTTCACATTTCCAAAACTATTGCATTCTGTAACTATGATCTTATTTATGATTTATGGAATGTTCCACCGTATTCCCTAAATGTCTCTGTCTCCATGGAGATAAGCAGGTGATGTCAGATTAGTTAAGTACGCACATTTTTCAAGACGTATTTCTCGCAATAAAATACATGTCACTGAATATATGCAAGACCAGCAGGCCTACATTAATGCCAAACTGTGGAACATTCCAGGCAAAGTAATAACATCTCCATCATCCAACATCTAAGCAGGTGATGGACTCCCACAGCACTTTTAAATAGAAAACCTACTCCAACGACGTCAAAACAAAGTGAAATAAGGCAGATGTTTCTGTGTAGACCTAAAATAGATCAGAACAAAGCGAATTATGAGTTAGATCAGGGGTGTCAAACTCATTTTGGTCCGGGGGCCGTATGCAACCTACTTTGATCCCAAAAGGGCCGGATCAGAAAACTCAGTTCTCTCTTCAAGTTATTGTATTTTTCTCCGTGTCTCGTAGTGGTGTTTAAGATTATATTCCTCGAGCAACGCCACTTGTTCCAAACACACTGAGCACAGATTTCCCATTCACCTCTGTCAACAAATAAGAATTAGACTATTTTTCTTGGGAAATCCTGGACTCAGCATCTGCTTTTCTCATTTTTTGACATTTTGCTGATGAGGGTCACGGTCGACAGTCAAAACGATCGTCCTTTAAGAGCGTTTGGAAAGAGGAAAGTCTTCATTTGTGCTGCTCTGGTGGGAGTCGCAACGTACAGAAATGCTGGAGACGCTGCTATGCTAAACGGTGCAGAAAATTAACAGAAAAATCTGAAAATTTTAAGTATGTTAATAGAAAAATCAGCCGAGGGCCAGATTAAAGGATCTGGCCCCCGGGCCGCATGTTTGACACATGTGAGTTAGATTAAAACATGAGTCTATTTCCTGCACGTGTCTGCGCCCTGGACCATGTCAGGCTAACAGGGTCCAAAAGGCTTCAAAGACCATGATCTCCAGACAGAACAGCACAGCAGAGCCGCCGTTTAGTGTCAGCATAAAAGAAAAACCAACTCACATCACTCACATCGTTATTTAGAGACGCACTCTGTAACGTTTCTGATGTAGGGTCCAAAAACCCGCTTGTCTTAAATGCAACTTCTGTAGTGAGGGGTTCATCAGCCTTTTGTCTCACCGGAGATGCAGTTTTAAAGTTTTAAAAGTTTTACTGTTTGTTCTCAACCTTTTAACTGCCTATAATGTATATTGTACTTGTTGTAAGGCGACCTTGAGTGTCCAGAAAGGTGCCTAATAAATAAAATGATTATTATTATTATTAGATGTAATTGCTTTGCCCGGAATGTTCCACAGTACGGCATTAAACATGTCTATCATTCATTGGTTCAAACAGATGCTCAAATTTACACTCAAAATTAGCAGAGTGGGGTCCCCTGTCCACAATATTTGACCTGTAACATGACTTTTTTTTTACCGTCTTCTTCTTCGTCCATGGAAATATACTAGTTTAATGCTATATGATGGAACATTTCAAGCACAGCACTGACATCCATCAGTACAAAACATCCAGCAGAGAAGTTACGCCTTTCAAATAAGTCTGAGCAGAATCCTGATTTCAAAATACAAATCGAATTATCAGTTCTCTAAAAAAACACACAAAAAAACAGTTAAATAACAGCTTAGACTTGTCCAGCTCTACTCCCAGACTCCATGCACCTCAGTATAAGGTCTAAATGCGACAGGCCCCGCCCCCGAGACCCCTGCCGCCGTCTCCTTTGAACCGTGGCTCTTAAGCGCTTTGTATTTGTTCATTAAACCAGAAGTGAAGCTGTGGAGGCAAACCTGCGTTACTAATCACTGCCATAATAAGCGTGAGCCTGTCACAGCGACGTGAGGCTGCAGAGGTTTGAATCTGTGTGTTCTCATAGTTATTTTAGAGGCAGCTGCTCACACCACTCTCTACGAGGTTCTGGTTTATGGTTAATGTCTCTGTAATTATTGGGACAATCCACATGAAACAAGAACTGGCATAAAGTGTGACATATTTTCTATCAACAGAAATGAACTGTGGTTATTTCTTTTGCAATATTCTCAAAAATAATAATACTTTAATAATATCGTATATATTATTTTGAATTAATGTTGGTTAATTTGCATTATTGACCATTGACTGTTGCACTGTTAAATTTTCTGTTGGCTAAAAGTGTTCTGTGTAACCTTTTTGGTTGGAGATGTCGCCTGGAATGTTCCACAGTATGGCATTACACTTATATATCCCTACAGAGACGGCAAGCGATGCCACAGGCCATGGTTACGTGTCAGATCTGCGGAGAGGCAAGTTCCCTCACAGTAAGAATGCGAGTTTTTAAGTCAATAAAAAACCCATGTTACTGACTAAATGCAAGACGGTCATGTTTAATGCCGTACCGGGACATTTCAGACAAAGCTACGACGTCTCCATGGAGACGAGCAGATGGCGAACTCTCCAGCAGAAAAGTTACACAGTTAAGCTCTGAGAAGTGACTGCGCTTGTGATTTTGGGCTTAGAAATTAATTGAAAAAAAATGATCAAAATGTGATTACTGTCAGCTAAAAGGACTTAAATTTATCACTTCAATATGTCAATCCAATCCCTAAAAAAAATCATTTCATAATTTGTGGATTTTCTGTTTGGATCCTTCTTCTTTCAAAAACAAATACTTAAAATTAAAAATGTAAATTCCAAAGCGTCTAAAATGCATTCACTCTTCACTACTCACTACTCCTAACACGGTAAACCCTGCAAATTAGAAATACTGGTGTTAAAAAAAGATGTCATAATCGCACACACACACACACACACACACACACACACACACACACACACACACACACACACACACACACACACACACACACACACACACACACACACACACACACACACACACACACACACACACACACACACACACACACACACACACAATAAAGTAAAGTGCTAACAAACCAAAAACTAAATACAAATAAATATAAAATTATTCGTTTCACATGTCCTTATAAAATTCACTCATTTCAAGTCTTACTAATCGCAGAATGGGGAAAAGATATGATGAGGTGTTTTAAAGGCGCATTGTGTAACTTTTCTGGTGGAGGGTCAGATCTGCGGAGAGGCGACCCCGCTCACAGTCAGCACACTTGTTTCTCTCAGTATTTTTGAGCTGTAAAACCACCTGTACTTTAATAAATGTAAAGTAGAGGCGTTTAATGTCACACTGTGGAACATTCTAGTCAGAGCAATGACATCGCCATAGAAACAAGCAGGTGACGGACCCCCCCCCACCAGACAAGCTACACAATGCACCTTTAAAGAAGAAGTTAGAGGTTGAAAATGCTTAAAAATGACTCTAGTTTTTTAGTCTTTTTGCCCCCGTTAACCCTTTGTGCCTCTCACTCTTCTGCAGTTTTGAGCACGGAATCGTCTCCCAGGATTTTGCAGAGTTCGTTGAGGCGGTTTTGCATTTCCGGGATTCCAGCCAGTTGAGATTCCAGCCTCTGTTTTTCCTCCGTGAGCGAGAGGCGCGTGGCCGTGTCCAGCTGCTCAAAGCGCCACCCGCCCTCGCCATCGAACTGCAGCAGGTGGGTGTGGTACTTCCTGTGAGCGGGAGGGACAGAAACACGGGATCAGCTGACCTTTTTATTTATTCTTTATTTCAGATACACAATATTACTCGATTCCCCTCCCAAAAAAAAATAGAATACAACACATACAAATGTCATCCATGGGATCCTTATTCTGTCCCGCCCAGTTTTGCCTCTAAACGTCACTAAATGTCACTTTCTTTGTGGTGGAACCTCCAGTTAAAGCAGAAGCATTGTGCAAATCGACTATTCAGAGCTTTTAATCATGTTATAGTTGTGTCCTCTTTTCATGAAGTTGAAGTTAAATTTGGAGTGATTCATGCACGTTTGAGCAATCTTTAATTACTTATTTTCAATCTTTAATTACTTATTTTCAATCTTTAATTACTTATTTTCAATCTTTAATTACTTATGATTAACGGGCATTTTCACAGCCACCAGCAGACGCCCACTGCTCTGTACTTACTTCATTCTTCAATTTTATTTTTTGGTACAAATTAAAACAAATTTGCTCGTTTTCAAACACAGAAGTGAGCAGACGTGTTTCTTTTATTAAGTTGGTTTAGATTTATTAATTACTCATTATACCATAATGGGTGTTGTAGAGTAGAACTATGCAGCAGGCTCTAGCACAATATGTGTTCCTTAAGTGGGAATCTCATTCATTTCATGGAGAATTTGAGAAGTTTTGCTGCTAAAATATGAAAGTAGATTGTGTTGTGTGTTCAATGTTCATGTGCACCAAAGTCAACACTGCACTGATCCTCTGGGAGGCTTTTTAAAATATGTTTTTTTTTTTTATATATGTCTATAATCTAAACAGAATGTGGATATAGAAACATGACTTTATTGTTCTTACCATAGTGACGGTCTGTGTGTGATGGAGAGCAGGGAGATTCCAGCGTCTTTGGCTGCCTGGAAAATCTTCCCCTCGACATCGATGCTCACGGCGCTGGTGCACTCATCCAGCAGAGCGTACTTAGGCCTGGGTACAGGAGACACAGGGGCAAAGACTGATTCATACAGTGCACGGCAAAAACTGGAGGCACAAAAAGTGTTATTTTAACTATTTGAAAGTTAATGAGGGCTCGAGTTGAGGTTATTTGCCAGAGTTGATATGGTTGAAGCTAATTCAACCCCCTTTTGTGTTAATTTGCCACCACTTCACACTCCTGTGAGAGAAGACCAGTTTGAACCACTTTTGTACATAATTTCATCTTAAATTAACTAAAATAAAGTAGAAAAATAAAACACTTTTCTCTGTGTTGATCAGCTAAATCAGGATAACCCCACAAAGTGTTTACTCCGTTTAATCTCAAAACGTTAACTTTGGTCCAGTGTTACTTAACATTTCCAAAAATGCTAAATTAACTCTAGAACAGATTGGACTCACCCTGAGAAAATGTTAAAATTCATTGTGTGAGAGTCCATTTTAACACTCCACTTTTTGCCGTGTGTAAGATTTGTAAATAATTGTAAAAACTTGTAAAAAGCTGCGCATGGACACTTGAAAAATAAAGAGCAGCTCGCTTTGTATTATTCCTATTAAGAGGATATTTTTGCATTATTGTGGCTCATTTTATTTGGTTAAGTTCACTGTGTGGTGACAGTAGCTCAGTTTGACTGCAAAACGATCATCTGACAATACAAATACAGTATATTTTTGCTGGTATGTGCCCACCCCTAATGTCTCCTGGTGAACTTACTTGTGATAAAACATACGAGCCATCCCCATCCTCTGCTTTTCTCCCCCTGAAAGCACGTCCTTCCAGTCCAACTCTGCGTCCCAACCTAAAAAGCACGGACAAATATCGTCATTTCATAGGCAGAATAAACTAAGATACCGAGATGATAAAACAGCGGAGACCTTATCATGATAAACAAATGCATATAATAATAAAGGTATGCAAAAAAAACAACAGGACTGGAATAAAGAGTTCAAAATAATAATGTAAAGAAATATGCAAACTGTTCAAAACTGAATGTGAGTGAAGCTTACGGACTCCTGTAATTACTGACTTGCAGATCACAATACTACTTAAAGCATTTATCAATCAACAAACGTATATAAAAAGTTGTCCTAAATCCACCGTGTCCTGCTGTCCCACCTCCTTCTCTGGTGACGATTTGGTTGAGGTTGACGATATCCAAGATGGCCTCCAGGTCTTTGTCAGTGAGACTCCGGGCGGCCATGTCCTCCAGCGAGTCCGGGTAGATCACCTGGTCCCTCAGAGACCCCATGGACATGTACGGCCTGCACCAGAGGAAAAGGAGAGAGAAAAGGGTATTATGAGAAAAAGATAGGACAAAAGACTGGATCAAGGCCATTCATGTTTAAAGGGCCCATATATTACGCCATTTTCGGATCTATTCTCTAACGTTGTTTCCTCGCCAAATACATACCTGGAGATTTGTTGTTTAGCGCACGAACCCTGCAAATTTAGTTCTTCTCTCAAACAGAAAACGCTGTACCACCTTATGATGTCATCCAGTGGTAACAGATAAAGTGCTCCATTGTGATTTCACCCTGAGAATTTCTGAATCTACTGAACTTAAGGTAAAAAGTAGTTGTTACGTGGAACAAGGCGGGACAAAGCATTTTAAGTCTGGAGATGTACAGACTACGTATTAATGCAGGTTATTCAAACACGCGTGAATGAAACAAAACAGGACTCCAGATGTTTTTCTTGAGATAGCGACATTATAACATGGTTTAAAGCTCACAAGAATAGATTTTGCGTAATATAGGACCTCTAAAGTGCAAATTTAGGAGTGTGACAGCCATGGGAAAGAAGCTGCCCCTTAGTCTGCTGACGTAATGCAGATGTACTCTGTAAATAAATCATTACACACAAGTTTATTACATTATTCCAGTCATTTGAGCACTCCTATAAACACACACACACACACAACACGGCTTTCAAGCATACAGGACTTTTGCCGCCGAGCGCTCTTTTGTCCAAGTCTCATTTTATTAAGTGGTTTTGTCCCTAAAGACCGGATGAGTCGAACAGATGAATCCCAAAACAAAAGGCTGAGCAGTTACGACAATCAGAGGACACATGTGAACACAGAGACATGCATTAAGCTGCCGTCGTGCCCTTTGTCCTGTCGCATGTATTGGATTGTGTTACTATGGCCAGCTGGTCCTGCACCATGTATGAAATATTTACTGGTGTGTAGGAGGGTGAGAGCCTGAGTCAGCACAGTCTGTACACTGGGGTTACATTACAGCGAGGGGGGTTGGGTTTACATCGTGTGCAGTTTAGACATATTTACTTATTTATGTTTAAAGGTGCACTTTGTAACTTTTGTGGTGGAGGGCCCGCCATCTGCTTGTCTCCATTCTGTTATTGCTTTGCCTGGGATGTTCCACAGTATGGCATTAAACAAATATAGCTTGTATTTATTCAATTACAAATTTTATTTCTCTGAACTAACACAAAACCTTCATTAGTAAATGAGTGCACATTTTAAAGAAAAATACAGTTTCACAGAACTCCTAATGAATATTGTTATTTAAATAAATATCTACGGTCATATAAATGTCCATAGTCCACATTAAAGGCACAGTATGTAACTTTTTAGCCATGAAATAGCCTAAAATAAAAGTATATTTTTCATGTCATTCTGTGTGTGTTATTGCACTGTAAAATGTAAAAATACAGGTGTCCTTACTGTAGGTGAGCTTGCATCTCCATAAACCTGACTCTTAGTCAGTATAACTTAAAACTAATCTGTCTCCATGGAGAATGTTCCAAAGTACAGCTTTAACGTTCTATTTCAGTGGAATCATGCAGGTGACGGGCCACCTCCAGAAACTTACATACTGTACTTAAATACAACGTACTTATGTACAGAACCGTTTGTATCTAGCAGAAGATGAGAGGGGTAATATGGTGATTCCTTTCTTTACATTTTTACATATCATTATATTGTCAAATATACAAGTATAATGGCAATAACTAATATAGCTAATAATACAGATTCAAACTTATCAAATATGTGAACAGACTCGGTACTAAACCAGAACTAGGTCATAAAACCAAGTCTACATCAGGGCTGACCAGGGCTGGATCCAGAACCAAACCTGTGACTTAGTTCATTCAGGATAATTACTTAAAGGGAGTTCTTGATTGGACAGTATCTGAACAGACTGATGGTAAATATTTCACTTTGGCCTGAGCTCTGGTTTCACACACACTGCTCCTGTTACAGAGGTTACAGTTACACAGGGCTCTGTGGAGTGAGACTAAGCCCTGCACTGGTTTCCAGTGCTCTGCAGTTGATTAAGGAGAGTCGCCATTTAACAATAAAATCGAATTATTATGATTCTTTATGATTTTAGAGTAATGTGATTGCAATAAAGTTTGCAGGTGATTATTATTAGTACTTATACATGTAGAAATATCTTGTAACATCAGATTAATTAGCAGTAATAAGGAATGTATTAAGAGGAATTAAAGTTAAAAGGGCTCCTGTGGGCTCACCACCTGCAGAGGGGTTCATGGGGGGGTCAGGTGCTATGAGTATTGGGCAGCAAGCTGCCCCCGCGACCCAGCTGGATTAAGCGGGAGAAGATGGATGGATGGATGGATAAAGTTAAAAGGTCCTATATTACACAAAAATTATTTGATCGAATTTTTTCAATTTTAGCCATGTTATCTTATTTAAAACATACCTGGAGTTGTGTTTTCTTTCATTCACACATGTTTGAGTAATCCTGCATTTTTTGGCTGCTTGCATCTCCAAAGATCAAAATGCTCTGTTCCACTTTGTGATGTCATGTGGTAGTGATGCTTTTCAAGTTAACAGCTACGTTTAGTTTATTACAGATTGGCAATTCCAAAAATGAAATTATTGAAATTATCCTGGTGAAAGTGTAGGGAGTTAAAAAACACAGGGGAGCACTTCCTGCATTACTCCATGTCATCACAAGGTGGAACAGAGTCTTTTCCGTCTGAGAAAAGAACTCTAAATATGCAGGTTTATGTGTTAAACATGTGTGAATGAAACAAAACACAGCTCCAGGTGTGTTTGTGATGAGGAAACAACATTATAACATCAGAAAATAGCACAATATGAGTCCTTTAAAATGTGCTCCCTAAGATTAAGTGTAACTGTTTTGCTCATAACTGAGAACTTTCTATTATCTAAATAATTACACCATTTACAATTATGTTAATTATAACCAAATACCAAAGCCGCTGTGAGCTTGTACCTCTGTGGGATATAAAACATGTGCTGAGGGGAGGGTTTGTGCAGGCAGCCTTCATAGACGGGCCACAGACCGCTCAGGATCCTGAACAGAGAGCTCTTCCCACAGCCGTTTGGTCCAGTGATCAGCAGGTGCATGCCCTCCTCCACCTGAAACACACAGAACAAGTATAATCCACAGACTGCGTGGACATAGCAAACCCACTAGCTGCCAGCTTCCACAGTGAGAATCAATCAGTCAATCAATTGTCTCTCTCTCTCTGTAACCGCTGCAGTGAGCCTCATCATTTTGGTCTTAAAATGTCCGTATTAACCCGCTCTACATGATCCTGGTGTTTTTATTTCACTATTTTGTCTGTAAATAAATCATGTTCCTAATTTGGAACTTGGCTCCAAGTTCACCCCTATAACTGCTAGCCTCTGTGAGCTTCATTTGACTGGAGCCGAACACTACGGGTGACATCACACTCACTTCGTTCACTTCTTTAAACAGTCTATGGCACAACCAAAGAACATCAACCAATAAAACAAGAGAATATAGAGTTTGAAGACACATGTATTGATTTATTATTAGCTCCTTAGTGACGCTGTCTTTTTATTTTTACTGGACTTAGAGCAGAAATAGTTAAAGTTTAGTTTAGTTTAGTTTATTAGTTTATTTGACAGGGACAATGCACATAAAAACACTGACCTACACAAAGGAGGTAATATGTTTGTGCCAGGTTATAGCAAATATGCTCATTTCCACCTGCAGTCCCTGGACAGGTTGATATAAAATGCCAATAAAATACCATTAAAAACAACTTACAAAATGGTAACTCAGTCATAGAGATAAGATCAGTCACAAAGCATAAATACTTAAGGGCCCATGTTACACAATTTTCTGATCCCTGTTATAATGTTGTTTTCTCATCACAAAATACCTGGAGTTGTGTTTTGTTTCATTCACACATGTTTAACACACATTTTGCACATTTAGGCTGATTTCTTTTCTCAGACAAAAAACACGGTTCCACTTTGTGATGTCATGTGGTAATGGTCATTTTAAACTCTATACACCTTCACTAGAATCATATGGAGAATTTCAGCCCAGGAACCCCTCCATCTCCACTGAACTGAAAAGTAAAAGTAGCTGTTCACTTGAAAACTACTACTGCATGACATCACAAGGTGGAACAGAGCATTTAGAGCTTTGGAGATGTAGACAGACTAATAATAAAGTGTTACATAAACAAATGAAACAAACACAACTCCAGGTCTGTTTTTGATGAGGTAACAGAATTATAACATGATTTAAAGGGGAAGTTCAGAATTTTGGACACAGGGCCTCATTTCCTCATGAGCCAGAGTGTTGGAGACGTGTGGAGACACTTTTTTAAATATTCCCTCCAGTCCTTGTGTTTGCAGAGGTTGCTGGTGCTAGGCTAGTGCATGTCAATGGCCATAGTTCCAGTATGCTAAAGTCTATTTCCACTCTTTTTTTTCTTTTTCTTTTAAAAGACAATTGAAACAAATGTTGCTCATCTGAATGTATATTATAGTTTAAAGTGTTCATAAATGTGATCTTCTGTTCATGATGTAATGAAAATGTTTTTAGGGGAGGTGGCCTCATAAGACCATGAATGGTCTTCTCACACTCACCTGCACTGAAATGTTTATATTTTTTAGTATTGTGAAATTGTTTTAATTTTATGTGCAAATAAAAATCTAATCTAATCTAAAATAGTTGTCCTGCCTCTAACCTTTCATCGCATGAATCGTCACATGTTAAGGAACTATCTCATACATCAGTCCGCCGCTGCTGAGCTTCTATCAGGAAGTACAACTCGCTGCTGCAGCCCAGACATAAATCCTTCAAATACAAGGTTAGTTTTACTTCTAAAATTATTCTATCGACACAGACATTCACATCGACAGTCTGGAGTTAATATTGCTGTTTTCCTTCTCCAAATACAAAGACTGGATGGAATATTTTAAAAAGTGTCTCCACACGTCTCCAACTCTCTGGCTCAATAGGAAATGAAGCCCTATGTCCAAAATCCCGAACTTTAAAGCTCATAAGAGTCAGTTTTGCGTAATATAATGCATACTTTATAATGCTTTACGTGCATAGGCTTTATTGGTAATTAATAGGCTCTGTAATGTGTAATGCAAATCTGATATAATTTCATTGCACCACTTGCATGCATAAGTGACAAGTTCCTCCAAATTCTGCAAGTTAACTTATACATATACAGTTTTAACCATTTAACAATGAAATGTATTGTCACAATATTTCAATATCCAGTGATCCTCAAAGGAATAAGACTGGACAAACACCACATGAAGGTCTAAGATCTAATGAGACCACTGGGGAAGCTCCGTGCACAGCCCCTGGTGAATGTTCTGTCTAAAAGCTCCATTCAAAGAACCATCAGAGCAGCTCAGTGCCCTGAAACAGAGCACGGGAGCAGGAAATGATCTTTTTTTACTCACTTGAAAGTTTAAGCAGGAGACCACAACATCCCCATTTGGTGTGATGATGGGCACACTCTCACACACGATGCCTTGGTCCACGTCGATCACTTCCCCTGCACAAACACGAAGAAAGAAGCATCGTTTTAACTTTTCCCACAAATACAGGCTTAGCTACTTATAAAGGATTAGACATCTGTTAGATTTTTCTTGGTTTCTCTTTGTTATCAGTCTTTGTAAGATCAGATTTAGAGGTCAAAGGTAACTTTTTTTTCCAATGGATTCTTTTAAAACAGCCGTACTGTACTGTTATTGCTATATGGTTATAATCCGTGAATCATGTTCTATTTGTGAGCTTCAGGATAGATTTTAAAGTTCTTTTATTGGTTTATAAAGCTCTTAATGGTCTTAGCCCTATTTATTTATCTGATCTGATTTTACCATATGAGCCTCTCGGACTCTCAGGTCCTCAGGTCTTTTCTTTTAACTGTCCCAAGAGTCCAAACAAAAACTCACAGTGAGGCGACGTTCAGCTTTTACAGCCCCCAACAGTCGACCTGAGGATCTGAGGTCCGCTGCAAGTGTTCATATTTTTTAAAGTAAACGCAAAACATATCTTTTTAATTTAGCTTTTAATTGAAACTTTTATTTGTTTTAAATTATTATTATTATATCCATCCATCCATCTTCTCCCGGCTGGGTTGCGGGGGCAGTTTGCTGCCCAATCCTCATAGCACCTGACCCCTTCCTATGAACCCCTCTGCAGGTGGTGCCCACAGGAGGGTGGACAACATGGTTCATAGGGGAGCTGCATGTTTTGAGTTGATGTGGGAAACCGGAGCACCCGGAGGAAACCCATCCAGACACAGGGAGAACATGCAAACTCCACACAGAAAGGTAGTAGTATATTTGTTTTAAATTAAATTATTAGTATTTTACTTAATCTCTGTCTAACTTTAGCTCTTCATTTTTATTTTCACTATAACCTTTACAAGCTTTATGTTTTATGTTTTATTTTATCTAAACTGTTGTAAATGTGGGAGAAACAAGGGGGTGGGGGTGGTGCTGCTGTTGTTTTTAACCATTGTCATTTTTCTGTTGCATGTGAAGCCCTTTGTGCTACATTTCAAATGTATGAAAAGTGCTATACAAATAAAGTTTGATAGACTGATTATATTTTGCACATTCTGAATCACAATAGTCATCTGAAACGGCTTAGTAAAAGAAACAATAGTATACTATATCTGTCACAGTTACTATACTCACTTATTGTTGAAAAAATGATAGATGTGTGGGGCTAGTTGTGCAGTTGTGTGTATGTTGCCTTGACTACGAGAAAGTCAAACAATTAACATCCATGACTGATTTGCTATAATCACTAAATACTGGGTTTCATTGTGCTATTTATTTATCACAACTCCGTCCATTCACATTATATTTCCATCCATCCATCCATCTTCTTCCGCTTATCCGGGGCCGGGTCGCGGGGCAGCAGTCTAAGCAGGGGCTCCCAAGCTTCCTTCTCCCCAGCCACTTCCTCCAGCTCCTCCGGACGGACCCGAGGCATTCCCAGGCCAGCCGAAACACATAGTCCCTCCAGCGTGTCCTGGGTCTTCCCCGGGCCTCCTACCGGTGGGACATGTCCGGAACACCTCCCGAGGGAGGCGTCCAGGAGGCATCCAGACCACATGCCCGAGCCACCTCAGTTGGCTCCTCTCAACGTGGAGGAGCAGCGACTCTACTCCGAGCTCCTCCCGTGTGACCGAGCTCCTCACCCTATCTCTAAGGGAGCGCCCGGCCACTCTGCGGAGGAAACTCATTTCGGCCGCTTGTATCCGCGATCTCGTTCTTTCGGTCATTACCCAGAGCTCATGACCATAGGTGAGGGTAGGAACGTAGATTGACCGGTAAATCGAGAGCTTCGCCTTTCGGCTCAGCTCCCTCTTCACCACAACGGTCCGATACAGCGACTGCATCACTGCCGACGCCGCACCGATCCGCCTGTCAATCTCGCGCTCCATCCTCCCTCACTCGTGAACAAGACCCCGAGATACTTGAACTCCTCCACTTGAGGCAGAGACTCCCCACCCACCCGGAGAGGGCAATCCACCTTTTTCCGGTCGAGAACCATGGCCTCGGATTTGGAACAGCTGATTCTCATCCCAGCCGCTTCACACTCGGCTGCAAACCGCCCCAGTGCACATTATATTTCATTTAAGAAAAGTGTGGACTGGATTAGCTTTTGGATTATAGCGTCTTCAATTGTGACATCATATTTTCTCAGTTGTGACATGCCTATAATTTACTCATCAGCAAAACAAACTTCAATTTCTGATAAAAAGTGTTGAAAAACATCTGGAAAAGTACTGACTTAAATGAAACTTGAATACAGTGGGTTCCAGACTCACTTGAGGCACATAAGTTTCCTATAATAACTAATAGTGTGTTACATTGTGCTATTATTTATCACAACTCTGTCTATTCACAATATACATACGGTATACACATATTATATACATATTAATGTAAAGGTCCTATATTATGCACACTTAACACTTGTGAGCTTTATGCCATGTTAGAATGGCACCAGGAGTTGTGTTTTGTTTCATTCACACATGTTTGCGTAATCCTGTATTATTAGCTTGTCTACATCTCCAAAGCGCAAAATGCTCTGTTCTACCTTGTGATGTCATCAAGTTCAAGTTAACAGCCGCAAGTTACCTTGTGCTGAGTAGAGATTAGCAATAACAGGGCAGAAATCATCCAAATGATTCTCGTGAAGGTGTGTGGAGTTTAAAGACACAGTGGAGCCACATGACATCACGAGGTGGAACCGTGTGTTTTCAGATTGAGAGAAGAACTCAGCCTAAATATGCAGGATTTGTGTGTTAAACATGTGGGAAGGAAACAAAACACAACTCCAGGTATGTCTGTGATGAGGAAAAGACTTTCTAACTCATAAAATAGTGTAATATGGGCGCTTGAATCTGTGCGTCAGACCCGGACGTACCCCTGATCTCCAGAGGTCCGTCTATGTGCATGCCGGGCTTGCTCTTCTGGTCGCCTCCTGTGGTTGCCGTTAGCGACGAGCGTTTGTAAATGCCCTTTTGGACGTCCTCAAACACCACAAACATGTTGTGCACCCGAGCTGTGTATCCCGCCAGCTCGGTGACCTGGGGGACAAAGAGAAGTGAAAGGTCAGGGCATGTTTATGTGAGGCAAACAAGCATGAGATTCTGCTACGGTTCTGTCATGGCCAAACTACAGTACACTCAGTTAATACAGGACGTTTGTATTTTGAACTGTGAACTGTGTAGCCATCACCTGCCTCTATGGATATGTCACTGCTCTGCCTGGAATGCTCCACAGTATGACATTAAACAGCTTTACCTTAGGCTTATTCAATTACATGTGGTTTTATAGCTCAAAAATACCCAGAAAAACAGGCATTTTGACTGTGAGCACCGTCGCCTCTCCACAGATCTGAGATGTAACTTGGTCTGGTTTGGTCCCCATGGAGATAGAAAGGTTTAACATTCCAGACAAAGCAATAACATCTCCATGAAGAAAACCACTTGACAAACCGTCCACCAGAAAAGTTACACAATGCACCTTTAACTGTCAGACTGCAGATTTCTTATTTTAGTTTATGGTTAATATCTCTATAATTGCATGAAAGAAAAAAATGGCACTAAGTTTAATGTCTTCTATGACAGTATGTCTAAACAACAAAAGTTAAAATGTTTTTTCATAATAACTTGAGATACTTTCCATTATTCAGCCCCAAAGACATGTTAACATACAGCTCATTTAAGTCTAATCTCTCGGTAGAATAGTAGGATCCATAGCAAAAGAAAAATTCTGTCAACTGGACAAAAGTGGATTTTTAGAGAACAGAAGTTAATTTTTCTTTTGCTATAAGAAGGCGAAACCAGTGGAGCCAATCCTGAACAAAAACTGTACAATGGGGTTCAACATTTTGTGGATCAAAAACAGTAAATCCCCCATAAAGTTATATATGCCACCGCCCTCCATCTCAAATTATGACATCTGAACATGAACTAAACATATTAAGACTGATTTGCAATTATTCATACTGATAAACATGTTCCATCAATGAAAAATACATCTTTACCATATTTTACTCTCAAACACCAGAGAACCACACGGCCTTAGTTTTACACTGAATACAGCATTTCCTTATAGAACTTTCTCTTTTTTATTTCCACTGACACTGACAGAGTTTGTTGATACGGCTTCAAGCACCAGCGACAGTTCTGAGAATCCACAGAAACTGAAACTAAACTGAACTGTCCTAAAAAGCAATGCAACACTTCAGTTATCAGATTGAATAGTTTTAGTTCATAATTGATCTATTTACTGCTCAAATTTGATCACATGGCAGAAAAATAACCAAAAACTCTCACTGGAACAAAGAAAAATGTACTCAAAATAAATACTGACACCCGAAAATCATACATAGTGGGTGTAGTATTTACTGTGACAGGCCTAACTAAAGCTACTACTTCATTTGACCAGGAAAAATGTGTATTGTCAACTGAAAAAGGCACTGCCCTGAAAAACAAACCGTGTGCTGAGCTGTAATCACAACACAGTGACATAGGAAACACTTTATTTGCAACCTACAATTCGCAATCGCAAATTATAATCATTGGTAAGGATGGTGCAAGAGCTCGTGCAAGACAAAACTACTACGAGATTGTGAACACATGAGAAAAAAGGGTTAGATTTTGGTGAGTTACATCTCTTATAGTTCCTAAAAGCAATGCTAGAATGGAAACAAAAACATGAAATCCAATTTAATAAAAATGCGTGGCAAAAATTGGAAACTGAATCGCAAAATGTATATAGTAGGAATTAAGTTAAAATTTCGTCTTGTCTCGTCCTGTGTAAATTGTGTCTCGTCCCATCCCTAATAGTCGTATTTGGCAGCTTGTCCTCCTCAGTATTTCTGTTGAATGAACACATTAGTTTAACAAAGTGCACCATCGGAATCAGAATCAGAATCAGAATTACTTTTATTCGTCCCCGAGGGGAAATTTTCTTCGTTACAGATGCAACCGACCAAGAGCATGTAGACAGAATCAAGTTTCAAAAATAAAATAAGATAAATACAATAAGATAAAAGATAAAAATAGTTCTCTCTGGGAAATTATTTACATCAGTGACATATTTACGACTATATATTAAAAGAGACATTAAAACCAACCACATGAATGAACAACATACAATCAAGCGACATGTGACACTCTGAGATAAACAAGTTATCAAGAATAAGGAGCGAAAATATTAGTTAGAACAAAATTATTTAAAATATATATTCAAAAAAAAGATATGAAGGGAAATGTCAGAGAAAAAAAACGTAAAAATGTAAAGTGGAGCAAAGCCAACAGCAATGAATGAATGAAGTGAGAGAGTGAAGAGATACAGAAGTGCAGCTCTAAAGATCAACAGATGGAGGATTATTCACAGAGACTAAGCCCCAAGAGCCACTGGCCACTTCACAAACACGATCTATGCATTCACACACACACACACGCACGCACACACACACGCACGCGCGCACACACACACACGCACACACACACACGCGCACACACACCACTGCTGGCTGACCTAGTGACATAAGAAACTGAGAGGCAGGGAAAGAGGAAGTGGATTCTGATTGTAGCGTCACATGAAATAACAGTCACATAGAAAGAAATGGACATACATACAGTTATTTAGGTCATATGATGTTAAAATGGAAACACATAAGACTTTCTAATCCTGTAGTTAAGCTTTTATTTGAGATTTTTTCTCAGATATAATGCTCCGGGGTGCTTTTAACTGTACGCTGAGAATTGAATTTAATTTTGAAAACACCAGTAACGGATCTAACCGCAGTTGTAACGTAAAGGTCATATTTTCAGGCTGCTCTCGAGTGAACTTCCCCGAGGCCACAGTCACAGTCACACAGTCCACAAGGTTAAAGGAATGTTTTGGATACAAAGAACTGCTCTAAACAGAAGACGAGGCTACAGCGCGAGGAGAAAGCACGACACGCATGACAAGGCGAACTGAAACTAGGGACGGCAGATAAATGGGCGACAATATGAAGCAAGAAAAACTGGAAAATAATTGGCAAAAAAAAATATTCCATCTAATAATTTTTGTTTCTTGTATTTGGAGTTTGCTTTTCTGCACATATGATTTTGTGAACTGTGCTCGGAAAAAAATAAATAAACCAAATAATGAGAATAAAGCAAATTCTGTTCTATTCTATTCCATTGAAAAAGTTGTTTACCTTGTATGTTTGCACATTTACAGTATGACTGAGTCTGTCTCCATGCTCATGGTGACAGACATGATCAGACCATGTTAGATCTGTGGAGAGGCGAGTCACTTCACAGTAAGAATGTTTTTTCAAGGTACGTTTTAGCGATAAAAACGCCCGTACTGAATAAATGCAAGATAAATGAGAATAAATGTACCTTTTTTTTAGTTTTGACACACGTCTCTGCTGAAAACTGACATTTGCGAAACAGCTCACACCCAGAATGGAGCATCAAAACATTTTCCTTTCGCTGTTATGCTTGAGTTTCAATATTGACAGTAACAGAGTTTGTGCCAGTTTATTTTATCACATGAGAACAGAGCTGGAGTGCTGAAAAAAACAAGATGAATTCACCGATCATGTGTGTGAATGAGACCAAGACCACCTAAGCCCATGTTTAGGTAAACGTTTGAATCAAATGATCAAAACTAAACCAAGTATAAAAAGAATCGCTAAAACTGAAAAAAACTGTAATGCCATACTGTGGAACATTCCAAACAAAGCAAGAACAACTCCATGGAGAGAAGGTTACGTCGTGCTGGGCCTGTCACGATAAATAATACATCAAACTTCAATATATAAAAGCTGGAACAATTTTTTTTAGTGTGTCTGGACATTTTCTTTACACTACTGGGAAATGCTTGTTTATTTTTGCCTTTTTGTTGAGATTTAAGCCATAAAAGGTTGAATTAGCAGCTTCTGTGACTCATTACAGATGCAAACTAAAAAAGTGTTTTAATCTGCTGTTTATTTATTGCAGCTCGTGATTTGTTTTTATAATATTGCACATTTAGAACAGTTTCATCTGCTTTTGGATTATAGTGACAGTGGCATAAATTTGCTTAAATATGATCACTTATCGTCTGCTTTTCCTTCAGCGATACATTCACTTCGAAATATGTTATTACGTAGTGCATTTTTTATTGTAACTTCCAGACTGCAGTAGACTTCCTGTTTCATGACGGGTTGATATTGCCCAATCAAGGAAGAGACTGCAGCATAACAGACGAGTGTCCATAATGATCACAGAGTATTAGTTTAGTGTAAATACGTCTTTGGATGAATGGGCTGCTGACTCTCGTGGTCTGGGTCATATCATCTGGACATGTCATTCACTTTAGTGCGCGTTTGACTTATAAACAAGAACGCACTTCCACAGTTAAATTACACTGTGCCGAGTGTGCAGCGTGTAGAGACTTGCTACTGTATGAACGCAGATTCTGGAAAAGCCACTGAGCTATTCCTGCTATGTTCTTGGAAAGGCGTCAAGAGCAGATTGTTAACACTTTGCAGTGAGATAAAGCAAAACCGAGAAATGTATAGTAACAATATTAAAGAAACAATGGGCAATAATGTTAGAACTGACAATGAAAATATCCACATACTCACATAACCCATTTAATAAAAAGTTGAGCTTTCATTCCATCAATTAATTATATATAATGAAAATACAGGAAGTGCTCCACTGTGTTATTAAACGTCGTACACCTTCACTAGAATCATTTGGATGATTTCAGCACTAGAATTGCACATCTCTGCTGAACTAAAGGTAAAACGTAGCCGTTAACTTAAAAACTACCAGTACATGACATCATAAGGTGGAACAGAGCATTTTGAGCTTTGGAGATTTGGAGGGTCACTCAAACAAAACACAACTCCAGGTCTGTTTTTTAGTAGGTAACAACATTATAACATGGCTTATATCGCACAAGAGTTAATTTTATGTAATAAAGAAGGACCTTTAACCACTGTTTGCTTAATCATATTGTATTTAGTCAAGAATATTCACTATACATGCAAGAGCTAAGCAGAAGTGTGCGCCAGTCCTCATTGATAAAACTCACATGAGCAAACAGCTACGCTCTTGACCTTTGCATTTCCAAAACGCTGAGACAACCAAACAAAACAAAACTGAAACTTGTTTAAATGCAAACTGGGCGAACGATCAAAGCATTTAGACGAGTACCGACCGGAATCTTTACAAACTTGAGAAATGCGGAGCTCTCAGATCCTCTAATAAACCTTAAAATGCAAGACTGAAGTGGGGAGAGAGCAAGGATGATTTAAATTCAGGAGAGACCAACAGTTTGGCGAACACACCGAACAAGGAATTCCATTGAGGGCGTTTTATTAATCACGGCCAACTCAGTAAAGTGCAGTAAAAGCTGTGTCGACTGAAATAAAAAGAGAAAAACAAGCATAGAGACATCGTGCATACGAAAAGCTGAAAAACGATATGTACTGCTTAGGTCAACACTAACGACTTTACAATGCACAGAGTCATATTATAAAACTAGATTACATATACTGGACTATACTACGCTTCTATTCACCAAACTAGGGACTGGCTAAAAAAAGACTTTAACTTGAGACTGGTCCAGTTCTGGTTCGTGTAATTGGGGTAAGCAGACTGGGAATGTAAAAGTTGAATTTGCCCATACCAGATTTCAGTTTCCATTGTGAGGGCTTTTGGACATTCAGCTGAGAATTTTGTTTGTTTACCGTATTTTCCGGACTATAAGCAGCTACTTTTTTCCCCAGGCTTTGAACCATGCGGCTTTTACAAATGTGCAGCTATTCTGTGGATTTTTCTTCCACCGCTAGGGGGCGCTCTAACCGGAATTTCAAAAACCAGATAGACGGAAAATGAATGCAAAGAAGAATACGCTACTTTTTATTTAGCAGATATAACACGCACGACAAATTACTAACTGGAAATTATTTTTAAATCCTCACCCCTTCATCATGAAAAGCACATGAAGGAATAATGAAGAGAAATTAAGCTAATCAATTACCGGTTCTTTTCTGTTTTTGACCTCGTTTTAATCAGCACAGTTGCTGCCGTGTTAAAAGGCACTGTTCAGAAAGAATCTGTTCAGGTACATAAATGTACATTTACAGTACAAATCGTTCTGTATATGCAGTAAATATCTCATTTTTCAACATGGATATCAGCGGCTTATAGCCCGGTTGCGGCTTGTATATCTTTTTTTTTTGTTGTAAAAATAAGAGTGGATGCGGCTTATATACCAGTGCGCTCTATAGTCCAGAAAATACGGTAATTTAATTTTTTTCTATGCCAACTCTCCATCATTCTGTATTCCAGGGGTATAGCTGGATAGAGCCAAGAATTCAAACAAATGAATGTTATATCAAAAGCTGTTGTGATCTCTATACATTATTAATATTTACAACCATAAGGATATAGGTTGTCAAAAGATTTCTGGCAAATTCCCATAGATTCTGAATGCAACAGTTGTAACACTGGATCCGTGAGTGTTTTGTAGCTGAAGTCCTGACTAGGGATCCAGCTTTTTCAATTCCGATACCGATACTTTGGCTTTACGTGTCAATCTGTCAATACACGATACCAACCGATACAAGCGCAGAGACTCAGAACATGCTTTATTTCCTTTAAACTAAACTAAAATAAGACAAAAGTGGATCTGTGAGTGTTACCTCTTTATACGAGGACATGATTCTCTCGATGGCGTCCGCTCCAGAGGCCAGGAGGTTCCTCGCTGTGGTGAAGGCCTCTGTGCGCTCGCTCACCATGACCTGAGGCTGCCCGTCTGCACTCGCTGCCCAAAACACAACAGGGTTTAACCGACGGCAAATAACAGGGGACACAGTAATACACATTAGGGCCGCAAGGGAAACCAAAGTCTAACCGAGAGCACAAGTTGAACGGACGCAATTAGCAAATCGTAAAGGCCACAATTTTAGAACATAACAGAATTTCCTCCACAAACAATAATATATATTCAGTTTTATAGTTTGCAGTTTGGATCTGTGCAAACATGTTCTGAAATGTGATTCTTGTATTAGCTTGTCAGTTCATATTTCAGATTTTTGTCAATTCTTCTGGACACGTTTAACATGTGAATTTCTAACAGAATCCTATTATTAAAGCATAAATGGAAAATCTAACTGCAAACGTCATGAGACACAGTTTCTACAAGACGACACATGAGACGAGATTCGGCTCACGAAAACAAGACAAAACAAGATTTTGATTTTTTTTTTTTTTTTTAAATAAATGAATTGTGCCAGTTCACAGTTCTTTGGCTTCACAATTTTTGGCTCTCAAGAGGAGTTACTCTGTAAAAGTAACGCCGTTTTTATCCAAAGTAAATGTACAAATATAAGGAAAAAAATCTCAGGAGATAATTTTCCACATGTGTGCAAAGTCTTTCGGCTATTTTGCCTCCTGAGATTTTGTGGCTCGAGATCTTGTCCCGTCCCTAAAGTCGCCCTAATAACACGTCTATGCACAATATATACGAACTCCTTGTGAATAGAAAACAACAGTGTGGAGCTGTACACCCCCAACACAAAGCTGCCTATGATTCCAGAAGTAAAATCACCATAAATTATCCCAATAACCTTTTCAAATTACATAAATACAAGTTTGACTATGCAGTAACTAGGGATGGTACAAGACTGAGTTAACATCTCTCACAGTTCCACAAAGCGGTACAGGAATGGAAGCAAAACTACCAAATAAAATAAATAAAAACAAACTTGTGAGGCCGAAATGTTAAAATCTCGACTTGTCTCGTTCTTGTGGACCGGATCTTACATCTCGTCTCATCTCATCCCTTCCATCCACCGTTAATTTTCCCCATAATCTTTTCAAATTGGACTCTGTAATCCCTGGTGTCCATAGCTTCACGTTGGCTTTTATGCTTCGTTTAAAAAATGTGTTAAAAATGCACCATCATTTTGTTCCAAATTATTGTACTGTGTAATTACTATTTTTTAAGAGCACTCTGAAAAGATTAGTGGTTATTAAATTGACAGATATTAAAACAATAAATAATAATAATAATTTTATGTACAGCAATGAAAACATTTCTGTGTATTATGAAGTTTAAAGTATCATTTTTAGGGTAAATATAAGTACACTGAACATTAGTTTCGTCATAGCTACTTGCCTTTGTCGAGAATTAAAAGTTCAGACTCATAATACACTTCTCTATTTGAAAGTCAATGAGGAAAATTCTGGGAGTTTTACTTCCGGAGGTGGGCGAGACAGTGGAGCTGTACTGAGATGCCACAGACAGAATTTGAATATTACTCACAAAGGAGACTCCTTATAAAGGCTGATTTTAATGTAACTCAAATGGCAGCAGGAGGTGTGGGAGGCAGGTTTCACATGTGCTAATCAGAGGAAAATCTACTGCTGTGAGAAACCAACTCAACTGACATGTGCCAACTACAACGGAGCCAGATGCTAATAAACATGTAGCCTGTGTAGAGCAAAAACAGGGCATAATGTGTGTGTTTTTGGTTACGGTTTCCTCAGTGTGACTTTCACTTTAATTTTCTGAAGTGCATTAATATCATTTTGTCGAAGTTTACGCCTAACTAACTGCAATTAAGGAATATATTTTTGCTTTTATCTGAGGATTAATCTGAACTGCAGATCTCTTGTGTGTATCTTCTTGTATGTTTGATACTGTGACATAGCTGGAGTTGAGTTTTTTTCAGTCACACATATTTGAATAATCCTTTATTATTAGTCTGGCTACAACTCTAAAGCTCAAAATGCTCCGTTCCACCTTGTGAAGTCATGAAGTTGTATAGTTTTCAGTTTAACAGCTACGTTTTACCTTTTGTTTAGTACAGATTGGCAATTCCAGGGCTAAAATCATCCAAATGATTCTAGTGAAGGTGTGTGGAGTGTTTTCTGTTTGAGAGAAACACTCAGCTAAATATTTTGGGGTTTGTGTGTTAAACAAGTGTGAATGAAACAGAACAGAACTCCAGGAATGTTTCTGATAAGGAAACAATATTATAACATAGATAATAGTGTAATATGGGCTCTCTAATCATAATCACTCCTACAATTTACAAAGTCAACATTTGACTTCATATGTTTCTTTTTATGGTTAATATACACTTTAAAGTCCCTACAGGGAAATCTGTCCTCTGCATTTGACCCATCCTTCAGTGCTGCTGTTAGGAGCAGTGAGCCCAAGAACACAAATCTTGAACTTGGTCACGACTATATTAGATGGAAGATTTGGTCTATGGTGCATGTTTTGGGTTAAAGGGGGGAGTTGAACCTAGAACTAGAGATCGACCGATATGGGTTTTTTCATGGCCGATACAGATTATTTAGAATCCAGAGAAAATGATGGTTAATAAGGTTGGGCTGATATGTAGGGCCAGTTTTGATTATTTTCCCCAAATTATATAATTTGTGAAGAGTTGTATGTACGTTTTGAGCAGTTATCTTTTCACACTGAAGTTTTTTATGCATATTTTCAGGCAGCAGGTTGGCAAAAACAAAATATCGGCCCCTTCTTGAGATTTAAAGCCATTATATTGGTGTATCTCTACTCTGTACCTTCTTGCTGTGAGGTGAGAGTGCTAGCCGTGCAGCCCATATTATAATTCCCTTATTCTAATATTAATTCAAGGCCACCTTACCACTGTCAGCAAAGCCGGTGGCAGTGATGATGGGCACTGCCACCATGACGAGCCCACTGCTGCTCCACACGTACTTCATGAGGAACTGCTCGATCATGATGTACCACAGACGCTTGGACAGAATCAGGTTCATCTGGTCGGCCAGGGCTCGGTAACACTTCTGCAGCTGAAGCATCTCCACCTGCACCAGAACACCAGAACGTTACACAGATGCTACAGCAGAATGTGTTTAAGCCTGGTGGTGGGTGTACAACCACCTGGGCTGAACTGAATAATACCACACGGCTGTTTTGTGTTTTGCTATTATTTTACTGGATATTATTGTGTATTTTGCTTTTATATCATCTTACTGTAAATTTAAAGGTCCTATATTTTTTAAGGCATGTTATAAGGTTGTTACCTCGTCAAAAACATACTTTGAGTTGTGTTTCGTTTCATTCACACGTTTTGAGTAGCCCTGCAATATTAGTCTGTCTATGTCTCCAAAGCTCAACAGAAGAAGAGAATAACTCAGCCTAAATATGCAGGGCTTGTGTGCTAAACATGAATTAATGTGTGAATGAAGAAAAACCCAACTTCTGGTATGTTTGTGATAAAGAAAGATTATAACATAGATAAAAAAATAAAGCATAATATGGGCCTTTAAAAATACTTATTGCACTCATACATTGTTCCATCAGTAAGATCGCATACTCTGACTACAGATACAAAAACTGAATGATACAAAAATAACAAAGTAATGATTAGTTTGTCTTTCAGTCATCGTCTGCTAGAGGAAGTGGAATAATGGAATAATCCGAGTGAGTTTATAAAGCCTAAATGTGCTGACGAGAGTCTAGAGTGTAGACTCTAGACTGACTCGTGTAGTGATCTGCAGAGGTCAATAATCAGTGTCAATAAGAGCTGGTCCATGGAAAGAGCAGAAAACCTGCAAAAGGTACCGTTACAAACCGTACACCAATATACAAAAGATGGGAGGAAATATCTATTGACTGATTATAATAAATAGCAGCTCTAATTGGACGTTGGGGTGTAGAGAGAGGGGTGGGTCTGGGAGGGTTTTACTTTTTGTTTTTGTTCTGTATGTTAGAATAAATAGCATTACTATACAAGAAATACATGTAACTGAATTTATGCATCATTTCCTGTAACTAACCTTCGGTGCAACATTACTAGGACAACAATATGCAAAACTCAGTTTAGAGTTTTGCATGGATTTATCTCACAAATTACAGAGCCTTGGGAAGATGGAGGTGCTGACAACATGCCTTTGGAAGGCAATATGTACATTATAATTGAATAACCGAGACTATCTTGGTGTACAGGAGAGAGCAGTAAATAGTGACACTCCATGGTGTATGTCACCATGAAATAATGGAAATAATGAAATAAATAATGAAATAATATACATAAGAATTTTACATAGGTTCTTTTGGTGCTGATTTACCAACAACCAAGTGGAAGTAAGTCCCCTCAGAGCAATCTTGAGTTCATTTGTTCACTTTATATAGTCACGCTCGCTCTACTCATTACAGTTCATGTGTCCATAGGAAACTAATGGAAGCATACCTTGTGTCCCCTGTAGAAAGCTATCTCCTCAGCATTGGCGATGATCCTGGAGTGCACGTAGCGCAGGTAGCCTTTCCTGTGCGCCTCCTCTGCCACAAGTTTACCAAACTTAGGGGAGCACGCCCTGAGAACTTTGGCCGTAGCAAACACCACCAGCCCGGCCAGGAGTGTCGGTCCAGAGGCGTTCGCCCCCCGGGACCTGGCTGTCTGTATGAGGGTGTAAGAGGTGAGCATCACATCCAGAATGGGCTTGGTGAGGTTGGAGTAGAGATGCGCCACGGACTGGGAGAACATCATGACATCCTCGGTTAAAGACTGGTCCGGGTTGGCCAGTCTGCCGTCCATGTTGCTGACTCTGTAGTAGGTTTGGTCGGTGAAATAGGTCCGGTACGCGTGGTCCACGAGCCGGGTGCGGAAGGCCAGGGCCAGCTTGCACTCCAGGTAGCGGATGGCGCTGTTGACGAACGTGGCGGGGATGGCGATGAGGAGCCATTTGATCAGCTGCCAGATAAAGCGCTTGGGTTTCTTTTCCACTATAGTTTTGACTATTTTACCGTCTAAACTGGCAACATAGATAGACAGAAACGTCCTGGATATGAGCGCCACAGAATGGAGCGAGAGTAAACCTAATTCTTTAGATACCAACTTAGGAAACAGGATTCTGCCCAGATCCAGTATTTGCCTAAAAAACTCCGCGTTTACTGCCGGTGATGTCTTTTTCTCTTGTGCATTTCCTGAGCAGATAGAGCCGTTCTCCGCCTTGGAAAGCTGTCCGTTCGTCACCGGCTCGCCGCGCTTCCTCAGCCGCCTACAGATGATGGGGTAGAGCGTCTTGATTCCGTACGCGGCCGCCGCTAGAAACACGGCTCTCTTGGCCGCAGAGGTGCGCTCCCATCGCACCCTGGCCGCAGCATCGAGGATGTTGGACATTTTGCTGATATTAGATGTTTCTGCCGACGGACCGTGCAACAGCCATCCCCCAAAGCCGACTCACCAAAAACCCTGCCGCCGCATTGATGCGAAGAGGCACCGCCACCACCGCTACATCCTGCAGCTCTGCACGCACTGTTTTCAGCATAAAGTAAAGCCCCGCTGTATTTCCGGTGTGCAACACTTCACAATAAACACTCAGACATCACACACATCATTACACTGTCATAAGACCAAATAACTACCCAAACTGCAATTTACAGTGACACAAATATGACAAAAGCATAGGTTCAGGCCAATCAAACAAAGTATTCTAATGGATATACATTTATGCTTATGGCTATATAAATTCAATTGCCTTTCTGACATTATTACAAGCTGATTAAAATAAAAATGTAAATAAAAAAAGTAATTAAAATTAAAATACGACTTCCTTCTTTTTGTCACGTGATTGACGTAAACAAACCTTGTTTACTCGAGCCCCTGCTTCACGTTTCTGTAATTAGTGTCATTATTTACTCTCCTAACTATTTTACAATTACTGTAATCAGCCAGTTATTACACAGTGATTTAATATTTAACAGTTGTTTAATATTGTTTGGATAACACCTGTTAATCCCTAATGTTAGCTGTTAGCTTGATAAAGTTAGCCAATTAACGTTATCTTAACTAGTTATTTACAACTTTTTCTGTTATTTATTGTTCCTTTGTAGATTTATTTGTGTTTTGCAATTAGATAAAATCTACAATATGAATTGGGTTGGCGGTTCAAGGTAAGATATTTTTGGTTTTATATTTAGTTTACATATTCTGCTAGCATATTTTGCATAATGAGAACACCAAATTGTTTTACCTTATTGGTTTTACAGGAGCCGACTTTTGCAGAAAGATGACATGAAAAGGCAAAGAGTAAGAAAGACTTTAGCCCTGTTTAACCCATGTACAATCTTTTATAAGTATATTTTCATTAGTTGATTTCTCACAGGAATTCTTTGAGAAGAGGAAACTCCAGCAGAGGTTGAAGAACGTGGGTCTTCCTTTACCAAACTCCTGCGAGGCATCACTGTCCACCAATGGCAGCATGGACCTGGTCACATTGTTCATTGTCAATCAGATAGCTGCCAAAAAAGAAAACAAAGGTAATGATTTTTCCTCACCAAAACTGCATTAATACTATTTCACAGAACAAGGAGTGGGAAATATGGCTCAACATTTTTCAGCAGCCTTTTGGCCATGATTTGTGTACTAGACTCTTAACTTATACTTCTGAAATCACTCAGAGCAGTGATTCTCAAACTATGGTACATACAGTCAATTGAATCCACATTTTTGTCCTCCTTTGGGTTGGTCTTTGTTAGTATAGCCTAGGTGCACTTCAATATTAGCCTTGGTTTAGCCTTAAATTAGACCTGTAGTAATTCTGTTTTAGACTTCATTTGGATCTGCTGGTCAAAAGGCCAAATGATGATGGTGTCAAAAGTGAGAAACACTGACTCAGAGCACGAAGGAGGCCAATCAAAGCAGATGGAGAAAGTCTGTGGTTGACTTTATATTACATCACAAAAATATCATTGTTAGAGATGGATCACAGCTTCAAAACATATTGCCCATCTCCAGATCATAGAACTTCATAGAAATTTTACTTTATTTTACATATCACTGGCCCCATATCATAACTGCCTAAGTAATTTTTCAAGGATTTTGTGAAAATACAAAAATAAACTGCCTATGTCAGTAAAATGACTTTCTGAATGGTTATGTGGTGTTTATTTTTATTTTCTTGGACTGTAAATTTGATTTCTTAATGACAGACAAAAAAGCAAAAAAAAACACTGACAGATACAGCAGGTTCTGGACAGTAAAATGAGACAAAAAAATAATAATTTAGCCAAAAAATGACTTGACAGATCTACTATTAGGTGGGAGATTTGTAACAGGTGCAGTAAAGAAATTAGTTTGGGTTATGTTGTGGATTTTTTTTTTGAGAAAAATTTAAACCGAAGAAAAGTTGTCTTCAGTCAAAGAGTCTGGATTTCTTAAAGCAATTGTGCACAATTACAGAGAAAATGAAAAAGAAACCTATCTGTCCCACACACGAGGTCTGTCTGTCCCTAATCTGAATGAACGGCAAAACAAAAACAGGCTCTTATACAGTTGACAAACGTCATAACATCAACATGAGACAAAACATACTACAGTATATTTAAACAGTTCTCAAAAGGAGATGATTTATCTGGGTTAAACAGGGGCATTTGATTAGCTGACCTCACATGTACCAATAATTCTAAACGATGAGAATGAATAAAACAACAACCTGCATAGCTACAAGTGCATGTTTTTTCTTTTGCATTATCTTGTCTTTTAATATGCATTTTCCATTTAATAAATAAAAACACAGAGAGAGTCGCCTGTGTTTTTTCCCCAGACCCTCCTAAAGTGGCTGTACTGGGCAGTGGCAGCAGACCAGGGTCCAAACAGAGGCAGAGACTAAATGAGCCTCTAGTGCTTCCCATGAGCCCCTGCTCTCCCTCACAGCTCAGCCTGGTCGAGGGCCAGCCACACGAGTACAGGTAATGAGTTTCGAAGGCTGAAGATTTGTGCTTGAACTATTCATTATTCTGCTCTTTATGTTTTTGTAAATTTCTGGATTAATACTTTTCATTTTTATTATGACATGACCTGCCTGCATGCGTAAAGGTGCACTATGTAACTTTTTGTTTGGGGGTCCGTCACATGCTTGTTTCTATGGATGTGTCATTGCTCTATCTGGAAAGTTACGCAGTATGACTTTAAACAGCTCTACCTTACATTTATTTAAACACAGGTGGTTTTATAGCTCAAAAATACCTAGAAAAACAGGCATTCTGACTGCGAGCGCGGTCGCCTCTCCACAGATCTGACCTGTAACGTGAAGATAGACAGGTTTAATACTATACTATGAAACAATCCAGACAAAGCAATAACATCTCCATGGAGAAAAGCATTTTTGATGGACACTCCACCAGAAAAGTTACACAATGTATCTTTAAATTAAAAGTTTGTGAATGAATCTTGATCCTGCTCCCAAACTTAAGATAAAAAAAACTTACCTTTATTAGCACTTGGTTGTATCCTGAAATAGTATGTGCCTGTTTGTTTCTTATTGTATTTGTTGCTTCCTTGTTTTTCATTTCAGTCTCACAAGAAAAAGAAAACATGTGTCCCAGGTTTGTTCAAGTTTGGCATTTATTTAAAGTGCATATGACAGGTCATTTAATATTTAAGGCAAAATCTTGTAGATGTTGTTTTTCCTAGTTTTATCTTTTTGCTTTGACTATTTTAATATGAGCAGCAGATGTGCCATTTACCTAGCAATCTGTAAACAAGGGTCAAAGCTCATTTAAACTATTAGAAAAATGTGTTTCTTGAGTGTAAATTGTCACTGCATTTTGCATGGAACAGTTTTCATTGACAGACAGATTCATTTTTAGAACGTATTGTTTTTTTCTTTCTTTCAACCTTCTTCACAAACTGTCACTATCGCGCCAAAGTAATCATGAGGAAAATAATGAAAACCTGTTATATGCACTTACCTTACACTTACTTTAGCACCTTCTCTACATAATCTCTACATTATATTCTCTTTAACATGTGATTTATGTGTAGTTGTCCCCAGTGCTGGAGTCGGCTTTCTCAGATAACAGTGCCTCAGACTATGTCCCTCGCGCTGCAGAAGCCCTCAGTCCTTTTTCCACCTCATCGGCCACTTCGGGACAAGGAGGTGCAGACACTCCCATTCAAGTCAGAATCATTTATGCACAAAAGACGTTGATTAAAAGCATGTTGTTCTTCAGGGATATTTCCAAAGCAGCTGAATCAACAGCAGAGCAGTGAGAGCCAGTCAGAGGCAGTGACCTTCTGTTCACAAGCCTGGGGCTCAGGATCACAGCATCTGGTACAAACACACTCACATTAAGCACATAATCTGCACACACAAAATATTTAAATGTCCTATATTATGCCAAAGTGACTGAGTGTTAAGCCATGTTAGAATGGTGTCACCTCATCAGAAACATGCCTGGAGTTGTGTTTTGTTTCATTCACACAGGTCTGAGTGATCCTTTATTATGGCTACATCTCCAAAGCTCAAAATGTTCTGTTCCACCTTGTGATGTCATGAAGCAGGCAGTAATTTTAACAGCCACCACTTACCTTTAATAATTAATAGTTATAGGCAATTCCAGGGCTGAAATTATCCAAATGATTCTAGTGAAGGTGTGCGGAGTTTAAAAATACAATGAAGCACTTCCTGTATTATTGTTTTCTGTTTGAAAGAAGAACTCAACCTAAATGTGGAAGGTTTGTGTGGTAAACATGTGTGAATGAAACAAAACAAAAGTCCAGGCATGTTTGTGATGTGGGAACAACATTATAACAAAGAATTTTGAGCACAGTGGACGATTGATGATGCACTGAAGATGGGCAGTTTGCATCAAGCACCAAAACAACGTATTTCTATGAATTTAGAAAAGTCACTCTTTTCTGAATACCTCCAAATGAAAAAGTAACTAGTGGAATACAGTTACTCAGAATACGTATTGTCTGTACATGCGTTCAGTTACGTGCCAACACTGCTGATAACTGAAATAAAAAATCTGAATGTGTTCCTGAAGATTTGAGACAGGCCTCTGCTTTGACTGTGTTTAAATCCAGCCTCAGGACAGTTCTGTTTAGCTGTGACTGAAAAGTTTTTATTCTCCACTCAAAATTTTTAATGTTAATGTTTTAATTTTATGTTTATTTATGTTCTAATCTGTTTGCATTGTGATTTTAACATATTTCTTATTCTGTAAAGCACTTTGAATTACTTGGTGTATGAATTGTGCTGTACAAATAAACTTGCCTTGCCTAAATTTTCTGTATGCATATAAACACAGCCAGTGACTTATATTCTTCTGTTGCTTTGTGTTTGTGTGCTCTGACTGTCGTCCCAGGCTTTCTCTCAGCCCAGAGACATGATGAACCCACAGCCCCGGTCCTGTCCATCGAACCGGAGCCAACTGGAGACGCCCTCAGCTGCTCAGGTCCTGTTTGGGTGCTCGAGTCCACTGTGAGACCAGTTTTACAATAACATCCGGAGACCAGAGCCAGTTTATGTGACTATTGTGTGTGCTGTTGTGTTACAGAGAGACTGAGGGACTTGTCATCCCTGTGGTCAGTCCTGTCCTCATGGATCAGTCTGAAGACAAGGTCCCAGTCCTGGACTTCAGTCTGAACCAAGAGTTTGAGGAGCCTTTTGCGGAAGACGTGTTCAGGGGATTCAGCAATGGAGAATTTAGTGAGGATTATTAAAGTAGATCCACAGTCATGGATGAATTGTAAACAGTGGGCTTGTTCCCACGCACATACAAATGTAATTATAATCAGATTTCTGGACCTTTGATATGACCTAAATAACATGCAAACTGCAGAATCTGTTGTGAGGAATCAGAGGGACCATGATCACAAAGAAATTTGATGATTTTGCGTTTTACATTTCAATTAAAGGTCCATTGTGTAACTTTTGTAATGAAGGGTTTGTCAAATGCGTTTCTCCATGGAGATGTAATTACTTGTTTCACGGAGACCAAACCAGACCAAGTTGCAGGTCACTTACAGTTTTTTGTGACTGAATAAATGTAAGGTAGACCTGTTAATGTCATACTGTGGAACATTCCAGGCAGGGCAATGACATTTCTATAGAAACAAACAGGCGATGGACTGCCAACTAATGAGTTACATAATGCGACTTTAAATAATCTTTTAACTCCAAAAATGAAAAACAAATGAGTGCATTTAACCACAGCCAATATTATATAATAAGAAAGAAATTTGCTTTGAATATTTGGTAAAGATTCAGTTTTGGGACGACATGTTCATGAGTGACTAGTAGAAATAATAAGTACTTGTCAAAGTACTTCATTCAATCATTGTTAGTGGTAATTGACTTCTTAACACTGTTTTATGCTGTGTGTGTGTGACTATTTTCTCACCTACCTAATTCCACTCATTAAAGTTGCACTATGTAACTTTTTGGTTGGGGATCTGTCACTGTGAAACATTCCAGAAAAAGCAATAACATCTCTATGGAGAAAAGCATTTGACGGACAGAAAAGTTACACAATGCACCTTTAACACATCAGTGGTCACTGACTTTAATTATTCTGTGGTCCCTAAACTAAAATATTCTGAATAATGTTTTGGTCATTACAGCTTCTCACGTGGACTGGAGTGTGAAGTCAAAGATCCGTATCGGAGGTGACAGACGAGTCCAGTCCTCGAAGCACCAGTACGTTTAATTCCATCCTGTGTTTTACATATTGTTTTTAAGTAGTACTACGCACTTGAATACAGGTAAATGATTGTTTTGTTTAGGATGGTCCCTGAAGTGCAGTGCAGTGAGGTAAGCGTTCTCTTTTATGTGTCTTAATACAGACGACAGATGAGTTTTTTTGTCAAGTCCAGTCTAATTCTACATTTTAATCATTATGTCTTTTTTTTTTTTCCAAGTTCCCCTCATGTGTCCACACAAGTTTTTGTGAGTTTTCTTTTCTTAAACTATTTGTCACTGTTGTTCTATTGATTGTAAATGATTGTATTGTATTGTATTGTATTGTATTGTATTGCATGATATTATTTATATTTAAAAGCTTGTCCAGGAAACAGCAGTGTCATTTTGGACGAGGGTCATTATTCCCCGAGCTGTTTCAGCTCAGACTCAAGTGATGACGTAAGTGAACATGCAAAATGACACAATGATATATTTGTAATATTGTTTGTTTGACAAGATTTGGGGATTTTTTACATTCTAAAACAGTCAGAATTAATGTGCATTTGCTATAATAATATTTGGCATCTGTATTTGTTGAAAAAGATCAATTAATATACAGTATATTTCTCTCACAGTATTTACTAGAAGAAGAATTATTTGTTATGTCAATGGTGGGACCACAAATAAACTAGTTATTTAATTATTTATGGTTAGAAGTTTTGTTTTAGTCTATGGACACAGTGATTGGCAATGACATATACTGTATATAATATTATTTTTTTTGTTAGGGTGACATAATCTGCACTGAGTCCTGCTTGAAGACTTCCTCGCTAATAGAATCTAACCAGAGACCAGTGGGAAGTTCACAACAGCTTTGCCCATTTCCATCTTTGAAACGGAGACTGAAAATCAGAGACGAAGGTTCCACTGACCTGAATGAACTAAATACAGTGAATAATCAACAAAATGGCAGTGAAACAACTCCAGGTTTCCTTCCTCAAACACAATGTCAGTGCTGGAAAAAACCCTCTGAAACACACGAGGCGGGAACGCAGACAGACAATATCGACACAGCCGCGAGGCCTGATGCTGCAGTTCAGTGTAGTTTGATGCAGGCTCCTGTTTCAAACCCACCACTGATCAGCCTGTATCATCCACGCGCCGAGGCTTCAGTGCAGAGTCTGTCCACAAGGGGGCAGACTGTGCTCACTGATGACATAGAGGGAGAAGGGCAAATCCACTCTCCTGGAAAATCAGTGAAGGAGAACAGGGAAAACTGGAGGAGGAGGATGAAAAATGGAAATGGCCTCAATGACAAAGAGAATATTCCAAGTGAAGCATTAAAATCCAAAGAAGACGGTCTCAGAAGCGAATATAAAGGTATGTTTTTTATAGTAAAGTATTATATTTGACTTTTTTGCGTGGCTAGTGGTTTAAAAGTGTATTGTACGTGATGATTGATTGCTATATTTGCCACCTCATAATAATACTATGAATTGTGTGTCCCTTTTGTATGGTTAATACTAGGGATGCAAGGCCCCACCAGGATTCTGCCGATATCCTGGTGAACATATACATTTATGAAATGAGACAATTTACTGGCCGTAGTTGGTCCATAAGTCTCAGAATGTTGGAACTTTTATTTATACAAAGTTATTCTGCAGTTACTTGAGAGATAAATAAGAGTTACATAACACATTTTGTCACACAATATAGAAAAATAAGAAAATAAAGTCTATTTTATGTTATTTAACACCACTGTACCACTGTATTTTATATTATTTAACACCACAGTATCAGAATCAGTATCTGAACTGAAAAAGCTGGATTGGTGTAGTTCTTTTTATGCCACATCTGCAGCCCATATAAAACTATACTTTCAAATATTGGTCATCCTATGTATACTTTTTTTGGAAATCTAAAATCTAATTACTGTTTTAGTCTAATGAGCAGTTAAACTTGTGCCATATACACTCCAGTGTCGAGTGGAATTTCTGTATTCTCTGCACTATTAGTTGACACTATAAAAGTTCTTCTAGTTTAGCAATATAACAACTAAAATCTGGCACAGTAATAATTCTTAATGATACCTTTGTTTTATAGATGTCTCTCATTTTGTTGCAGGTAAACAAAGTGGTGAAATACGGCGTCAGGAAAGTGCCGCTGTGATGAAAACTCCTGCAGATGAAATGAGGGGAGTCGAAGTAAACAAGGAGGATGCACAAACTCTTCAGGAAATCGCAGACATCTTACTCCTGTTAAAGCAGAAAAATGGGGCAAAATGAGGCAAAAATACACAGTAATAGTGGTTCGGTGACACTATAATAATAAGTGCACTATTTAAAGCCTTTACAAAGCGCTTAAAGATTTAATTCACTGTGAACAAATGGTTTATTAAGTTGATTCAGTCTAGTCAGTGTTAAAGATGCAGTGTGTAACTTTGTGGTTGAGCGTCTGCCGCCTGCTTTTCTCATGGACATGTTATAGATTGACCTAGAATGTTCCGTATCACATTTATTCAGTCACACGTGTTTTTATTGCTGAAAAATACCTTAAAAAAGGCTGTGAGCCGCGTCACCTCTCCACAGACCTGACCTGACGTCTCCGTGGAAACAAGCTGGTAGCAAACCCCCCGCCTGAAAAGTTACATAGTGCGTCTTTAGCGTCTAGGATTTGGAGTTGGAACATTAAATAGTTACTAAACCTGAATTATTCTCGATAAAGTCTTTGTTCATTATGAATTAAGTCTTATTAAGCTTTATTGAGGCTAGTTCAGGAGTGTTTAGTAGTCACAGTGTTACCACGTTTTTGGCAGAATATCCAACAGTTACCATGGTGACACAATGCACATTTTAGAAATACCTAAATACTCAAGAAAAACACAAAAATACTAAATGGATTTAAACACATTTCCTGAACTGATGGCGAATACTAACCAACTTGTGACTAATTTGATGTGTTTGACAGCACAAAATCATCTTACCTGTTGTATTTTCAGTTAAATCAGTTCTTTATGGTCAGACTGTGTTAAAACAAATGTCAGAGTAACTTCAGACAGAGCAGAGCCTCCAGTTAGCATCACATCACATACGTCTATCAGCTATTATTCTGTTACTGTATAAATTATTGTATTTATTCACTCGTAATTTATTGTGGAAAATAAACGCAACAAACACTTTGCAATAATCCACTCTACTTTATTTCTTTCCCCATATACTTTGTACAAGATATTTTTATACAATATAAAGTCTAGCAAAACTTTTACAGCTTCAACAATAGTAATTCTTATTATATGGGGCTATACAACTGTAGAAACACACGGATCTGGGTCACATAGAAAACCACTAAGAGGAGGAGACAGGATTTTCAACTCGCAGCCTGAAACGATCACGTTAAATATTTGGTTAAGACATCATTTAGTTACACGATCTGCATCATGGAGGATAAATACAGACTAAATATATTCAGTACAAAACCAGTCCAGGCAGGTTTAAATAAAAGACAGAAAACTCCCTTCAACCAGGATTCATTAGCAGACGGGGACATGAAGGTTCGTTTTACGTTAAAGTTGCACTGTGTAACTTTCCCGGTAGAGGTGGAGGGTCTGCAGTCTGCTTGTCTCCACGGAGATATGATCCGCAGTATGGCATTAGTGCGAGCAATAAAACACATGTAACTGAATGGACGCATGTTAGGTAAGTGTAATGCCATATTGTGGAACATTCTGGGCAGCCCCCCTGCTGGAAAAGTTACACAGTGCAGCTTTAATCACCGAAAATGTCTATACACTTTAGCGGTTAAACTTAAGATACGTACATTTTTTCTGCAATAAATATTTGTTAAAGTTGCACTGTGTAACTTTTCTGGTAGAGGTAGAGCGTCTGCCGTTTGCTTGTCTCCATGGAGATATTATGCTTCGCCTGGAAAGTTCCACAGTATGGCATTAGCGTGAGTAATTAAGCACATGTAGGTGAATGTAGCTGAACACATGTTAGGTGTGTAATGCCATATGGTGGAACATTCTACACATTCCCACTGGAAAAGTTACACAATGCATCAATTTAGTGGTCGAACTTTAAAAATATATCTATTTTTTCAGCAATAAATACTTCAGTAAAACTCCTACATTTATTTTGGTAGAATATGTAACGATTTGAATTACATAAAGTCATAAATAATATAAAATTGACCAAAATTCCAGTGTACCTCAAACCCTTTGTGACGGGGAAAAACTGTTTTTCTGCATTTGTGATGAATTATTTGCAGCATTTGCGTTTCAAAACACAAGGTCTAAGCCTATGTACATTCACTCGTAGATTATCTGTGGCCTACTTCGGATTCCAGCGCATTGTGACGTGGCGTGAACAGAGGTGGGGAGAGCAGCCAAAAGCAGTACTTTGAAATAATATTACTCAAGTAGAAGTACAAAGTAATGAAGTAAGAATATAAGAATAAGACAGTGGGAGTGCTCCCCTAAATAAACCTGAATAAACAGATATATGACACGTGCTCACTGAGGGCTTAAGCAGACTTATACTTATTAGGTCCGAAATGTTTGCTTTATTTACGTCAGCGTGTTTCAACTCACACAGGAGTTTTCATCAGAGCAAAGTTAATAGAACTGGAAGAACAGAAAATAATACACAAAATCTGGTATTTTCAAATGACAGACCAGGAAATACAAACAAACTAATGTTCAAATAGCAACAGGGTTCAATTTGTCAACTGGACATCTATCTATCCATCTATCTATTCATCCATCTATCCATCTATCCATCTATCTATTCATCCATCTATCCATCTATCTATTCATCTATCTATCCATCTATCTATTCATCCATCTATCCATCTATCTATCTATCCATCTATCTATTCATCCATCTATCCATCTATCTATCCATCTATCTATTCATCCATCTATCCATCTATCTATTCATCTATCTATCCATCTATCTATCTATCCATCTATCTATCTGTCCATCTATCTATCTATCCATCTATCTATCTGTCCATCCGTCCGTCTGTCTATCCATCTATCTATCTATCCATCTATCTATCTGTCCATCCGTCCGTCTATCCATCTATCTATCTATCTGTCCATCCGTCCGTCTATCCATCTATCTATCGATCTGTCCGTCCGTCTGTCTATCCATCTATCTATCTGTCCTTCCGTCCGTCTATCCATCTATCTATCGATCTGTCCGTCCGTCTGTCTATCCATCTATCTATCTGTCCATCCGTCCGTCTATCCATCTATCTATCGATCTGTCCGTCCGTCTGTCTATCCATCTATCTATCTGTCCATCCGTCCGTCTATCCATCTATCTATCTATCTATCTGTCCATCCGTCCGTCTATCCATCTATCTATCTATCCATCTATCAGTCCATCTGTCTGTCTGTCTATCCATCTATCTATCCATCTATCTATCTGTCCATCCATCTATCCATCCGTCTATCCATCTATCTATCAAACTCTCTTGTCCAGTTGACAAACTGAACTCTCCTTGTTGCTTTGGCTTCTACCTGAACGAATGAGGGATTTTACACTGATGTTCGTATCATTTAAAACTGTTGCCTAAAGCTTTTGTCACTTGTGAACTCACAGTGGGAAGTGGAACCAAAACCTTTACTCCAGTAGGAGTCCTGTTACTTCAATATAACTGCAAAACAAAAATTCACTTTTATCAACTGGACAAAGGTTGTTTTTTTTTTTTTCTAGCTCGTCCAAGCAGCTTCTTCAGTTCTGGTCAGAATGCTGAAGGACACTGCCTCATATCTGCCTGTAGGGAGAAGATAACTAAACTGAAATTAACACAATTTACAATTTACGGTTTCTGTTTCAGTTTCTGTTTGTTACCTGCGTCTTGCTCAGAACTGAAGAAGTTGCTTGGATGAGCTGCGATACTCAACTTAACTCAACTTAACTAAAAAAAACCTTTGTCGAGTTGACAGAATAGAAATTTTCTTTTGTTATGAATCCTGCCTGGACAACAGAGGGATTACACAGACTTTGATTTAAATGTTACTCAAGTAGGAGTAAAAGTATGCTGCTCGAAAAGTACTCTGAAAAGTTTTTTTTTTTTTTTAAGTTACTCAATTAAATGTAACTGCATAAGCGTAACTGAGTTCTACCCACCTCTGGCCATGAAGGAATCTTTTTAGTGAGAGATTTGCTGATGTTCAGACTGAGTTATTGGCAAAGATTGAAAACGTGTTCTTGTATTTTTCGACTCCGCTGCTGTGAGTTCCAAACAGCATCTGCTACATACAACTGATGTGTAAACAGGGTTAGACACAAAAAAAACTACTTCCAACTTTAAACACAAGAAGTCACTATATGCTCAGCTCTTTGTACATAAGGCTATGACGGAAGATACAACTTAAACTGCATAAAATCAGGTTTCAAAAGAAGTGACATGTTTATAGCACATATGAGAGGTAATCTGTACATGAGAACACAATAAAATAAAATAAAAACAGGATTACAGATTACAAAACACATCCACTTGAATGTAAAATGGCCCATAGGCACTGCCACGATACACAGGCACTATATGTCTAAACGTCAAGTGTGGTTTGGTCTAAAAGTGAAACTACCCCAATATCACTCAGAATAATACATACTAAAGAGACTTTAAAGTGCACATGACAGGTGAACAGGACTTTTCCACCAAACAGCAAGGTTTTTTATTTCAAATCTTGCCTAGTTTTTTCTGTTTTTGATGAAGTTTATAATTATACCCTATAGACCACATGTGTCAAACATGCGGCCCGGGGGCCAGATCCGGCCCTCCAAGACCCTTAATCTGGCCCTTGGCTGATTTTTCTATTAAAATACTTAAAATTTTCAGATTTTTCTGTTAATTTTCTGCACCGTTTAGCATAGCAGCGTCTCCGGCGTTTCTGTACGTTGCAACTCCCACCAGAGCAGCACAAATGAAGACTTTCCTCTTTCCAAACGCTTTTAAAGGACGATCGTTTTGACTGTCCACCGTGACCCTCATCAGCAAAATGTCAAAAAATAAGAAAAGCAGATGCTGAGTTCAGGATTTCCCAAGAAAAATAGTCTAATTCTTATTTGTTGACAGAGGTGAATGGGAAATCTGTGCTCAGTGTGTTTGGCACAAGTGGCGTTGCTCGAGGAATATAATCATAAACACCACTACGAGACACGGAGAAAAATACAATAACTTGAAGAGAGAACTGAGTTTTCTGATCCGGCCCTTTTGGGATCAAAGTAGGCTGCATACGGCCCCCGGACCAAAATGAGTTTGACACCCCTGCTATAGACTTTGCATTTCGTCCGGGGAAGGGGCTTAACATTCTATTGCACTTATACACAGTGTTTTCTTAATTTTCTTAATGCTGCCGGGTCCCAAAAGCAGATGATTTGACAGCCAAAGTTTACTTTAGACCTAAAATTGTACAAAAAACACATCCAGCTTTTCTTTTGTGTTGCAAATTTAGATTTTTTTCCCCACAAAAGGCTCTATTCACACTTATTCGCAGATGCAATTTCAACTTTCGGCAGGCTCTGTTCACGGTCGTAAGTCTGACAAAATCTAGGAAAAAAGGAGAAAATGGCTCCGTTTTCTTCAGCTACACGTCGCTGTAGCGTCCCGTTATGTTCGGCAAATCAACAATTCCAACCGTCCCTCAGTTTTCATTATTTCCCCCACTGACGCACAACTCCGAGCGCACTGGGTAATTCAAGATGATTCCACACAGCACATAGGTCTGCAGTCTTCATTTTACCAACGATCACATTTACGTCAGTGGGTTTTATCAGTCGGTCGGTGAGTCCAGTGTCGGGAACTACAGCGGAAGTCGTCATCGTATGTTTCCAAACGTCTTCTTGGCTTGTGACGTTAAGTGGCTGTAACACCTTGACGATTTAGCCAGCGTATCGCCAACATATGAAAAATTTGGCGTCGGATACGTTACAGGTGAGTTTAGTATAAGCGTGTGCTCATACGTCCTGCATACGTCAGAATCAGAATCAGAATCAGAATCAGAATCAGAATGTGTTTTATTGCCATATGAGTGAACAGGTTCACAACATTAGGAAATTGCTGCGGTACTTGGAGCAGGATGTAGACAAACACTGACATGCAACAAATAATAGAATAAAATAAAGCTATAGTATAATCTAACAAAATTTACAAATTTACAGGAGTATAATAATATAGAGTATGAGAGTATCAGTGATCAGTGCAAAACAGGCAGGTGCAGGCAGGTGCGAGAACACAGGGTCATGTGACAGAAGCAGAGTGGGGGTGGGACCAGTCCGAGTGTTATTATTTATGAGTCCAACAGCAGAGGGGAAGAAACTGTTTTTGTGGCGAGAGGTTCTGGTCCGAATGGACCGTAGCCTCCTGCCTGAGGGGAGTAGGTCAAAAAGTCCATGTCCAGGGTGAGAAGGATCAGCTGCAATTCGACCTGCACGTGTCCGAGTCCTGGAAGTGTACAGGTCCTGAAGAGATGGAAGGCTGCAACCAATCACCTTCTCAGCAGAGCGCACAACACGTTGCAGTCTCTGTTTGTCCCTGGTGGTGGCTCCAGCATACCACACGGTGATGGAGGAGGTGAGGATGGACTCGATGATGGCAGTGTAGAACTGCACCATTGTCCGTGCTGGCAGGTTGAATTTCTTCAGCTGCCTCAGGAAGTACATCCTCTGCTGGGCCTTCTTTATGATGGAGGTGATGGTGGGCTCCCATTTGAGGTCTTGGGTGATGGTGATCCCCAGGAAGCGGAATGAGTCCAGAGTGGTGATGGGGGTGTCGGTCAGGATGATGGAGGGGAGTGGGGCTGTGTGCTTCCTAAAGTCCACAATCATCTCCACTGTCTTCTGGGCATTAAGCACCAGGTTGTTCTGCGCCATACGTGCGCCATAAGTCGTAGGTAAGTTATGCGATCGTTCACACACGTTCATTGTAAGTTACTCATGAGTCCAAATACGTTGAGATAATGTCTAGCGCACCCATAACGTATGAGTAACGTGCTTTGAACCTGTGTGTAACTTGTACCGAACTTATCTCCAGCGCTTCTTGACGTATGCAGACGTATTTGTCATGTTCCAGACGACCACAGAACTTCCTGAACGTGTTTCTAACTTATAGCTACCGTATAATGACGTGTTGGCAGCGTTTAGGGCAGGGGTGTCAAACTCATTTTGGTCCGGGGGCCGTATGCAACCTACTTTGATCCCAAAAGGGCCGGATCAGAAAACTCAGTTCTCTCTTCAAGTTATTGTATTTTTCTCCGTGTCTCGTAGTGGTGTTTAAGATTATATTCCTCGAGCAACGCCACTTGTTCCAAACACACTGAGCACAGATTTCCCATTCACCTCTGTCAACAAATAAGAATTAGACTATTTTTCTTGGGAAATCCTGAACTCAGCATCTGCTTTTCTCATTTTTTGACATTTTGCTGATGAGGGTCACGGTCGACAGTCAAAACGATCGTCCTTTAAGAGCGTTTGGAAAGAGGAAAGTCTTCATTTGTGCTGCTCTGGTGGGAGTTGCAACGTACAGAAACGCCGGAGACGCTGCTATGCTAAACGGTGCAGAAAATTAACAGAAAAATCAGAAAATTTTAAGTATTTTAATAGAAAAATCAGCCGAGGGCCAGATTAAAGGTCTTGGAGGGCCGGATCTGGCCCCCGGGCCGCATGTTTGACACATGTGGTTTAGGGGAATCGTAAATTGGATCTGCGGAGAACACAACATTGTCTAATAAATATAAGCGTGAACAGAGCCTATCGGGTTGAGGTTAGGGTTAGCGTCAGGGCTAGGTTTAGGAACAGGTAAGTTTCTCTTTTTTTCTTAACAGAAATGGCTAAAATTAAAATAAAATAACACAATTAATCAACAAATAAATATATTATATAACTGTATTTGTCATTTGTAGTTGAACTTGAGTGGGAACGGAAGAGGGCTGAGCAGTGCATTCTGGGACGTAAACAATGCGTGCGGCCATTTTTGAATGCAGGAAGAGCCGAGTGCGAAGCAAGTGAAATAGTAGCTGCAGTTTAGCACAGTTTTGTTTAGTTTAGCATGTTGATGACATAGATAGAGGGATTCTGTTTTAGAACTTACCTCTACTTCTATTTTTACAACGTTTTTTTCACAAACTGACACTTGACTGATGTAAAACTAAACCTGAAAACCTGTCATATGCACTTTAGTGATTCTAACTGTAGGGTAGGATACACAAGTGGTCCATGGAGGTAGGGTCAGGAAAATAAATATCATTGTTACTACATATTGTGACGTAATAGTAATTATCTCATAGTACTAAAATCACATTGATGTAGGATTGTAAACATCACAAATGAAACTAAAACAACTCAAGCAAGTCCCGAATTTGAGTACCACAAGATTTATGGACGCACACTTACAGCATTAACACCGCTTCAAAATAAAAAATACACTTTGTAAACGTAAACTTTGTTTGTAAATCGCATATACTGCATGTGTGAAATATTGTTGCCTTTTCTGTAATATTGAAAGCAACAGGCAGCCTTATGAACCGGGTTAAAGCACACACGAGGGCTTGGTCATTTCAGACACATAATAATGAGGTTCAAAATGTTGGGCATAGAGTTACATCTCAATCTCAGGTCATATCTCGCTATTACGCCGTGAACAAACCGAGGGATGAAATGCGCAAGTCTATATTTCACACATTCAGTCAGGTTAGTGCTAGATAGTATTCTCCGGAGGGACGGTCTGCTGTGATCGGTCATTCGAAGTGATGATGTTTAAGAGCTACGTTAGGATCCTAGACTGTACAAAGAATCGGACTGTGAAGGGAGTGCGACGTCACCCTTAGCGTTCGATTGCAGTCAAATGAAGCTCAGTGAGGCTCGCGTTTGAGGAGTAAATTTGGAGGCAAGTTCCCTATTTGGAATTCTGACCAAAGCAACCAAAGAGCCAATCCAGAGCGAGGCTGTTGAAGTCAATACTAATACTGTTGCTAAGGGCTCCAGGCTTATCCACCGGTGCGGGAGGTTAGCAACGACGTCAATCAAACCTGTTTCTAACGGAGCAGGAGCGACCTCGGGGAAAGAAGGCAGCTGATTTGTCTGCTGTTAATGCTCATACCTTGATTTACAGACAAAACAGAGAAATAAAAACACCAGGATTATGCATAGAGCGTTAACATGAACAGCATTTACAGAGAGAGGGGTAACACTTTTTCAATAGAAAGTGAATTGGAGCCAGAGTCGATGGAGCAGGAAGCGCGCCCATGCCCACTTCCAATTCGTGGCGGCTAACGGGTTAGTGATGTCCATTTATATATGGGCCAGTGACATGATGCTGTCCAACTGCAATTTCCTCAGATAAAGGGTTCAAATTTCATAATAATTCACCACATTTCTGTACCTGTGGAGGGAAACTTTTACTTTGTTTTCTGTTGTGATCTGTTTAAGCTAAAGAATATATTTTATGGGTTTAGATACTGTTAACTAACAACTGCTAAAACATTTCTGTATTCCTGTCCACGTGTGGTGGTGTAATCTGCTGTTCCTGGGGTATTATAAGACAGGTCATTCTGCTCTGTCTTTATCCAGTATTGTTAAAACAACGAGCTGTTGCTTTGTTCATTCTCATCATTAGAACAGTGAGATCCTTGGGGGCAAATCTGATCGATGCCTCAGCTGAACCAGACAAGTCGTCTCTGTTTGGAGGTTGTTCAGATATACTGTAGTATGTTTCACCTCATGTTGATGTTGTGACGTTTGTCGACTGTAGAAAAGCCTGTTTTTGTTTTGCTGTTCAGATCAGGGAGAGACGGACCTCGCGTGAGGGACAGAAGGTTTCGTTTTCATTTTCTCTGTAATTGTGTGGACAATTGCTTTAATAAATCCAGACTTTTTGATTTAAGACAACTCTTTTCCAGTTTTTATTTTTCTCAAATTTAGAAATCCACAACAGTACCTTTGAGCTCCATGGAACCAAATCATTTTTTCAGAAATCCTGAGTTATTCTGCATGTTTTTGTACTTAACGTGTTAAAATGTCATGTGGTGCGACCGTGCATCATGTGGTGCGACTAATAACAGCAGGAATTTTATGGCTGGAGTTTAATAACAGACAAAGTCGACTTGGGTGAATGGTTCTTTAGGCATTTTTCTTCATTTGATGCATTTTCCAGGGCAGTAGTTTGTTCATTAAACACAAGCAGGCGACTGTCACATTGGAGCAAAAGAAAATATCAATACACGTTAAAAATCAAAAGAAATGCCAACAGTTTGTTTCTATACACTTCATATTACTCACAACTTAGATTAATATCCCAGCCATGTTTTAGAAAATAAACAGTTTTAAGGTTATTCTCGGTCGCACCACATGACATTTTACACTAAAAATGCTTCATATAAACGTTAAACATAGATTTATGCATCTGACACTGTAAATATTTGAAAAAGTTTAATAGAAACTAATATTTTTTATATTTTAAAATTTGCCTGTTGAAAATCCTTGTACGTCATTGACCCATATACGCTCTATGGTCAGGACTAAGGTCTGCAAACAGGTTCTAGTTAAGGTTAGCGGTGGAACAGGGTCATTAGTAGCGTCCCTCCGGAGCTCATTATCCAGCACTAACCAGTCAGTATTCGCTCACCCTTTTCCACTACATAAACACTACAGGAGTTTCCTTTACTGTTGTTTGTGCAATACTTTTTTAAAGAAACATCCACTTTAGGAATTAGCTCACTCTCAATTCAGGTTTTAATAGGCTAAAAGCAACATTCATTCTTGTGCAGCTAAAACAATGACACTGTTTGGGTTTCCTGAAATAGACTGAATTGAAAGTGAGCTAAAATAACATTGCGTAAAGGTCTTGCAGTCAAAAACCAAGTCCCTAGTCCACATCAGAGGCATCGTTGTCAGATAGGTGGTAGTTTGAACCCTTGACCCGGATGTACTCCACCTGTCTGGCCTCGTCGGAATCGGAAACGCCACAGGAGCACAGCTGGTTTTCAAACAGGGCCTCGATCTCCTCCAGGCGACGGCCTTTGGTTTCAGGGAGGCAGCCGAAGATGAAGATCAGACTGAGCAGAGCCATGGAGGAGTACAGGAAAAACGCTCCTGTGAAGAGGAGGAAGAAGTTAGCTGTGATAGCAGGAAAATATAGACAATAAATGATAATATTGGATTTGATTTATGTCACTGATGCCATAACCCTAAAGCAGGATTACCCACTGGTCCAGCCAAAACCACGCACTTTGACAAAACTTTACAAAGACGAGTGGATCTGGAGCTGTGTCCTGTGACAGGCGGATTAACTGCTATATACATATATAAAAAAGGAGAAAAAACTACACAAAGGAACAACAAGCAGTATGGATGAAAAATCAAAGCGCTCAGCACACTTATCTCTTATTTTCTTTACTGAATAATCGTCTTGGCAACCAAAACACAAAATCATGGCATAAACTTTTTAACCATGCTTTGATAAGGCTGTAAACAATAGTGTAGTTACTATAAATCACATACTTTTACTACTAGATCAATGACAATGGCCTGACACTTGACAATTTGAAACAATTTAATCTTTTCTGGTTATTAATTAAATGTTTTCATTTCATTTAATCGTGTGTTTTCATTAGTGCTGTCAATCGATTAAAATGTTTAATTGCGATTAATCTCATGAATGTCATAGTTAACTTGTGATTAATTGCAAATTAATCGTACATTTCTGTCCCTTGAATTATCATTTTAATAATCTTATCAACATAGAAAAGTGGATAGGCTGTGTGCAAATGTTTTTTTTTACTGCAAACCATAATAATGGTCAGTGAGATAACTCACTTTTGAACCGTGCTGAGCTCGAGCACGATTGCCCCGGGTTCTGTGGCCCACACTGCTGCACAACTGAACCGAGCCACGACCCGATGACGACATCACACGGCACTGCTTGTTTACATGATGTGCAGCAGAGCTAACGCCTTTAGAGGCATGAAATATCTATTAAATAGTGATGAGTCCTGCTGTGACACACGCTCCTCCGAGAGTTTATGGATATAATAACAGAGCAGAGGAGTGAGGACAGCCGGACACAGGGAGCTGCAGAACCTCTGCTGCTGTCACAGTCCTTATTGAAGGTAAGCGCTGATTCACCGTGTGTTTTGGAGCCGGACTTTAATTCCCGTTTTCCTCGTATGAGTAACATCAGCGCACACACAGGGCTTTGTATTGGTGGGTTTCAGATCACATCACAGCATTCTATAGGCCAACATTGTTTAATATAGATGGGGGCAGCTAATTAATTAATATTGTTCAATTGCAGATTTTTGTTGTAATATAGCATGGTCTTGGGTGTGTTCAGTAATAGAAATGATCAGGTTCCTTATTTAGAAATGTAGCTTTCTGATATTTGTTGGTAAAGTACAAGATAATTAAAAACTCTCTTGCCCCCATCTGAGAGCACGACATCCCCGTATTCTGCAGAAGAATCTGAAAACCCCCAGTAGTGAAGTCGTACGTGTGAAGTACATGAGCAGCCGTGCCGTGCTGTAGCTTATCTAACGTTACTAGCAGTGGTCACAGTTCATTACCGCTCTTTGTGACCCAAAGAGCGGTAATTTTGTGCTAAAAACACATTAAACACTGTTAAAATTGTTTTGCATTAACTCGTTAATAACAGCACTAGTTTTCATATCATTTCTACATTATTTCTTGTCATCCAAACAAGACTGTCTGTCATGCCGGACACATTTCTTCACCTTTTTGACTTTTTTTTTTTTTTTTAAAGAATAACATGATAAATGCTAAATACATTTTTGAGTGACAAATCTCTGTATTGAAAAATGAGGCTTAGCGGCGTCTGCCAGAACGACACAAAAACTGTCTCAGACATGACAAACTTTAATGAGATTTCCTCAGCGCTCTGATCTCCATTTTCACTTTGTCAAACTACAGCTGCACCTTTCAACTTAACAGAAAGTGCTGTGAAAATAAAATTATACCATAAGAAGGACCCTGACCTCAGTGATTACAAGAGCCGGTGGTGGTATTACAGCCCTCACCCGCACAGTATAAAGAAGTCCATCAAAGTAAGTCAGAGTAAGATGTTTTTCCCAATTAAAAGATATATTTAAATTTGTTTATATTAAATTTGTTTTTTAAAATCTGTCACTTGTTATGGCAAAAGGTTCAAATTTTCATCAATCTCAAAAATCATGGATATACAAATGGGGCCACAGATTTAGATGATAATATTACAGACTGATTTAATGAGATTTTTGAAAAAGTCTGACGAAGGTGACGAAAAGATTGGCATTTTTTATTTGAAGCCTTTTAATAAAATAGAATGCATTTTTATTTATTGAATTTGACTTTGACAAAGTTTTCATCTAGATTTATGTCAAAATAACAAAGAGGAGAAAAGAAAATGCCATATTAAAACTACTTTACACAAATCACACACATTTAAAGCCATTTATTCCCAGTAAACCCGATACAAAACCAAATGAAGCACTCTAATTAGTCAGAGAAGTTACATATCTGACCCTCTTCAGCCTCAGCTCCAAAAATATTGTTCCAGCTTTCATGCACTGAACGATGAATCAATGTAGTAATTATCGTGACAGGCCTATGCACATTACAGCGTAGTTCTGATGGATTGCCATAATATTGCTTCATTATTGACATTAAAAGAAGAACTCAGATATTCATTTTTGTCAATACCGCTCACCCACAACATCATCACGGCTCTAAATTGATTTCTTCCCACTGGCTGTTGGTTTTATAGTGATCATTACCCAGCGGGAGGTCCCACTGACTGATCTAGACGAGCTTATGCGCTTCCTGTTGGAGGGAATTCCAGCTGCTCGCCTAAGGAGCAGAATTAGGTAATAATAGGCATGACGCAGACGGGTGACGTAGATTGTGGATTGTGGTTTGTGTCTCTGGTGATGTGACTGAAATGACATAACTTCGTGGATTGATGTTCTCATGTTCTTCTGACTTCTAAAATCGTGGAGTTGGTCTGACGCCTTTGTCTATTTTTTGCTGTTTAAAGTTCCCATATTACGCCATTTTCTCATCTATGTTATCATGTTTTCTAATCACAAACATACCCGGAGTTGTGTTTTGTTTCATTCACACATTTTTAACACACAAATCCTGTATATTTAGGCTGAGTTCTGTGCAGAAAACACTCTGTTCCACCTTGTGATGTCATATGGTAATACACAAAGAGCTCTACTGTCTTTTCAAACTCCGTAAACCTTCACTAGACTCCTTTGGACAGCCCTGCAATGAAGCCAGACGCGCGTGAACTAAAGGTAGAAGGTAGATGTTAAAGGGGAACTCCAGCACATTTGAAGCTAAAGTCAGTTCCTAGAGGTGGTCGAATTCTGTCAGAAGCCAAAAAACGGCACAGATCAGTGTTTCCTCGGCAGAGATCTCACTGTGGCAGTGAGTCTGTCAAGGCAACAAACTAGGGTAGTGATGGGGGCAAGTTCTTAACTTCCACGTAAAACACCAATTTGCTTCACACAGAAGAAGCTTAACACCACTTTAACCCATCTTACAACAGCCACGAGTCTAACAAACAAAACACTCTGCCTGGTTCACTCATTAGTGTCTGGAAACGTTATAAAATAACTTCATAAACAGCCTTAGCATTAGCATGATGATTTCCCACTGCGCATGCGAAAGCCCAAAAGACTCAATTGCCGATGTCGTTTCTAATCCCATTTATTTTCCAGTGAATTATATTTTTTGAACAGGCTAAAAATACATTCCTTTCAACAGCTCTCAGTTTCTTCGCCTCCAGTAGTCGATCTTCGCTTGCATGAACTTGCCCTCATGACTACACTAGTTTGTTGCCTTGACAGACTCACTGCCACAGTGAGATCTCCATCAAGGAAACACTGATCTGTGCCGTTTTTAACTCCTGACAGAATTCGACCACCTCTACCAACGGACTTTAGCTTCAAACATGCCGGAGTTCAACTTTTACTTGAAAACTATCGCTTCATGACATCACAAGGTGGAACAGAGCATTTTGAGCTTTGGAGATGCAGACAGTCTAATAAGACATTCACAAGCATTCAACATTCAACAAAAGAAAACACAACTCCATGTATGTTTTGAGGAGGTAACAGCGTTCTAACCTGGTTAAAAGCTCACCGGAATCAATTTGGCATAATATCAGACATTTAAAGGTGCACTATGTAACTTTTTGGTTGAAAGTCTGTCACCTGGTTGGATTAGACTTACTGTATCTGGGCAGAAAAATATGTGCAAGTGAAAAAAATAGATACATTTAATGCTATGCTGTGGAACATTCCATAATTCAAATACTGTCTAATACATTACTAAATACTAATAAAATACAAGACTAAATACAAAACTAAATTCAATCAATCAATTAAATACTGTCCCACTTTAACCCTAGGCTAACTTTATGTTTTAAATCGTACTTAATTTGTTTATGTTGTTGTAAGGCGACCTTGGGTGTCCAGAAAGATGACAAATAAATAAAATGTGCCATAATTATTATAAATATTTCCATAATAATACGAGTTTTTGAGTGAGGATGACAAGTCTAAACTTGAATAAGATTTTCCTGGGTTTTCTTTAGTCCATCCATCTTCTCCCGCTTAATCGCGGGGGCAGTTTACTGCCCAATCCTCATAGCACCTGACCCCCTATGAACCCCTCTGCGGGTGGTGAGCCCACAGGAGGGTGGACATCATGGTCCTTGATGTTAGTTCATAGGGGTGCGGGCATGTTTTGGGTTGATGGGGGAAACCGGAGCACCCGGAGCAAACCCATCCAGACACGGCGAGAACATGCAAACTCCACACAGAAGGGCCCGGGCGACCCGGGGATCGAATCCGCAACCTTCTTACTGTGAGGCATAAGTGTTGCCACTCAGCCACCGTGCCACTTTAGTCACATAAGTTTAATCTTTTGTATAGAGAGAGAGATACTTTTCTGATCCTGAGGGAAATTCAAGTTTTGCTGCAACATTTACACTGTGCTTCTCTCAGTGGCCTTTGTGTCTCAGTCAAAGTCTCGGTGCAGTTTACCAGGACGACTGGTCAGATAAGGTCAGGAAATCTGTGTCAGGGCAGTTTGAGGAGACAAAGAGCCAAAAGTGCTCCTCCTCTGTGTCCTGCAGCATCACAGCGGTGTCCAGGGGGAGTCAGGTGAACACTGAGAAAGATCTCACTCTCACTCTGCTCTGTTGTTTTGGTTGGTGATGATAAGGAACATTCAATTAAAGTATTTCTTCTGGAAGGTCTTCTGCTGGCCCCTTAGTTAGCTGTTAGGGCAAGAATACCAATTTTTCCAGCAGTTGAAACAGTTGAAAAGCTGCAGAAGACAAATTTCCACATGGGGACAATCAATCAAAGCTTAACCATACCTACCTAACTTCTCTTTGAATGTTTCTTAATCCAGAGATGTATCATTAAAATCCCATGGATAGCTATAAAGACATTGCAGGATTTATTTTCTTTTTTTCCAGGGAGATTTTATTGCTCTGTCTGGAATGTTTCACAGTATGGCATTAAACCTTCCTATAGAACCCTGCACAAAACAGTGCAGCGCGGGACACATTCTGAAAGCTCATTGAGGGCGGGAGCGCGACCGCACGATGCGGGAGCGGGCGGGTGGAACGATAAACAGCAGCCTCACAAACTAAATTGAGTCAAATAAAAGTACGATAAAAAGTAAGTATATCAGTAAAATATAGAGTCCACGGCCTGCGCTATGCCCCAGGCTCCAGCGCACTGAGCGGCGTTCAGCGTACGTGGTCACAGACTGGAGGAGAAACGTATCATGCTGAAGCCCTCAACAGTGAACAACTTATTTTTCCTTCATGGTTGTTCAAAGAACCCGACAGCCTAAGCAACAGCTGTTTTCGTTTCACTGTATTTTGATGAAGCCTGTTTTAATTTAGACCTGCTGGTACTGACTTTTTTATTATTATTATTCAACAAGGTAATTTAACACTTGCACGGAGGCTCAAGCCTTAAAAATGGTCTAATTTTAGGAATGTTCCCATTATAGGCCTATCGAAATGTCAAATGTCAGTTACTGAGGCCTATTTAATGTTAGTATGGCTGAACAATAAGAACAATAAATGTTACCCAGTTACCACTTAAGGAATTATGTACGCGCGTGTTTTTTTTGTTTTTTTCTCCTAGACAAAGAAACAACCTTTCCTCCCCACCTTGCGGGATTTGCGGGTGGGAGCGGGACAACTGAAAAATCAGAAAAATCACAATCCTTTGTGGGAGCGGGCAGGAGCGGGACTGAAGAATGCGGGAGAGACCTCTACCTTCCTATCTTCATGGGGATCAAACCAGACCAAGTAATAACTGTGACCCCAGATCCGTACCGTAGTAGGTGAGATACTGGGCCAGGTGCAGGAACGTGAGGGACACCAGAACGTTGAAGGTCCAGTTGACTCCGGCTGCACAGGCGTTGCCCGTGCTCCTCGCCCACAGAGGGTAGATCTCCGAGTTTATGGTCCACGGCATCGGGCCCATACCTGGTCACCATGGAAACAACAAGGTCAGGAAAAGTGAGAGGACGAGGAGCAGCTTCTACCCTGAGACCATAAAACTCAAATTAAGAAGATGTAACTTGATTTGAGAAGATTTCACTTGACAGGTAAAATGATCTACGCTTTTGAGGAGATAACGTTGTACCATGGCCTAAACCTTATGTAATATAGGATCTTTAATAAGAAATAGTTGTTGTTTTTCTTTGTAGATCACTTTACTTCTCATGTGAAATTGACTCAAATCAATATAATATGTTCTTAATTCAACATATGTATTTAATGTATTTACAGTTGTGTTTATGTTGCTGGATGATACATAAGAATTTCACACACAGGCCTGTCGTGCCTGTAGTGCACGTGTGTATGTGACAAATGCACTAAACTGAACTAGGTTGTACCAGGTTAATCTGTTGTCAGGGAAAAAATAGAGCAAAACTTTTTAGTCAAAGTGCAGAGAGTGAATGGGCTTCTCAGACAGTTATTTATTTGTTCTTTTTGGAGGTTGCCTAACAATAGGCCTCTGATTGTTGAGATTCAATCAAAAGCAAAAGCATCTCTTAAAGGTCATATATTACACAAAATGGATTCTTAGAGTTTTAAACCATGTTAATCCGTGTATCATTCGTTCATTCATTTTTCAATATAAAACCAAAAATAAGAAAACGAAAAACAACAGTTTTTTTTTTCATTATTTGTCTTCAAAACCAAAATGAAAAAGCGGATAACGATTCATTTTTTCAGTTTTCGATTTTGTGTTTAAATGAAAAACGGATTACGGCCGTTTCCCATTTTGTCCAATTTTGATCCTTGAGCAAGTTGCGGTTTAGACCTGGTTTAGAATCCGTGTATCATTCGTTCATTCGTTTTTCAATATAAAACCAAAAATAAGAAAACGAAAAAACAACAGTTTTTTTCATTATTTGTCTCCAAAACCAAAATGAAAAAACGGATAACGATTAGTTTTTTCAGTTTTCGATTTTGTTTTTAAATGAAAAATGGAAAAAACGTTTCCCGTTTTGTCCAAATTTGATCCTTGAACGAGTTGTGTAAACCGGAAGTGAACCTTTACTTGGAGCAATGCGCGCGCAGCGGAGGAGCCGCTACGAGATGGAAAACTGTACCGTGTCCCAATTCAGAAGGCTGCAAAGGCTGTAGCCTCCTGAAGCCGCATAGGCTGCAGCCTCCGTGGACCGCAGGCCGTGTCGAAACGGGACGGGTCCAGCCCACGGAGCCACGCCCATCGCCCAGCAACCGAGACACGCTGCTAATGCTAATGCTAATAACACGCACCTGCAGATTACGCACACAGATCATTAACAAAGATTACGCACGGGTAATCAAACTGTCACATTTTGAGAACAAGTTATTCTAATAATTCTAACCCACATTTTATGGCTAAAATATTGCTGTTTCTCCAATACATCTAAAATAGGCTAAATTACCTTAAAGTTTAAAAAACAGCAATGAGATATGCATTAAGTATTTTTAAATTGATAAGGAATTACATGTATACAGGGAATGCATTTAAGTCATTTTATAAAGACTCTCCTTTGAGAAAAAATGGTTTATTAAACAATCAATTTATTAAACAACAATTCTTTATTTGTATTTTCATTCTGGAAATACTTTGTCATAATATGAAGAGTCAAACATTAAACCCATCACACACACACACACACAAACAATGCATTCATAGGTTAATAATAAATAAATAAAACATGTCAGTGTACTCCCATTGTGTAACTTTTTTTTTTTTACAGAAGCAGGTGCCAATCTAAAATGAACAAATTATCTTTGCCAAATATGATCAGATTGAATACTGCTTCACTGCAGTACAATAGTACATTCTTATAGTACATGTAATTATAGTTACTATTAAAAGACACATCAGATAACTGGGACATCTCGCCATGAATCAAATGTCACAGTGAAAAACTTTCAGATAAACTTATTCTGAACCTAAACTGCATGGAGACATCACTATTAGGACACATTCAGGACAGCAGCAGACAGCGGGTGCAGGAAGCCAGATGCAACCAGAGGCCCCACAGGTCTTCTGCAGGTTGTGACTCAGAGGTTGAGGTCTGCAGAAGTCCTCAGTGACTCTGGACATGGACAGTGGAGACATCTTGTATCTTCTGAAGGAGGAAGAGCAGAATGAACCTTACATCTGATTGGTTCTGTTGGTTCAAAGTCCTGTCCTGCAGAGTGATATAGTGATGTAGTAATGACACATTAAGAAAACTACCAACTATTACAGGAAAATGAGGTCCACAGAGCAAAGTACATTCACACCCAAAGTGTGTTGTGTCCTCATCCAGGAAGTTGCAGATGAGAAAAGAAAATTCATATAAAACATTTCAAACAGTTTCTCATTGTTATATTAAATGTGACTGGCCTAACAGACACAGGTGTCAATATAATGTATTCCCAGAATGAAATGCATGTGTGGGAGGCTTATATTACGTGATTTACAAGTAAATATCATTATACTGCATGAAATAATGCATGTTTTTACCTTACCTCCGAGCTCCCCCTGTCCGTGAAAATGTGGTGTTTCTTCCTCTTTAATCACTCCATGGTCCTAACAGTACTCCATGGTCCTAACAGTAAAAAAATTAGTGTAAGTCTAAAATTAGTATAAGTCTGAGCGGACTTGCTTAGCTGTAAATTACTAGCCAAAAAACAAACTTTTTTAACAGTTTTGTGGGAGTTATGGCCGTATTTTAAGTTTACCGTTGTGTTAGTGATGATTTCCAATAGTTAAAAGTGTGTACTCACATGCCTGTTTTTCGCTCCGTGTTTTACGCTCCGTGTTTTTGCTGTTTTCGAACATTACAGCCGCTGCACGGTGCATGCTGGGATATTGGAGGCCGCGAAGGATATTCGGAGCCTTCGTTCATGGCCCGATCTCCATGGAAACCAGGCCGGTTTTAAGGCTGCATTTGAAGGCTGCGCGAAATAAAATGAAATGGGACAGGTTTACCCTGGGACATGCGGCCTTAAAACCAGCCTCCGGAGGCTGCAGCCTTATGAATTGGGACACAGCTCTTATCTTCGCGCGAGTCAGACGGCTTTATGTCATGAAGCTGTAGTTTTCAAGTTAACAGCTACATTTGACCTTTTGTTTATTAGAGAATGGCAATTCCAGGGCTGAAAGCATCCAAATGATTCTTGTGAAGGTGTATAAGTAGTTTAAGAGTATTACTACATGATATCAGAAGGTGAAACAGTTTTCAGTTTGAAAGAAGAACATGTGTGGATAAAACAGAAGACAACTCCAGGTATGTTTTGGTGAGAAAACATTATAACAGAGAGCAGAAAACAGCATAATATTGATCTTTTTAGTTTTTGGTCAAAATGTATTATTAAAATTGTACTATTTTATCTTGCAGTAAAACTCAGTAAACCCAAAGATTCGCTAAAAAATAAGAAAAGAGATGCAAACTAAACTGCTAAAATAGTAAAGTTCAAGATAAAATATAAAAATATTTCATAAGGTTCTATAACATTATTAAAGATGTATTATGTAACTTCCTGGAGGGTTTACGCCATCAGATGTTTTAAATGAAAAGCCATATTATTATAGTTATTTTAATTATCTTTACATAACGCTTCTTCAGCCTAGCAACAGTAACCGAGGAGTTTTCCATCCAAGGTCTGGACTATTGTGTGTTTGAACAGAACCGAAGGTAATTTTAGAGCCAAGTTTGTAGACAGAAAAGACTGATTGAAATAAATGTTTTTTTGTTTTGTTTTTTTTACCAGGAGCAAAAGCAGCCAAGTACAGCACCAGACCCAACAGAACCAGCCAGGAGTACGAGGTGGGGCAGTAGTTATAGGCCCAGTACGCATGTTCCTTCTGACTTACGTTTGAGCATCTGGAAGAAACAAACACAGAAAACTTTATTTATTGTCTCAAATAAACACATAAAAACAGGATTATTATCACCTTTTAATCATGTCTATCGATGCAATCACACCAGAACTTAAAGGTGCACTATGTAACTTTTTTGTTGGGGGTCCGTCACCTGCTTTTTCCTATGGATATGTCATTGCTCTGCCTGAAATGTTCCACAGTATGACATTAAACAGCTCTACTTTACATTTATTCAATTACAGATGGTTTTAAAGCTCAAAAATACCTAGAAAAACAGGTACACTCTGACTGTGAGCGGGGTCGCCTCTCCACAGATCTGACCTGTAACTTGGTCTAGTTTGGTCTTCATGAAGATAGAAAGGTTTAATACCAAACTGTGAAACATTCCAGACAGTTTAAAACATCTCCATGAGGAAAAGCCTTTGATGGACCCTCCACCAGAAAAGTTACTCAACACACCTTTAACCGGGACTAGAACAGGACCAAAACAAGTCTAAATCTAGGACCAATCTCGTCTTAACCCAGGACAAATGTGAATATGTCCTAAATGAAGCTTATGTATTCATGATTTCAAGTCAAATGGCTTTTTCTTCTTTGTATATCATTTTGCTGATGGTAGATTCAAAGAGATTTATTGTCATTGTCACAAGTAACAACGAAATGACATTTAGAGCATTGATATGCATCAGAGGTGCAGGTATTAATGCAATTTAAATAGTGAAAATGCTGGAATGTAAACAAACACACAATATGAGGAGGTACTTAGCATATAACAACATCAGAGCATGACAATAGAGGGAGACAGCAGTGGGATGGTAATGCCAATCATTGCATCAATGCAAAGTCCAGATCACAGTTATGGCAGGTGTGAGTAGTGGAGGGTTTGGCCTGGGAGAGAGTTCAGTGTTCATTTAGGAGTCTTACTGCCTGGGGGTAGAGACTGGTAGAATATAATAGATAATAATCTAAGAATATTAGAAAAACACATGAATAGCTATAGAGACTTAATTTCAAGTTTTGTTTCTTATAACTAGTCCAATCTCTAACTGTATCTTGGTTTTTGATTACCGTATTTTTCAGACTATAAGTCACACTTTTTTTCAGGGTTTGTGTGGACCTGCGACTTATACTCAGGCGTGACTTATATATTAAGTTTTTCACACTGACAGCCCATAGATCATATTGTATATATCCCCTATGAACTAACATCAAGGACCATGTTGTCCACCCTCCTGTGGGCTCACCACCTGCAGAGGGGTTCATAGGGGGGTCAGGTGCTATGAGGATTTGGGCAGCAAACTGCCCCCGCGACCCAGGTGGATTAAGCGGGAGGAGATGGATGGATGGATGGATGGAATCAAAAAAGTGTGACTTATACATGTTTTTTTCTTTTTCATTATGCATTTTTTAGCTGGTGCGACTTATAGTCTGGAAAATACACTACATGCTCTACACTACATACACAAGCGATGCGTTGAAGTAGTAGTAGTTGTTTTTTAAAACATGAAAGGAGGAGGCAGCTACTTTAAACTGATACCAGCGACTAACTAACTTCAAATTCTCAAACCCAGGGTGTACCACGCACAGCCAGGACTGTCTCATCCACAGACTGTATAAAAAAGTGGACTGTGACTGTGACGTCACTCATAGTGTTCAGCTCCAGTCAAATGAAGCTGATTGAAGCCGGCGGTTAGTGTTTATGGAGCGAATTTGGAGCCAAGTTCTATATTAGGAAAAGGAGACCTTGTAGAGCGAGTTAATATGAACATTTTAAGACCAGAATGATAAGGCTCACTGCAGGAGTTACGGAGAGAGGGGCCACAATTTTCCAGTCATTGGAGCTGGAAGTGGCCCCATGCTCACTTCCTATTTGGAAGCGGGTTCCCAAGCGGGTTAGACATTTCCATCTACACAGTCTATGGTCTCATCCCAGCATCACATAACAATGAAGTCAACTTTTCCAGGTTTGCAATCTACAAAATTCTTTATAACTGGATGCAGACAGTGTGCAGTGGTCTGATTTTGTCCATAACTGCTGCTTTTACAATACTATATATGGAAACATTATATAAAAAGAAATACATTTTTAATTTAGTCTTTCACATGAAAAAATGTTGAGAGCCGCTGCTTCAATGAGTTAAAATTGTCCACCATAACATGACGTCAGTAGCTCCTCTTACACTTCAATTTATTTCATTGTTCCAGCTCTCGTTGGAAACAATTTCTGATGATAGAAGGAGGCCGCCCTGTTGCCCCCTGCTGCTCCCTGTTGCCCCCTGCTGGTGTGGTGACTCACCTGCCCCACGCCGCGTGCTCTGTGGACGCCTTATTGACGGGGACACAGGAGGAAGTGAGCAGAGCAGAGCCGTTCTCACGATAACAGAACCCACAGCCAGGGTCCAGCATGCACGGCTCACACAGCCTACGGAGAGAGGGAGAGAGGGAGAGAGGGAGAGGAGGGAGAGAGGAGGGAGAGAGGAGGGAGAGGAGGGAGAAAGGGAGGAGAGGGAGAGGAGGAAGAGGAAGTAGAGAGGAGGGAGAGGAGGAGGGAGAGGAGGGAGAAAGGGAGAGAGGGAGGAGAGGGAGAGGAGGAAGAGAGAGGAGAGGGAGAGGAGGGATAGAGAGAGGGAGAGGAGGGAGAGAGGGAGGAGAGGGAGAGGAGGAAGAGAGAGAGGGAGGAGAGGGAGAGGAGGGAGAGAGGGAGAGAGAGAGGGAGGAGAGGGAGGGAGAGAGGGAGAGAAGGAGGGAGAGAGAGAGGGAGAGGGAGGGAGAAAGGGAGGAGAGGGAGAGGAGGGAGAGAGAGAGGAGGAGAGGAGGGAGAGAGAGAGAGAGAGAGAGAGGGAGAGAGGGAGAGAGGGAGGAGAGGAGGGAGAGGAGGGAGAGGGAGAGGAGGGAGAGAGAGAGGAGGGAGAGGGAGAGAGGGTGGAGAGGATAGAGGAGGGAGGAGAGGGAGAGAGGGAGGAGAGGAGGGAGAGAGAGAGGGAGAGAGGAGGGAGAGAGAGGAGGGAGAGGGAGAGGAGGGAGAGAGAGAGGGAGAGGAGGGAGAGAGAGGGAGGAGGGAGAGAGGGAGAGGGAGAAGAGGAGAGGAGAGAGAGAGAGGGAGGAGGGAGAGAGAGAGGGACAGGAGGGAGAGGAGGAGGGAGGAGAGGAGAGGAGGGAGTGGAGGAGGGAGAGAGGGAGAGGAGGGAGAGGGAGAGGGAGAGAGAGAGGAGGGAGAGAGGGAGGAGAGGAGGGAGAGAGAGAGAGAGGAGGGAGAGAGAGAGGGAGAGGAGGGAGAGAGAGAAGGAGAGAGAGAGGGAGAGGAGGAGGGAGGAGAGGAGGGAGAGAGGGAGAGGAGGGAGAGAGAGAGGGAGAGAGGGAGGAGAGGAGGGAGAGAGCGAGGGAGAGAGGAGGGAGGGAGAGAGGGAAAGGAGAGAAGGAGAGGAGAGAAGGAGAGGAGGGAGAGAAGGGAGGGAGAGGGAGAGGAGGGAGAGACGAGAGACCAAGAGAGGGGGGAGAAGAAGAGAAAAGTGGAAGGGAGAGGTATGATAGGAGAGTGATAGAGAGGGGAGTGGTGTAGGGAGAGAGGGATGATGGAGGTGGGAAAGAGGAGAAGAGTCATTACCTGTAATTTCACTGTACACGATCAGTGACTGTGGAGCTGGGCTAAAAGTCACAGAGATTCTCTCAAATTGAATCAAATCCACTTTATTGTATCAGGGTCCACACTGTTCAATCATTTTCAAGATTTAAGCACTAACGAAAACATCTTTAAACCATGTTACTCTGCTTTATTTAAAGTAGTACCTGACTGTTCACTGTCTTAAACACAGGAAAAACTTTGTTCCTTTCAAACGGTTTACAGTGGACCAACGATATTCTCTGAGTTTATGAGCATTATTCATAGTAAAGCTAACATGTACTTCCTGATTGCAGACAGCACACAGGGGACATATTTAACCAGAAGAGCTTCTTACACCTGTGTTTTTTTTGCCAGAGTGATTAACATTAAAACAGAAAATATACCTTTTAAAAGTGGAAAAAGTCCTCAAAATGTTTCATATAACAGGAAGCTCAAACCCCTGAATACAATATATCTGCACTGGGGCAAGGCATTTAAAAATGTAATAAAAAATATTCAAATCCATGGGAGAAAAATCAGTACAAAGCCTCAAAATAAACACTTTATTCTGCTGCATTAAATATAGCCTTAAATATGTGTTTTTCTGTTCACAAACGCCTCTCTCCACCAGTGACTAACGGCGTCTCTGTGCAGATGTGAGCGAGTCTCAGACCATCAGGGTCGTGAGCGCCGTGTGAAGAGTCCATGACGAGTCTATTTAAACCGGCTCAAAAGAGTTGGATTCACTGTTTTATTTTTACCTGATTTCTTTCTCAGAGGCACTTAGATATAATTACAGCCAGAGACCACAGAGGCTATAATAAGCCGTGTACAGACAGCAAGAACAATAAAAACAGGTTTGCAGTTATTCAACCACTCAAACTGTAACTAAGTAAACTGACAAAGAAGGTCAATCAATATAGTATAGAAGCTAATTTTTAGACTAGTTTTTAAATAAACCTTCGAAATACAAAGCAGCAGAGAGAGTGTTAGAGTGGCTTGTCCTCGCGTCTCACAGCAAGAAGCTTCCAGGTTCAACTCTCTCTGGGCCTCTCTGGGCGTGTGGAGAGTGTGTTTTTCTCCCTGTGTCTGGATGTTCCTCTGGGCACTTCTGTTCCCACATCAACCCAAAAACAACGGTAAAATCCTCCACCTAAAGTGGTCGCTCCTGACTGGTTGTGCCAACTGCATTGAACAATGGGCCAAATGCAGGGGACAAATTTCCCGACGGGGACAATAAAGTGTCTTTTAACAAAAACTGGCACCTACTAAATAACAAAAAGTAACACTTTATAATGACTGCACTAAATACAGACTTAAAAAAAGGAAAAATCTGTTATTAAGCTTAGTAACCAAAGGGTTGGGGCAGGGAATTACGGTTAGGGTATTAATTTAATAAACCTGAATCATTCTTGATAAACAGTTTGTCATGAATTAAGTTTTGTTCATGCTTTAATAAGGCGAATTAAGGTGCAGTTATCATAAAGTGTATTGAAAAAAAACTCTTTACAATCGTCCTGTGTTAGACATGAAGTAGTCACGCTGCTCTGAGTGAATCTCTTCTAAATGAGCTGTAATGAGATTGTGAGAGACCGACAGAGAGCCGACCGAGGCCCAGTAAAAGCCCCTGCGTGTTCGTGGCTCTGTCCTCTGCACTGTGGCTCCATTAGTTTGTAGTTTAGAGGAGATTCCGCCATCGCAGCTCTGGTCTCATCCTGTTTTCTACTAAGTGAGAGCAAATTGGACAAGCGCACACTGAGATCTGTGTGAGGGCCTGAGCGAGGCTTTGTTTCCTAATGGGATGCCAGCAGAGAGGAGCCGAAGGGGAGCTGGAGCTGTTTGTGAAAGGATGAAACTCGGGCTCAAGCGATGAAGAGAGTTAACACAGCGAGCATCAGGCCTAAGACCTGTTAATCCTGACAAATGAACTCTAATTAAGCGCTTTGTTTTACCACCTCACTTTAAAAGGACAGTGCGTGTGCTGCTGTTTTAAATGGGCCGACAATCACAAATGAACCCGTGTCTAAACCTGCAAAAAGGACACGTACAAGTTTTTCTCATTCTCAGTGTATGGACACGAGTTATGTCATGATATTTACTATATGGACTTATCGTTCAATATAATGCTATTTTTGGGGGGTTCAGTGTTTATCGTGTGTAGAATTTACTTGCTCTACTGTGAAATTGTGGGTTATTTTTTGGCTGTACAATCAGATCTGAGCTCTAAAAGGTTGAATTATTAACTTCTATGGCGAAAACTAAGTCCTAAAGTGTTTCATTTGGCTATATATTTATTGAAGCTCAGGATTTTTAACAATATTGTGCATTTAGAATAGTTTTTGTGGTTTAAATCTGCTCTTGGGTTATTGTGTTAGTGGCATTATTATAATTTACTGTCTATGTTTTCTTCATCAATATATTGCACTTCAAAATGTGTTATCGTGACAGGTCTACGTGCCTCATATAAAAGCTCAGAACTGACTCTCCTCCTGCTTTCTTACTGACTTTTGACTTGTTATAAAATTATGACAGGCCTAATTCTAATAGTTAGCATCTGTAATTACCAATCCATCTCTCACCGGATAAAAAGTGACATGAAGCTCAATTTTAATTTTAATATTTCTTTTCACAGTTGCCTCAAAGGGCCGTGGTTTCATTAAAAAAGCCATGAATCAAAAACGACAATATCAGCAAAACAGCAGAGATCAGATTACACCGGATCAAAGTCATTAAAGCCGCACACACAGGCGCAGGAGACTTTGTGCTGTTACTCACTGGTACTTGTTGCAGGTGGAGTTGGCCATGGCCGGGTCCAGAGGATGGAACGTGACTGGAGGACTGTGCTGAGCTGAGAGCAGGAAGCCCACCGCCAGCAGACTCAGGCTCAGACACGTACCTGATGGAAGGAAAACTAAAAATTAAATCAAGTTTTTAACGTTTGCACCGAGCAGGTAGCTCCAGTTTGAGGTATTTTTTGAGCAAGAAAAAGTTTGTAATGAAATAATTGCTAGATTAATGGTTATACTGTGGAACCTCCCAGGCAAAACAATGATATTTATTTTGATACTTTGCAGTCACATCAAGCTGGAGGTGTTCTACATGTATTTCTATGGTGGAATGTTCATCGGTTACCATGGCGACCCGGAGACTCAATGCACACATTAGCAAACACTGCCAAAAAAAGGTTTAAGATTGTCTGTGATCAGTGCAAGTCTTCATAGTCTTGTTTTTAGGTGTTTGTTTTTCAGCATAAATGTGAGCGGCTAACTGAAAAACAGTCGGCTAATGCTAGCTAGCTTGTGACTGTAATTTTATGTGTGAGAGGCTTGTTTAACAGCACAAATAATCACCTGTTGAAGTTTCATGCAGTTAGTGTGATGCTAACTGTAGGCTCCTCTCTGTCTGAAGCTCTGTTACTCAAGTTAGACTTTAATCTGAGTTTTGTTTGCATCACACCCCAGAATGTTGAGCACATCAGCTTCAAAGTATCAATAGACAATGTGTAAAAAAACCCAAAACTATAATCCATAATAATATTAATAATAATAATAATAATAATAATAATAATAATAATAATAATAATAATAATAATAATAATAATAATAATGCATTTTATTTGGCGCCTTTCTGGACACCCAAGGTCTCCTTACAACAGCTATAGTGCTTTTTCACAGACACAGGTCCTTAAAGACACTTTACAGAGTATTGTTCATTCACTCCATACTTCACTCACACACACACACACACACACACACACACACTTTCACACGTAGTGGTGCATGTTTTGGGTTTGGGTAATATTCTAAATAAAAACATGAAATGTGTGTTTGTGTGTGTTTAGGTGTGTGTGTGTGTGTGTTTGTGTGTATGTGTTTGTGTGTGTTTGTGTGTGCGTGCGTGTGTTTGCGTGTGTTTGTGCGTGTGTGTGTGTGTTTGTGTGTGTTTAGGGGTGTGTGTGTGTTTGTGTGTGTTTGCATGTATGTGTTTGTGTGGGTGTTTGTGTGTGCGTGCGTGTGTTTGCGTGTGTTTGTGTGTGTTTAGGTGTGTGTGCATGTGTGTGTTGTGTTTGCGTGTGTTTAGGTGTGTGTGCATGTGTGTGTGTTTGCATGTATGTTTTTGTGTTTGTGTGTGTGTGTTTGCGTGTGTGTGTGTGTGTGTGTGTGTGTTTGTGTGTGTGGGAGGAGATAAGGAGGTATCAGTGAACAGAGGCTGTCGGCTTCTTTTGTCAATGAGCCACAACACTCAAAGTGACACAGTGAGCTCCAGGAGTCGGCCTCGTCGAGTATTCGACCTGCACATGTTCATGCCGTCACTGTTCCTCATTCACGTGGGTTAAACGGCCCCTGTTACACAAACTGACTCTTGGGAGCTTTAAGACGTAATGTCATAATGCTGTTACTTAATGCAGCACAAAACCATACCTGGAGTTGTGCTTTGTTTCATTCACACATGTTTAACCCTCTATTATGAGTCTGTCTATGTCTCTAAATGCTCTAAATGCTCTGTTCCACCTTGTGATGTCATGAAGTGCTGTTTTCTAGTTTACAGCCACATTTTACCGTTAGTTCAGTAGAGATTGGTCATTCCAGGGTTGAAATGATCCAAATGATTCTAGTGAAGGTGTATGAAGTTTAAAAACGCAGTGGAGCACTTCATGTACTGGTATTACCACATGACATCACAAGGTGGAACAGTGTTTTCTGTTTGAGAGAAGAACTCAGCCTAAACATGCAGGGTTTTTGTGTTAAACTTAAGAATGAAACAAAACACGACTCCTTCAATGTTTGTGATGAGGAAACATTTTAACATAGATCAGAAAATAGTGAGACTTTTAAAGTATTTTTCCTCATATTGATGGATTTGTTTGGATTGTCTCTTATGAAATCTTCCAGTAATAAGGTTCATAGGCCCAAGAGACTTAAATTAAGCTCATCTTGAGCACCAAACTTCAGTTCCATTTACCCCAGTTTAACAACATTTAACACAATACAATTACAACTAATTACTCCAAAGTCTGGACTCTCTCTAAAGCAAGTCCTTGGCACAGAGGCGACTCTACACCTGTTTATAGCCATTAATTCCCATCTTTGGTTAATTAGACCATGACTCTGTTTAATTGCAGAACAGCATCAGACTTATTTACTACTTTATGTTATTAGCCATCTGTGCAAAGCGTCCTGAGAGATGCATTAGCAAAAGTAATTTAAAAAGAAAGAGTCAAGAAACAACCTAATAAGCTACTGGAAAATAAATTAAAACACTATAGTGTCATAAGACTTTTGAATTATAGTTAAATTACACAACTCAAAACGTGAACAATACTCAACTATATTACTCCTGGTTAAGACAAGCTCAAGATCTGGAGATGGCTCCCACTGTTCCTTAAGTGTGATATTCTTCTTATTAAACATGTACTGTGCAACTTGGAGGGTGCACTACCTACTTGTCTCCATGGAGATGTTTGCTTTGCCTGGAAAGCTCTGTGTTATGACTTTAAACATCTAGCATTTATTCGTTATGGGTGTTTCTAATGCTCAAAAATACGACTCTCCACAGATCTGAATTGTAATGGAGCGTTTTACGGAGTGGACAAAAATGTAATGCTTCTTTTTTATTGAGCATGTACTGAGTCTATTATTCGTTATGGGATGTCTACCTGGTTTGGCAAACTATCTGTCAAATTGAAAAGCTCAAATCTTAAGCTTGACTAAAAGGGCGGGTAAAATAATTGGCTTGGCCCCCCGTCCTCTTCAGGAAATCTTTCAAGAGACACTAGTGAAACTGGGGAGTAAAATATGTAATGACCCGACTCACATCCTCCACAACCAATTTGAGTCAGGAAGAAGGTACAGGGCCCCAACCAGCAGGAGAAACAGGTTCAAGCACTCTTTTATTCCCCTTTCAATTTCCTTGCTGAACTTGAAGAAATAATGCTCTACTGTGTGGCCATCAGGGACTGTGCAATATTATATGCACATGCAATAACATTTGGGCATATGCAATACTGCTCATAAGTAGGCTCCAGGGAAGGTGCAATATCTTTGGGCACTTACAGTGAGTAGGCTTCAGGGAATGTGCAATGTCCTTTGGCACCTTAGGCAGAAAGGCCCCAGGGGATGTGCAATACTCATCTTTATACTTTTAGGCCCCAGGGAATGTGCAAAATATGCTAATAATGGGAATGGTGCAATATTATCAAATGTTGTATGGTTGTTTTTCTTATGAACTGCATTCATTGTTGTGTCCACTGTGTGTGTGCTGTATGTTATATGTCTCTATATGTGGCATGAGTGCCCTTGTCCCAAGACAAATTTCTCCCAAGGGAAAAAATAAAGGCTAATCTAATCTAATCTAATCTAATCTAATCTAATCTAATCTAATCTAATCTAATCTAATCTAATCTAATCTAATCTAATCTAATCTAATCTAATCTAATCTAATCTAATCTAATCTAATCTAATCTAATCTAGTTTTCATTATTTTGAACGGTACATTTAATCTATACTGTGGATCATACTAAACAAAGCAGTAACATGGAGACTAGAAAAGTTGTGCAGTGCACCTTTAACCTTATGTAATTATCACCTTAAAATTTCCATTACTTTATCATTAGGGTAACTGGAAACTCTATGAGGAGCAGGGCCGTCAAAAGTATCAAAAATCAGATACTAAAACTAGTACTGACACCATATACTCATTTGAACAGGTATCGATACTAAAAAAGTCACATTCACAAGACCTAAATTAACCTTCCTTTTAGGGCTGAAACGATTCATCGAGTTAATCAATTAAATCGATTAGAAAAATGCATTGATTATTTTTTTTGCCTCGATGCTTTGTTTTATTTTCATACGCTCGGCGATGGCCGGAACCTTTTGTGGTAGAGGTAAAGTTTCCGCACGACCACTGCACTTCACTGTACACACAACAGCGCGGCGCCCATGGATGTGTAATAAGAGCATAACCGCACTCCGGTACGCTGCACGCTCCTCATCTCCCGTACGCCGCGCACTCTGCGCGTGGATCGTGTCTTGTTACGTACACTACGTGGACCGCGTTTCCTCCTGTGCCTCTAAACCAGAACTCACACCAGGACTAAGCCAGGTCTAAACCAGGTCTAAACCAGATCTAAACCAGATCTAAACCCAGGACTAATCCAGGTCTAAAACCAAACAAGAATTTGCAGGAGTTGGTTTCTACATTTATGTAGTTTTAAAAATCATGACAATATCAAGTAATCTAAAGTATTCAGATTACGTTACTCACTTTAAGTAATTTAATTGATTATGTCACAAACTACATTTTGGAGGACATTACATCAAGTGGAAAAGAAACTGCGAGGTGAGTCAACCTTAGCCCAGCGATAATTACGTTTTTCATGTCCAAAACACGTGTATCTGTCAGTTTTATCTTTTGGATCTATAACTATCTGATTGAGCGGCCACAGTATGTCAGACTGGGGGAGTGCCTGTCAAAGACACTGGTGAGCAGCACCGGGGCCCCTCAGGGCACTGTATTATTGCCGTTCCTCTTCACCCTGTACACTGCAGACTTTGTTTATAAATCTGCATCCTGTCACATTCAGAAATATTCTGATGATACAGCAGTCGTGGCATGTGTAAGAGGAGGGGATGAAGTGGAATACAGAGGTCATCAGTGCGTTTACAGCCTGGAGTAAGAGCAATGGTCTAATCTTAAATACATCTAAGACCAAGGAGATGATTGTGGACTTTAGGAGGAGGAAATGTGTGCATGTGCCAGAATCGGTAGGAGGAGAGACTATTGAGATGGTGCAGTCATATAAATATCTTGAAGTACATCTGGATAATAAACTGGACTGGTCTGTACATTGCAGAGAAGTGCACAAAAAAGGACAGAGCCGACTCTTCTTTCTGAGAAGACTGAAATCTTTTGATGTCTGCAGAGAGATGCTGTATGTCTTTTATCAGTCAGTTGTGGCAGGTGCTCTTTTCTTTGGGGTTGTGCTGGGGCAGTGGTCTGACTGTAAGAGACAGTAGCTCGACAAGCTAATCCGTCAGTGTGTTTCTGTCCTCGGGGTGAGAGTGGACTCAGTGGGGGCCATTGTGGAGAGGAGGATGAGGAGCATGATCCAGTCCATCCTCAACAACAGCAGACGTCCTCTCCACCAGACTGTGGCTGCTCAGAGAAGCAGCCGCAGTGACAGGCTCCTCTCCCTGCGATGTAGAACTGAGAGGTTCAGGAAATCGTTTATTCCTGCTGCTATAAGACTGTTTAACAGCTCTGGCTAATGTGCACCTTATTACTATCGTTAGTAGCTTTTAACTATTAACTGATTTATTTTATTGTAAATGTATTTATGTATGTAGGTTTTTAAATTTTAAATTGGTTCTTTGATTTGTGTGTCTTGTTTAATGTTTAATGTTTATGCTACTGGACAACTTGAATTTCACCTCATGGGGATGAATAAAGTATATCTATCTATCTATCTATCTATCTATCTATCTATCTATCTATCTATCTATCTATCTATCTATCTATCTATCTATCTATCTATCTATCTATCTATCTATCTATCTATCTATCTATCTTTCTATCTATCTATCTATCTATCTATCTATCGACAATAACAAACGATTACTCGATTATTCAAACAAAAATAATCGACAGAATAATCGATTACTGTAATAATCGATAGCTGCAGCCCTACTTCCTTTACAATAATCTTGAGTTGTATCCACGTGAGGGAACCTACACGGACACTGTATATCTAAAGAAATAGTGTTTTTATTATCATTATTGGAATCCATATTGAGCCTATTCCTTAGTATCAAAATAGAGTTTGAAATTGTAGCATCATGGCCACAGTAATGAGGAGTGGTGACACAGTCCTGCTTTATAACTTCACTCTTATAAAGGCTACAGTGCGACGGCCGCAGTGTAATATTCTTCTTATTAAAACAGTAAATCTCTCACCTGTGATACTGCCCAGGGTGAGCTTTCGCCGGCCGACCCGCTCCACCAGCCACACGCCCAGCAGAGTGAACAGGAAGTTGGTCAGCGTGGTGAGTCCAGCGAGCCAGATGGCCAGTCGGTCGTCCCTCACCCCTGACATCTGCAGGATCGTTGCGCTGTAGTACCTGTAGGGGGCGCATGGAAGGAAAGGTCATAGCATCAGTGTGTGTAAATGCCATATTTTCCGGACTATAAGCCGCTACTTTTTTCCCAGGCTTTGAACCATGCGGCTTTTAGTGCGGAGCTAAATTTAGATTTTTTCTTCCACGGCTAGGGGCGCTCCAACCGGAATTTCAAAAACAAGATAGACGGAGAAGAATACGCTACTTTTTATTTAGCAGATATAACACGCACGACAAATTACTAACTGGTAATTATTTTTAATTCCTCGCCCCTTCATGAAAAGCAAGTTTTAAGTTGAAGGCATCGATCTTGCTCCAGGAAGGAAACTGCTGTAGACTCCTGTACCCGCGGGACCCAACACAAAACAGTGCGGCGCAGGACCATGGATGTAATAAGAGCATCTGAAAGAACATTCTGAAAGAACATTCTGAAAGAACATTGTGAAAGCTTATTGTGGACGGAAGCGCGACCGCACGACGCAGGCGGTAGTGGGGTTGAAGACTGCGGCAGCGGGACTGAAAATTGGGTTCCGCGCAGACCTCTACCTGCTGCACTTAAGCTCGGCCTCAGTGGAGATGATTAAAGTGACTTGTGGTTTCACTGCACAGGAGAAATGAAGGTCAATTACCGGTTCTTTTCTCTTTCTGACCCGGTTTTAATCAGCACAGTTGCTGCCGTGTTAAAAGGCACTGTTCGGAAAGAATCTCTTCAGGTACATAAATGTACATTTACAGTACAAAATCGTTCTGTATATGCAGTAAATATCTAATTTTTCAACATAGATATCAGCGGCTTATAGCCCGGTTGCAGCTTGTACAACTTTTTTCTTAATTTTTTTTTTAAATAGCATGGGTGCGGCTTATATACCGGTGCGCTCAATAGTCCGGAAAATACGGTACTAGTTGTTTGTCCTGTTGCTGATTCGCTTTCAGTCTGTTACAGTTGTTTTGTCTATATAGAATGTTCCACAGTAGAGATTAAGCTTATCTATCTCAAGGAAGACCACTACAGGCTACATTACAGGGCAGATCTGTGGAGAGGCAATCTTATTCACAGAGAGAATTACTGTATTTTTGAGCAATAGAAGAAATGCTAGACAGGTGTGTTTAATCACACCAAGGAACATTCCAGGTAAAGCAACAACATCTCCATGGAGACAAGCATGTGACGCCAGAAAAGTTGTACATTGCACCTCTAATAAACATATGTGTCAAAAAAAGGGTTATAGTCCTAGAAAACTGAACATTAAAGGGCCCATATTACACTATTTTCTGATCTATGTTATAATTTTGTTTCCTCATCACAAACAGACCTGGGTTTTGTTTCGTTCACAAATGTTTAACGCACAAATCCTGCAAATTTGGGCTTAGTTCTTCTCTCAAACAGAAAAACGCTCCTTCAATAGAATCTCTTGTATAATTTCAGCTCTGGCATTGTCAATCTCTACTGAACAAAAAGTAAAAGGAGCCGTTAACTTGAAAAGTACCACTGCATGACATCGCAAGGCGGAACAGAACATTTTGAACTTTGTTTTTTAATTCCGAATTAATTATTCTGAATGTAATAGTTCTGAATTAAAATACTTTCCTTTGAGTTTAAATGGAAATAATAATTCCAAATTGAGGTTTACATGGAAAACGTGAAATTAAATTTATTTAATTCTGCTCGATGTCGATGGGGGTCAGGAAGGTTCTGATTGGACAGGGACATGAACATATTTACGTCTATCGGAAGAAAACACACAGTTCAGCTGCTACCGGCTTTTTGTCATCTCGGTTTGTCGTCACGCCACAGACACAAACATGATACAAACTTTTTTCACAGTCGATCTGATGTCAATTAAGCAGCAGCTCGAAAATTATATCGGAGAAGAAGGGAAGAGTGTCGGAGAAGGAGGAAGAAGACAAACTGAGTCAGCGGCTGCGACACCTCAGTCCACTCCAAATCCAAACAGCAGTGGAGGAAAGTCTGAAGCAAAAACTAGTGGAGTTGGAAAGTCCGCATTACGTCATAAGGGCCCAGACCCAGAGAGCATGAGCCGAAGGGCCGGAATTGTTTTTAAGAAAAATAAACTTTTACATGATCAAGGAATAAATTCATTTGGTTTTAAAGTTGGAATAAACCACCCACTTACTTCTGAATTAAGTTTAAGTCTGAATAATAATTTTTATAAGGAATTAAGTGTTTACATGGTCTTTTAAAAGCGGAATTAATTTTTATTCAAAATTACATCATTTTCATTTGGAATTAAAGCTCTCGTGGCAACTCAAGGATTACTCAAACAATGAATGAAACAAAACACAACTCCAGGTATATTTCGGGGATATAACAGCGTGCCAACATGGCTTAAAGCTCACAGAAGTCAATTTTGTGTACTATAGGACGTGAATTGCTTTGTAATACTTTGAGGTAAGAGACAGAATTCACAGCTGCCTTGAGGCTAACGGACAGAGACAAGGATTCATTCTGAGTCAGTGGTTTCTCTGAACACCACAGCACTGAGGATGCATAACAATTAAATCACACACGGTAGAAACAAGCAGTGTGCAAAGACAATTTATTACTGCTCCTCGAAAAACCTGCATTCTTACAGTGAGCGGAGGCACGTCTCTGCGGATCTGACCTGTAACATGGCCTGGATGTGTCACCCGCTTGTCTCCACTGAGATAAATACATGGAGATGAGTTTTATGTCATGACAATATTCTGCTCAAACTGCTGACATCTCCATGGAGAAACAAGGTAGAGGCTCCACCAGGAGAAAGGCGCCTGTAATTCACAAAGCAAATCATTCGGGCCTCCATCATACAGTCACAAAACATCAAACTGATAAAAGTATTTTAATTAAAGCCTGTACTGCATAAAATGGACTCTTGTGAGCTTTAGGTCATGGTATAATGCCTCAAAAACATACAGTACCTGGAGCTGTGTTTTGGTCTGTCTACATTTTTAACGCTCACAATGTTCTGTTCCACCTTGTGATGTCATGAAGTGGTAGTTTTCAAGTTAACAGCTACGTTCTACTTTTAGTTCAGTAGAGACTGAAGGTGTGTCGAGTTTAAAACCACAATAGAGCACTTGAAACAAAAACACAACTCCAGGTCTGTTTGTGATGAAGAAACAACATTACAACACAGATCATCGATTCCTAAATGAAGAAAAGGCGCAGCCCCTTATTCTCCCTCTCATTCAGTACAGTCCTACTTCAGAGCTCTTGTGAGATCCAGACGATTACTCCAGTCACTTTCAATAGCTCTTCTATCAGGGCCTCTTAATTACACATGCAATTTTGGCACCAAGCTACTTCATGTGGGCAGATTACAGCCAATTATCATCAACAAGCTCTGAGCCGGTGGTCCACAGTACACACACCTGCACACGCTCCGTATCCACTTCACCACAACGCTCGGCCAAGTCAAGTGCAAAAATGTGCCTGAAATTAATACCTAGAATGCATGGGTGATTTTCATGTATTTGTATTTGCTGCAGTTAATGAAGTGTAGCAGCTGATAAACAAAACAGACTAACTGCCCATAAAAACAAATCTCTCAATAGTTTTATTATCCTGATGTCAATATTTAGATGATATTATGGAAATTCATAAAGGGGCACATTTTTATATAGCTCTTTTCCACCTTCAAGGCACTCGCTTTACATCAAGCAGCCACTCTCCCATTCACACACACCAGTGTACACAGACACTGGAGGCGAGGTGGGTTAAGTGCCTTGCCCAAGGACACAACGGCAGCATTCATCTGTGGGAGCTGGAATCACACTGCCAGCCCGTGGGTCAGTGAATCTGACGGCTCTGCCTCTCGAGAGAAAGAACATCATTACTTCAAAGTGCGGTTTCATTAGCACAGGGGGCGTGACTGCTGTCCACGGAAAGAAAAATGCTGAAATATGCGTCTGTGTTATGGTTGAGGTTCAAGTATCACACCCAAAGTAAATGGACTGTAAAATGAACTACAAAAGTGCTGCTTTTTATTTTGCTATGTTTTAGTTTTTCTATAATGGACAATATAGTTATAAATTGGCAACAGTTGTTCAAGCTCGAAGGACTGATTCCCACTCGAATTAAGTTTTGTTGTTGTGTCCTTAGGCAGGACACCACACACCTAACCTAGTGTGACTGTGGAGATTGTGTGATGAGGCAATGGCAGATACTCTCAGCCTCGCTTCTGTCAGTCTGCCCCAGGGCGGCTGTGGCTTCAGCACTATTTTACCCCCCTGAGTGTGGAGTGAAGGAATAATGACACTGTAGTGTTTTGAGTGACTTTGACAAGCCCACAAAGAGGATTACAAATAAAGGCATGATTATTAATGCTTCTGCAAATCCCCCAAACAACAATTACAATATTATCCATTTTTCAGTCTATTCCCCGCCTCGAGCTGGAGTGACACATGTTTGAGAAGGATTCAGAGTAATCCCAAAAAGACCATAACTCATTAGGGAAAGATAGAATAAACACTCTCTAAATTAGCATTTGACTTTTGTGTCTTTAAAAGCCTTGTTATCTCCTCTCTAAAAAACAAAAGACACTGGATTTGCATATTAATATGCTAAAGTCAATAATAATGAGGAAACAGATAGCACTGACTAAAGGCACATTTAATTAGATACCGTTTTGCTTTGGTGCAGTGCTGTTGTGAACAGGAGGAGGTATTAGGGAAAAATAAGTGTCCTCCTAACAAATCATGCTTGTCAAAGGGCCCATATTACACTAGTTTCTGATCTATGTTAAAATGTTGTTTCCTCATCAAAATAATGACGTTGTTTAAAGGTTCCTGTTAACTTAAAAGCTACAGCTTCATGACATCACAATGTGGAATTGAGTATTTGGAGATTTGGAGATGTAACCGGACTAATAATAAAGTGTTACTCATGTGGAAATGAAACAAAACACAACACAGGCCTGTTTTTCATGAGGTCACTTTTTTATAACATGGTCAAGTTTGCATAATACAGGACCTATAAACAGAAGATTCAAGAATATGTGGTAGTAGTATTGGTAAGTGGGATTGTAATATTCAAGTCTACACATTTTCTGTACTGGTTATTCTATGGAAAATCTACAAATGATCGATTTGAACTATACTATTATACTATATAGCAACCTTTTCTGCCCCTACTTTAAAAATGATGTTTTTTTCCCTATGATGATTAGATAAGTTTAATATTGCAAACAATGGTACGATGGACACAATTATTAAAAATTACACACTACACCTTAAAGCTAAATAACAGTATGGGTAACTAGAAGAAGAAAACAAAACACCCAACTCCAGATACCAGCAGCTCCAAAACTTCTATTTTAACTGTGGAGTTTATAGAAGTAAGAGTATGATGCATTAGGGGATGGCTCATGTCTGGCTCTGTTAGGACCAGAGTGCAGTTTGAGGCACCAGCGGGAGTAAAAGCACTATTTCAGATCAGAGCTGGAACCTGCTGAGCGCAATATCAGCCCTGCCTGTCCTCATCACACAAAACACACACAAAACACACACTCAAATAAGAGGAGTAAAGCCACAGAACCAAGTGATCTTTTTACCTTTGTGAAAAAGTACATCTTGTTCAAACTGCCGAAAGCTTCTCAAGGTCAAGTTGAACCCCGTCCTTCTCTATTTAGAGTTTAAAATAGAATATTGATGTAATGCTCAAAATGCATTCTAGGTCTTTTTCACACTGCCACAGGTCGGTTGATGTAACAGAGTATCTGATCTGTGAGTGCTTCTTGGGCCAGTGTGAATTCATGGATCTAAAATAAGAATTGGATAAGACACTTTCTCTCTGCCCCGTGTGAGATCGACTCGTGGCCGCTCCGGGTTCTGCAGCTCCTGGGAAAGAATGTATTGCATAAAATATGTACAGTATGTATACATAAAAGCAAGTATTTGAAAAAATGCAATGTATTTATTAAGAATTCAAATGCCCGTGTTCATCTGAGAGGACATTTTGTAGCGATTCTTCTGTATTCTCCCAATATATGAACCTTTTAGAAAGTTTAAATCCTTAATGTGCTGAAAAGTACACAGAACAGCATGTTAGAAACAACTGACTTAGTTGGTGAGTTGCTGATTCGTACATTTAAAGTCCCTCTGAAAAAGATATTAAAATTACAGACAAAGGTAGTATTCAATCAATCAATCAAACTTTATTTATAGAGCGCTTTGCATACAAAAAATGCAGCACAACGCGCTTTACAGTGATTAAAAAAGAACAATCACACATTTCCCCTCCACCCCCCACAAATCTAAGCTAAACAGATGAGTCTAGAGATCACAGTCTGTGACAATCCCACATAAAGCTAAACTAAATAAGTGAGTCTAACTGTGACATAACTATCTTTATTTACTACTAACTGAAACAGGAAACTATGAGATTTCTACCTAGTACCTACTACTAGTACTAGTATTGGTCAAAAGCAGCTTACACTCAGACATTTTGTTAAAAACCATGAACACTCAAAGCTCACAGGCTACTGAAAATGTGAGTTTACTAATCCTCCAGCGAACTTGTTAAGGACAGATCAAATGCAAAGTATATTAGTGCAAAATAACAAGCTATTACCAAAGGACAGGTTCAAAATCCGACACGGCTGTGCAGCTCCCACCATATAAAGCCATCAGCCTGTCATTCAGGTACAGAAGGAAATGTCAGAGATTTGATGTAACATTTGTAAATCACATTTGATTTGTGAGCGTTTTCTTGCTGCTTACAATAATGAGCATCAGTTTGAGTGACACTGAGTGATTTTCTCAGAGGGAAAAGCTTCTTTAAACCACGAGAAATCAAACTCTTGTCACATTCACAAACATTAGTCTTAATGTTTCTGTGCAGTGGTTTAAACCTCACTCAAAGCACTTCCAGTGGTTAAAGGTCCAATGTTACACAAAATGGATTCTTGTGAGTTTTAAGCCATGTTATAACAGTGTTAGGTCCTCAAAACATTCCCAGAGTTGTGTTTTCTTTCATTCGCACAGGTTTGAGTAAGTCTTTATTATTAGTCTGTCTACACCTCCAAAGCTCAAAATGCTCTGTTCCACCTCGTGATGTCATATAATGGTAGTTTGTAAGTTAGTAGATACCTTTAGGTTTAGTTCAGATGGGCAATTCCAGGGCTGAAATCATCCAAATGATTCTATTGAAGGTGTATGGAGTTTAAAAACACAGTGGAGCACTGTATTACCACATGACATCACAAGGTGGAACAGTGTTTTTTTCTGAACTGAATGAAACAAAACACAACTCCAGGTATGTTTGTGATGAGAAAACAATATAATAACATATGTCCCTTTACTGTACTGTCAATCCCCACTACAAGCACTGATGCATAACATGTCAGATCCAATATGAAAACCCATAACATTTCCATGAGTATAATCCCAGATGTGATTCTTCTATATTTACTTGATAACAAGTATCGTGGGCCCTGACAGCTGTGTGGCCTCTGCTCGCACCTGTCACTCCAAACAGCAGCTCAGAATGACAGCGGCAGGTTCAAACACATGTGTTCAGGAAACAGGGGGAAGAGTAAACCACAGATGGACTTTTCAGTACAAAACAAATACATTTGTAATTAAAGGGACCATACAGAGGCATTGTCTGATCTATGCTATAATGTTTTCTCATCAAAAGCATATCTGAAGACGTGTTTTCTTTCATTCACACATGTTTAACACACAAATCCTGCATATTTAGGCATATTTAGTTCTTCTCTGAAACTGAAAACACACCTTGTCCCACCTTGTGATGTAATAAAGGAAGTGCTCCACTGTGTTTTTAAACTCCACACACCTTCACTAGAATCAGTTGGGTGATTTCAGACCTGAAGTTGCCCATCTCTACCTGTTAACTTGAAAACCACTTCATGACATCACAAGGTGGAACAGAGCATTTAGAGCTTTAAGAGATGTAGACAGACTAATAACACAGGATTTCTCAAACATGCATGAATGAAACAAAACACAACTCCAAGTATGTCGGGCGTAACAACAGTAACATGGCTTAAAGTTCTTATAGTCATAGTCGATTTGACATAATACAGGACTTTTAAAAGTCCTGTATTATGTGTATTATGTGCGGTATAATTGATAGTATTATTATTATTATTGATAATTGATATTGGTATTGATATTATCATCATTATTATTATCGTTATTTTATGACAACCTAAATTCTGTTCACAGGAACACAGACTAAACTGATTACAGATGGAGGTCCCTGTGCTGATGGTAATAAACGAATAACTAAACGAGAAAAGATTTACTGTACATATTACTATGTTTGTCCTCAATATCACCAGATCAGGGCAGATGGAGGCTCTGTTGTGGGGAGATGTTCCTCTTCTCGCAGCAAACCTCCAAAATCTTGTCTCTTTTAATGCACAAAAGACACAAGGCAAAGGGTGGTCCTGTTGTCCGGGGGCAGCCCCTCTCTGGCAGCAGCTTCACAAAAACACTTTGCCACTTTTAATGCACCACACACACCATTCACACTAAGTTAATACCATCAGCACAAATACTTCCAATCAAATACTTCCAATAAACACAATTTTCATGCAGATATAAAAAGTAACATTTTAAGAAATTACATAAATGGTGATAACCAGAGGCTAAATATAAGAGCAAAATGATGCAAATGATGATGATGATGATACTCATAATAATAAAACATTTTGCACTGATATTTACGTATATTACATTGCTCACATATATATATAACAAATGAAGCATGTTGTATTTTACATACTATACGTACATTAATGTCACTGTATTGTAATTTGCTTAACACTGGACAAGTATTCAAGTTTTGGCAGCCAACCACTGTCACCGGTTAATTGTATAAACACAAAAATAAGGATCATTACTAATTTTGGGAGAAGGGGTGGGATATAATAAGTTTTACTTCTACCCACTCCTTTTCGGGCATGTATATATATGTATATATTTGTATTTGTGTCCATATATCCATTCTTTTTTTTACTGTGTAACCTTGTTTATTTAAATTGAATGACATTGTACATATTCTGTGTACTACAAGTATCATATGCTCGAAAAAAATAAATTACTACTACTACTACTACTAAATGCACAGCTAAAAAGAGCGGATCTGAGCCTGTCTCACACATGCATGGAGCCACTCTGCTCTGATCAGGGGTATGGCATATTTTCAGTGGTCGAGAATGTACAAAAACGTTTTTAATTTAAAGTGTAAAAATGTATGAGTGAACGTTTAATCATATGTGAGAGCTCCAGGTCTGAAAATGTGTCTAATGTACACTCAGCTACAGGCTACTGTATGTGTTATTCTAATAAAATGAAATGCATAAGTGTATTTTGATGTATGAAGTGTTAAGCATAGATCAATGTTAAATCAAACTTTCTTTTGTTACTTTAAAATATTTCACTGAAAAAAAAATCTATATTGTGTAGGCATCTAAAGCATATACCCCTATTAAGGTACCCTAGAGGTGCACTATGTCATTTTCACCATCAGGTGTGCCCAGCATCTCCTTGTCTCCATGGAGATGCGGCAGTGCCTGGAATGCTCCACGGTACGGCATTTAGTGTATCTTTTTCACGTTTTTACACTACACTTACTATACCTTGAATTAACTTGCATTCTTCCTGTGAGCTGGGCCCCCTCTGCAGAGATCTGACCTGTAATTTGGTATTCAAAGCAAATCTACTTGGAGAAGATAGCAAAACCATCCATGTTACATAGTGTAACTTTAAACAGAATTATTATAGATCTGTTTGTAATATTTTTTAGGACAAGGGAATAAAGGAAGTGCTCTCTCAGTCTCTTTACTTACCTAAAAACCTTAAAATCGTATATAAGAATTACTCATTTCATGTAGGTCATCTTCACTATTCAGAACTTTCCTTGAAAAATATTAAATAGCCATAGTTTTGTGTTTTTCTCAGTAATTTTGCTCGATACTTGACCCTGGTATAACATGGCCACCCAGTTCTTCTGCTTTCACGCTTCAATTTGAAAACCTCCCATTCAGCTAATTGAAGAGACAGACTTAGTGGGAGGGAGGACAAAGCTGCAGAAATAATGGAGCTCTGCAAATCCAAACAAAAGCCCCGCGCCGAGGGGAGACGATGAGGACTGGAAAATAAATATGTTCCCACACCATAGACAGCACCGCAGATTCTCCCTCGTGACATTGTAATATGACAGCAACTTCCCTGGAGGCGTGATGCTAGCTGGAGGTGCTACTTAAAGGGCCCATATTACGCTATTTTTTATCTCTCTTATAATGTTTCCTCATCGCAAACATACCCGGAGTTGTGTTTCGTTTCCTTCGCACGTTTAACACACAAACCCTGCATATTTAGAGTTCTGAGTTCTTCTCTCAGACAGAAAACGCTCCGCTCCTCCTGGTGATGTCATGCCATAATACAGGAAGTGCTCCAGCAGTCAACTGGCCGGGGTCCTGTGCTCACTGTTCAACTGCTCCCTGGCTGAACATTCCATCCCCTCCATCTGGAAATCCTCCATCATCTGCCCCGTGGCAAAGAGGAGCAATCCCACCACCAACAACAACGACTATCGACCTGTAGCTCTGACGTCACTGGTCATGAAGAGCTTTGAGAGGCTCGTCATGGCCCAGCTGCAGGCCGATGTCGGTGTGCACTCTGACCCACTACAGTTTGCATACCGGCCGCACAGGGGTGTAGACGATGCAATGCTAACCCTGCCGCATGAGACCATCTCTCACCTGGAAAAGCCAAAATCCCATGTCAGCCTCGTCTTTGTGGACTTTTCAAGTGCATTTAACACAGTGCAACCACATCTCAAAGCTGCTTCAGATGAATGTCAACCCCCACCTCATTCTCTGGGTCCTCTCCTTCCTTACGGAAAGGGATCAGAGGGTCAGGGGTCACCTCAGCACTGTCAGGACAATATCCACCGGTTCTCCCCAAGGCTCAGTGATCTCTCCACTTCTCTTCACTTTGTACATGAATGACTGCAGGAGCACCACCCCGGGAATAACATACATCAGGTACTCGGACGACACAGTAATCATGGACACTACTAACACTGACGGACGGCTACAGACAGAACTGGACTCTTTTTCATTTTAGTGCAAGAATAATTGTTTGGACTTAAATGTTTCAAAAACCAAAGAAATGGTCATTGTTCCATCATGGACTCATCACCTCTCCTACACTCACTGTTAACAACGAAGCAACAGAAAAGGTTCACTCATACAAATATCTCGGCACCATAATTGATCACAAAATCACTTTTCAACTGAATACTGAAAACATTTTCTCCAAATGCCAACAACGCCTTTTCTTTCTCCGTAAACTTCGTAAACTACAGGTTCACCAATCAATTCTTGCAGTTTTTTACAAATGCTTTATACAGTCCATCCTCACATTCAATATCACAGCCTGGTTTGGTTCACTCAGTCTCACTCATCGCAACACACTCAACAGAATCGTTAAAATCAGCAGTAAACTCATAGGACAGCAGCAAGAGTCACTCACCACCATCTACAATGACAGAGTCTTGAGAAAAAGACACAGACCTCCACAGACTCACACACTCTTCACTCACTCTACAGTCTGTTACCATCAGGACGGAGGTTCAGGTCCCTCTCACTTAAAACTAAGAGGGCCACGTCCAGTTTTATCCCCTCCTCCATTCGCCTGTTAAATGGCCGATGAAGCCACATGGTGAAGCTAATCTGCATTGGGGAAGTGAGAGGTGCTGTTATGGATGTATTCTTTTATTTTATTCATCTATTTATTATGCATTTGATGAATGTGCTTTTTATTAATGTTTGTGTGGAGTCTTCACTCGTGTTCCTAACGGATAAATAAAGTTATGTGAATTGAACTGAATTTGAATTGAATGTGTTTTAAAACTATATACACCGTCACTAGAATCATTTGGATCATTTCAGCACAGGAATTGCCCATTTCTACTGAACTAAAGGTAAAAGGTCGCTGTTAATTTGAAAAGTGTACAGCGTCATGACATCACAAGGTGGGACAGAGATTTTTCAGCTTTGGAGATGTAGACAAAACACAACTTCAGGTACATTTTTGAGGTGGTAACAACATTTTAATATGGCTTTAAATTTATAAGAGTCAATTTTGTGTAATACAGGATCTTTTACTCTTTGTTAATTTTAGTTTTTTAGTTTTTTTCTGTTTATTTTAGCACAATCTGACCATAAAGAACTTACTTAAAAGTCTCTCACACATAAAATCACAATAACAAGTTAGCAATAGCCAAGAGTTTTTCAGTTAGTCGCTCTCACCTTTTTACTGAAACCCAAACACCTAAACAGGACCCTGAGCTCTTGTATTGATCACAAAATGGCGGCGCCGGCTCTTTGTTGTGGCGATGTTCTATGATTACTGCGACAAGCACAGTGTGTCTTCTTTAAACTCAAACCAGATGACAGAGCAGGTTCTCGAGGCACAAGTTTCTCCAAAAAAACTTTCTCCCCCTGTTCATCAAACTCCGTCTCTGTGTCTCTGCGCCTGTGGTTCATGTTTCTGTGCGGCGGAGACCAGCTGACTCATGGCTGACATTATGACAGGCTGCTGGACTGTCTGGTTCTTTGGAGATTTGGAGCTGCTCCTAAAGCACTTTACACACACAGATCAGACTCATCACTGACTCACACATTTGGGACATTTAGAGCACTTTGTTCTATTTAAATGCCATTTATTCAAACGATAATTTGGCTTGTTATAATTTATGTATGGTCGAATTTAGGGTCATTTGGAGTTACTATAGTTACATTTTAGCGTGGTGAAAGATCAAGTACACGTCTTTCATCTATTTGTTTTTCATCCAATTGTTTGCGTTTTGTAAATTTCCAATAAAAATTCAAGGTCAATACCCAGGTTTTACTTAGGACTACACCATTGCCACTGTAGTTCTAAGAAACAAACATAAATAACCTGTTCACTTGTTCATGTATGACGAATAGAGAACCATAGCTGATGCCATTAAACTACAGTACTGTGACAGAGAGTACCATTTTTAATTGTTTTATTTGTTTGCCATGTCTCGATTTATTCCATTTTTCATTTATTGCTATGAATTGAATTCCAAATCAACTGGCAACATAATGTTAAAGTCCTTGTCCGGTTTGTTTCCTTATATTATTGTGGATGATCTTGTCCCACACATTAGTCCTAAAGTGACATTATTTATGGGGTATTGGATGGGGTCATGCATCTTTGGTGTTGCACTTTACATAAAAACTATGATAACTTTGATACTTTGAATGTAATTTAGTTGTTTTCTATAACAATAAAATCTTGAATCTGAATCTGCATGTGAAAAGTAAGTCTTAAAGGAACAGTGTGTAACATTCTGGAGGTGGCACCTCACCTGTTTGATTTCAAAGAAACAGAAAGTTAAAACCATACTTCAGAACATTCCCCATGGAGATAAATATATTCTACGGTTTTGATGGTCGCCAACCTACTGGAGACTAACTTTATAAACTAACCAAAGCAGCACAATGGGAATAATTCAAAATGAAATGGAGCTGATGACAGAAAGGGCACGAGGATGTGAGGAAATCTGACATCGCAGCATTAGGACCACAGACAGGGTAAGAAAACACACTTTAGGACAGAGCTGTAAACGGCCTCATGTGAATGAACAGCTTTTCTACAGCTCCAGATCAAACCAAACTGTAGAGCAGTGCTGAGCCGATATAGGAAACAGGTGAGGGGCTGTGCTCTGCTGTGGGAGGGCATCCGGAGGGCACACGAACATGTTATGAATGTTAAAAATCCAATAAAAAGAAGCCCAGAGTATGTTACACCTTATTTTTCAGTGGACTAGTTTGATATTTATTTTCAAGTTTTGGCAAGTCACTGAATGCACCAGACCCTCAATCTGCTCCACTCCACCTGATCTTCACACCTCTGGTTTAGAGCTCCACCCCACACACTTGCGCTAGTGCTGAGACTGGGGGCAAGATTTGGCCCTGTATGTCTAAAAGTGCCTGTTCGGAAAACAGTAGGAAAGACTGGAATGAGTTGGGACAGTTGGATACATCATCCCCAGTAAGGCTGGAGGAAAAATCGAGTATATGTATAATGTAGGGGTGAAAACCAGAACAAATGACAAAAGGAGACGGAGAGTAAAATATAGACAGCAGCTATAGATGGAGAGAGACTGAGCCAGAAAGAGAGACAGAGAGAGAGAGACAGAGAGAGTGAGACAAATATAGATAGTTATAGATGGGGAGAGAGAGAGATCCTGGGGGAACTGGCCTATTTTTCAAACGAATGCAGCAAACACGGAGCCTCGTCACAACTGCAAAAACACACACCAACAGGTACAGACCTCTCACGCTCCGGTCAAATCTTTACTCTACCAACTAGTACAGCCTTATACGGTTATTGTGTCAGCCGCACTGAGTGGATTTCAGCATATATTTTCTGTAGCGAAATATAATATCACAACTCCCAGGCACAGCAAGAACAGGAGAGTCCAATGAAATTAAAGGTCCTATATTATGCAAACTCGACTCTTATGAGATTTAAGCCAGAATGTTGCGCCTGAAGTTGTGTTTTGTTTCATTCACGTACGTTTGCAGTGCTCCAAAGTCGTTCCTAACAACTAGCATGCTAAGCCCACACGTCCTGATTATCAAACACTTTATAACACTTTATAATTAGATGCTGCTGCTGATAGAATATACAGTATCTGGATTTGGGCGTGCCATCTTTTTTTTTACTCAAATACACAGGGCTTTGAAGTAAACGTTATAATTATATTCCCAATTAAAATGATGTGTAAGAGATGGCTTCACTTGTACTAGAACTTTTCAAACTAGTTTAATAATTTTGCATTCCAGCTTCCTGTTTATAAGTTACATTCTGAGGAATTTTCTATTTATTTTTGTACAGCCTAAAACTGTCTCCTCACAGGGCTTTTGAACATTGTTAATTGCTATGGCGACTACGCTAATTTTGTATCACTCTAAACCCCCCGGATAGCTCGTTTTCATCAAAGAAAGTGGTTGCTCATACCTCTGTTAGAGTTTAATTTGCTGGATCGGATATCGGCTTCCAAATATCGTTTTAGCCGATCTCCTGGTTGGACCTTTAAATAGATTAAAGACTATTTACCGATCATAGTCTCATAATGTTTGAACTTTTATTTATATATCATTTTCCTGTGGTTACTCAAGATAAATAAGAGCTAGCTAACACATTTGGATCAGTTCTGTCTTATTTTATTTATGTTTTAATGAATTAAATGTCTGTGCACTGGTATCTGTTGGGTACTTAAAGTGCATATGACAGGTTTGCATGATTCTCTAATTTCAGTGTAATTATTTATTTTATTTTTTTATTTGGTGAGATTTACTGCTGTAAATATAAATGACAGTTTTACACAAATTGTCAAAATGTTGTCATTTTTTTGGCAAGAAAAGTGCCAAAATGTTGTTGAAAATTACAGGAAGTAGAGAGTTCTGTTTTAGAGAGACCCACATTGGTGACATAACAGTGGGGGAAATTCTGTTCAAAACCTCAGCACAATATACACATAAACACATTTTTCTGATACTTTAAACATTATTTCAACTTAAGGTGTTTGCTTTTAATTTTATTAGTGAAATTATAGTTTCTTTGTACATCAGATTCCCTAGTGCGATGTCATGATTTCCAACCAGGAAGTAAAATTTGAAGTCTTAAAAATGGGCAAAAAAAGAGTAATGTTCTGTCAGACTTTTGAACAGTGCACACTGACTTCCTGCTTGGGCTGCCACTCTATCTTGCCACACATGTTACTTGTCTAATGGAATTGCTAAATGCTCGTAATGTACTTTTTAATTGCTTTTTTAAAATTATTATTATTGTTCTTATCTCTTTTAATCACTGGGCCTTGAGGAACAAATTTCATTGTCATGTGTTTCTCTCTCTTGCGTGAATAACAAATAAAGAGCCTTGAACCTTAATTACGTTTTAATAAAATGAGTTGTCCAACCTGTCATAGGCACTCTAAAGCTGTATCAGTGCATCCCTAACCTTTAGTAGTTAATAAAAAGTCAAGAGTGTAACATATGCGGTGACTGTAACTAAAACTGGACATTGCAGTGTCCCCATCGACAGTGACACAAGGCCACTGTAGTGTGAGGCTGACAGCTCAGCTCCATGTAAAAAAAAAAATAATATATTGTGACATTTTCTGCCTGACATTTGTCTATGAGACCATCTGTGAAACCAACTGGTCAACAAACCTTCAGCTGCCCACTGCAAAAACACACTGGTCAGACCATTTAAACCATTTCAACGGGAAAAAGAAAAACCTCAACAGTGTCATTTGCACTGTAAAGGTCCTATATTACACAAAAAGAAATGTTATAATGATGTCACCTCCTCACAAACATACCAGCAGTTGTGTTTCACTCCATTCACACATGTTTGAGTAACCCTGGTTTACTGGTCTGTTTATATCCCCAAGGCTCCAAACGCTCTGTTGCACTTTGTGATGTCATGTAGTGGTAGTTTTCAAGTTACCAGCTCATTTAGAGACGGGCAATTCCAGGACTGAAATTATGCCAATGATTCTACTGAAGGTGTGTGGAGTTTAAAAACACAGTGGAGCACTTCCTGTATTCCCACACGACATCACAAGGTGGAACAGAGCGTTTTCTGTCTGAGAGAAGAACTCAGCGTAAATATGCAGTTTAAACATGAATGAATGAAACAAAACAAAAGTCCACATATGTTTGTGATAAGGGAACATTATAATATACATACATCAGAAAATAGTAATATGGACCCTTTAAAGCTGCATTTATTCAATTTCACGTGTGTTATTATTGCTTAAAAAAAACGGTCTTCTTACTGTGTGTGGACTCGCCTTTCCACAGATCTGACCTGTAACCTGCTTGCTCACACAAAGATAGAAAGTTTAGTGCCATACTGTGGGACATTTCAGGCAAGGAAACAACATCTCCATGGAGACGAGCAGGTAGCAGAGCATCCAGCAAAACCCAGGGCACCTTTAATATTGCCACTGGAATCTGATTTATCAATTTCTTTAGCTCGAAATCAACCAAACATAATATTTGCTGAAATACAGAAGCACAGGCTGGGGAGTAACCCTGTTTTCAAAATTTCATTCCAGCTGATTTATTCAACTTTCTTATGTGAGTCATCGGAAAATCTACCAACTCTGGGATTAGCACGAAGCAACCAGAAGATACTTATTTTTGTTTTGAGTCAGATCCTATAAAAATGCTATAGGGTTCAAGCATAGAATATGTAAAAGTCGACAGCTAACGTGCTAGCCGCTGCGTTCTAAATAGGAAGTGAGCATGGGTGCACTTCCGGCTCCATCAACTCCGGCTCCGATTCAGTTTGTTTTGAAAAAAAAAAGTCGCCCCTCTCTCTGTAACTGCTACTGTCAGGTTCTTCATTTTGGTTTTAAAATGTTTGTATTAACCGTCCCTACATGATCCTGGTGTTTTTATTTAGCTATTTTGTTTTTCAAGAAAACTCCCGCACACTGTCTCATTCCTGGTTTTTTCTTTTATTGGTACATACAACGTTTCAGTCCCTCCAGACCTTCCTCAGGTAGGGACCAAAACGCCGTATGTATCAATAAAAGAAAAAACCAGGAGTGAGACAGTGTGCGGGAGTTTTATTGAAAAACAGCCTCCAACGCACTTGTCGCCCAGTCAGGTGTGCAGAGTCCACACAGAAAGGATATTTTACTATTTTGTCCATAAATAAATTCGTATTCCTAACCTGGAAGTCAGCTCCAAATTCGCCCGTAACTGCAGGCCTTGCTGAGCTTCATTTGACTGGAGCCAAATGCTACAGGTGACTTCACGCTCCCTTAAGCCCTATTCGCACGGGATTAGTTTTACCTGTGGGCCTTTGGTGATTTTTTAATTATTGTGGAGGATGCCTGGGAATGCGAACGCTCCACGTCTGTAATTTGTAAAGTAAAAAATCCGCCGCAAATGACCTACGATATTTCACCAAACACAGACGTCCGGTGATAAAACTCGTCCTGTACGAATCTGCATGTCAGTGTTTGTTGCTGTAATTGAGCCTTTTCTGTCTATTCCTTTTATTTCCGCGGTCTTTTCTCTATATATTGCGCACCTTTTATATCACTTTGCGCGTCTTTTATATCTCTTTATGGCTTGAGTATTGGAGGCTGCGGTAAAAATTTTGATGAGCAGTTTGGAGCTTTTTAGGGGCAAATTATAGCACAGCCTCACAGCCTCTACATGGAAACCAATCTGCAAAAAGGGAAAGAGATCCAAGAGGAGAGACGATTCTCACAGGGTGTTGACCTGGATGATGTGTAGCAGCATGTGGTAAGGAACATTTTTTAAATAATTTTTTCAGCATACTTTATAGATTTATTTATTTAGCAGTGCAAAAGAGATAGAAACGGATGCAATGTTACGACATATCAGGTCATAATTTCAGTAAAATAGAGTCATTTACGGATTTTGCTGATCCCGTGCGATTGCGCTGCGAGTAACACAGAGGTGGGGCGGGAATTTGCGAATTACCAGACGTCCCCAGGTTGTACTTATCCCGTGTGAATCGGGCTTTAGGTGACTTCTTTATACGGTCTATGGCACATGTGTCAAACATGCGGCCCGGGGGCCAGATCCGGCCCTCCAAGACCTTTAATCTGGCCCTCGGCTGATTTTTCTATTAAAATACTTAAAATTTTCTGATTTTTCTGTTAATTTTCTGCACCGTTTAGCATAGCAGCGTCTCCGGCGTTTCTGTACGTGGCGACTTCCACCAGAGCAGCACAAATGAAGACTTTCCTCTTTCCAAACGCTCTTAAAGGACGATCGTTTTGACTGTCGACCGTGACCCTCATCAGCAAAATGTCAAAAAATGAGAAAAGCAGATGCTGAGTTCAGGATTTCCCAAGAAAAATAGTCTAATTCTTATTTGTTGACAGAGGTGAATGGGAAATCTGTGCTCAGTGTGTTTGGAACAAGTGGCGTTGCTCGAGGAATATAATCTTAAACACCACTACGAGACACGGAGAAAAATACAATAACTTGAAGAGAGAACTGAGTTTTCTGATCCGGCCCTTTTGGGATCAAAGTAGGCTGCATACGGCCCCCGGACCAAAATGAGTTTGACACCCCTGGTCTATGGGTTCAAAACATATAGAATAACTGCGTGTGGCTGGGATTTCAGTGATGAACAACACAAAGTGCCGCCTGCTGAGAAAATAAGGGGCATCTTAACTGCAATCATGACAACACCGAATTTCAAACTGGTTTCTAATCACCGCACTTTCTTGGAATACAGTTATAATTTAATCTAGAAGTTTTTATGAGATTTTGTGGTTTGATGTGATACTGCCAGACACTTGTTTCCATGGAGATGTTTGCCTGGTGTGAATCCAAATATGGTCATTGTCACACTTGAGATACTAGCATATGCCTCACACAGGAAGTAATCTGCCATGTAATGTACACAGACACGGTAGTTGTGTGTTAGGAGTGTACTCCACTCTTTAGGAGAAAAACTGAATGTACTGAAGAATTTAAATGGCCTATATAGTCAAAATATCTTCAAATATGGATATTCTCATGCAGGTTATCAAAATTCAAAACCAAAACTAAAAGTACTATCAAAACTGGATCCTTAATTAAACAAGTATACTGAGAAAAAATAAAAGAACATATATTAAATACATTTTATATTGGCCCTTTCCTAAATGGTCTCGATTCATATCAGAACTACTATATGACCAGAAGGTAAAATGAAAGAAAATCACATTATATGCTGTGTTGAATACATTATTTGAAGATACTACTGCACATCGCATCAATCAGGTTTATCAAGTTGCTGAGCACAGTTTTGTGTCATGTTTTTGTATATTTATAGAGAATTGTGTGGGAGCATGGACGGCGTAGGCTTGTGGACTGAGCACTGGACAAAATCTAAAACTAGCCGTATGAAGGGTTCAAACAGGCCCCGAGAGATCGCTAAATTACTGAAACATGCACGAATGACGTCTAAAATGCATCATACTCCCTCTTTAATAGCAGTCTTTACGTTTTCATTTTGCATCAATTCAAACCGAATCTTATTTTAAAGATCCTACATGACGCAAAATTGACTAATGTGAGCGTTAAGTCATGTTGAAACGCTCGTACCTCCTCAAAAACAGACCTGGAGTTGTGTTTTGTTTCATTCACACATTCACACTGTGATTTTATGTGTGAGAGACGTGTAAGTCAGTTCTTTATGGTCAGATTGCGCTAAAATAAAGATCAGATTAAAGTCTAATTTGAGTAACAGAGACTAAATATCATGTATTACACAAAATTGACTCTTATGAACTTTAAGCCAGGTTAAAATGCTGTTACCTCCCCAAAAATATACCTGAAGTTGTGTTTTGTTCATTCACATGTTTGATTCATCCTTTATCATGAGTCCGTCTACATCTCCAAAGCTTGAAACGCTCTGTTCCACCTTGTGATGTCATGAAGCTGTACAGTTTTCAAATTAACAGCGACCTTTTGCATTTAGTTCAATAGAAATGGGCTATTCCTGTGCTGAAATGATCCAAATGATTCGAGTGAAGGTGAAGCACTTCCTGTTTTATGACATGACATCACGAGGTGGAACAGTATGTCTGCTGTTTGAGAGAAGAACTCCGTCTAAATCTGCAGGTTTGTGTGTTAAACGTGAGTGAATGAAACAAAACACAGCTCCGGGTCCGTTTGTGATGAGGAAACGACATTATAACATAGATCAGAATGTGCAGTTTACCCGAACAGTGCGTTTTGTTTCCTTCTCTGGTCGAGCCAAATCTACACAAATAAAGAGAAAATATTCTTAATTTAAAAAAACAGTAATTTTAGCTCGAGATATTCCATTTTGCAGAAGAATCTTGTGAAAGAGGCACGTGTGATGGCTGTAATCAGCTCCCTGCAGCTGGGACAGACTCCAGACATCTGCAGCTCCACTGAACAGCACAAAATGAATCAATCAAGTTCATTCATTCGTCGGGATGTAAAAAGCTGCACTTCAGATCAGACAGAAATCAGGCCCAGATAGAGTCTTGTTTATGGAGCAAAAATGCGGAGGAAGTCAGGCTATAGATATATGATGATAGTTTAAGACAATCACAAAGGAGCTCATTGATACTTGATGCAAACAATGATATAATGTGTTATTTATATTTTGAGGACAGAAAATTGATTCTTCTGAGCTTTAAGTCATGCTATAAAGTAATTCCAGGGCTAAAATGATCCAAATGATTCGAGTGAAGGGGTATGGAGCTTAAAAACAGTGGAGCGGAGCACTTCCTGTATTACCACATGACATCATAAAGTGGAACAGAGTGTTTTCTGTATGAGAGAAGAACTCAGCCTATATGTGCCGGGTTAGAATGAAGCAAGACACAACTGCAGGTGCGTTTGTGTATTGAGCGCCCTTTAAATGAGTTTTACATGAGTGACTGACTTGATGACGCACATAAATACGCCAAAAAAAAATCATTTGTTTATGTTGCTGCCTCCAATTAAAATTAATGGGAAAGAACTTTATACTGGCCCCAGTCTCTGAGCGCAGTAATGTAATGGGGGTTTTCAAAATGATGAGAAATTAGGGCAGTAACCTTAGTGATCAACCAGTGAACAAAACATTAACATTTCTAGCTTCTGAATGAGAAAAAGTCCTCAATGGTAGATATACTAACAAGAAGCTGAATTGCATGAATATATTTTACTAAAATAAAAGACTTCTGCATGTTTAGGCTGAGTTCTTCTTTCAAACTCTCATGTGGTAATACAGGAAGTGCTCCACTGTGTTTAGGTCTTTCCTCTCCTCCTCTCCCCTCTCCTCTCTCATCCCACTTCTCCTCTATTTTCTTCTCTCATCTCCTTCTCCTCATCCCTCTCCTCTCCTGCTCCCTCTCTCCTCACCTGCTCCATCGCTTTCCTCTCCTGCTCCCTCTCTACCTCCCCAGTCCCTCTCTCCTCCCCTCTCTCTCCTCTCCCCCCTCCTCTCCTCTCATCTCTCTCCCCTCTTTCTCCCTCTCTCCCCTCCTTCTCCCTCTCTCCCCTCCTTCTCCCCCTCTCCCCTCCTTCTCCCCCTTCTCTCCCCTCCTGCTCCCTCTCTCCCCTCCTTCTCCCCCTCTCCCCTCCTTCTCCCCCTTCTCTCCCCTCCTGCTCCCTCTCTCCTCTCCTTCTCCCTCTCTACCCTGCTGCTCCCTCTCTCCTCTCCTGCTCCCTCTCTCCTCTCCTCTAGTCTTTCTGCTCTCCCCGTCCTCTCTCTCTCCTGCTTCCTCTCTCTTCTCTTGCTCCCTCTCTCCTCACCTCCTCCCTCGCTCTCCTCTTCTCTTCCTCTCTCCTGCTCCCTCTCTCCTCTCCTGCTCCTGCTCTTCTCTCCTCTAGTCTTTCTTCTCTCCCTGTCCTCCCTCTCTCCTCTCCCGCTTCCTCTCTCCTCTCCTTCTCCCTCTCTCCTCTCCTGCTCCCTCTCTCCTCTCCTCTAGTCTTTCGTCTCTCCCCGTCCTCCCTCTCTCCTCTACTGCTCCCTCTCCTGCTCCCTCTCTGCTGCTCCCTCTCTCTTCTCCTGCTCCCTCTCTGCTCTCCCTCTCCTCTCTCATCTCCTGCTCCCTCTCTCCTTCTCCCAATCTCTTCTCCTGCTCCCTCTCTCCTTCTTCCTCTCTACTCTCCTGCTCCCTCTCTCCTGCTCCCTCTCCCCTCCTGCTCATTCTCTCTTCTCCTCTCCCTCTCTCCTGCTCCCACTCCCCTCCTGCTCATTCTCTCCTCGACTGCTCCCTTTCTCCTTTCCTGCTCCCTCTCTACCCTCCTAGTCCCTCTCTCCTCCCCTCTCTCTCCTCTCATCTCTCTACTCTCCTGCTCCCTCTCTCCTCTCCCCTCTCTCCTCCTCTCCTCCTCCTCTCCTCTCCCCCGCCTTTCTGTCTCTGTCGATTTGTCAATACCTGGTCTAACTCTGACAAACACACAGCAGAGACCGGGGCCCCACGTGCAGCCGCGTGACCTTTACGAGCCAGATTACACCGCTAATCCAATCAAAATTACCCAGCCGCTCTAATGGAAAGGAAAAGTCTAATTTGATTGGTGCACATCACATTGTTCTGTACAGTTTATGGGCCCAAAAACAGCACAAGAAAATCCCATTGACAGAAGAAATGGCACGTAGATGAGTTTTCAAGGGGAAGGTCTGTCTCCGTGGAGATGTTATTGTATTTCCTATTTTATTTCCATTAAACATATCTATCCCCATAGACACAACCAGGTCAAGAACAAGTCATATCCATGGAGAGGTCAAAGGTATTTTTCTGCCACAAATACACGTCTAAATTGATAAAAAAGATTAGTCACAATCATTTTGAAGAAGGATATATCGTGAAAGAAAATAGGGACGATAAAGCAATTCAATTAGCAAATCTATTAGCAAAAAAACTATTCTAAATGTACGATTTGTTAAAAATCCTGAGCTGCCGTAGATAAACTGCAGAATTAAACACTTTAGTAGTTAGTGTGTATCTATAATGATTCATAGAAGTTATTTATTCAGTCCTCTGCTGCTCAAATCTAATCATAAAACAGAAAAATAACAAAAATTCGCCACTAGTGCAAAGAAAAGTACACACGATACATATTGACCCCTAAAAATAATTGTTCAGTCTATCATGTGATGAAGGATAAGTCATTATAGTCATTATCCTGACAGGTCAAATTAGACTGTGAGAAATGAAAACATGTAAAGAATAAAGACAGTGTTTGATTAGGACTGAAATATGTTTTACAGATCAGCAACAATGATTCTTCTGTAGCATTAAAGCTGTGTGCTGTTTTTTTTATTCTCTTTTTTATTTGAGCATCTAAGTATCATAGTGGTCAGCAGCATAGTCTGTATATATGAGTGGACTAAGCTAACCCGTTAGCCGCCGCGTGCCAAACAGGAAGTGCTCCAGGAGGCTCTTCCGGCTCCTTCTCTCCCTTTTTCTCATTGACTTACATTAGGATCTTATTGTGTCTGTACCTGCTGCACTGAGCCTCGTCATTCTGGTCTTAAAATGTTCGTATGAATCCGCTCTACATGAGCCTGAATTTTTCATTTCGCCTTCATTCCCCGAGGTCCCTCCCCCTAGCGTTAGCAACAGGTTTGATTGACAGCTTGTGCGTTTCGTTGCTAAGTAAGTTTCCTTCTCGCTTTCCTGCCCCGATTGACTATTTTTGAAATAAAATGACAAAATATCTCAAACAGTTACAATAGCTAACGTTACTAGAATCTTAACTAGCATAATTTAGCTAGCATAAAGTAAAGTGAATTTCATTAAATTGCAACTCTATTGTTGTTCGCACGTAACAGAACATAGAACATAAATCAGTGACTTAAATTTACTATTTAAAGTTTGATGATAAAAGCTAAAAGTTTCCTTATTATTCTCAAGAATCATCGAAATCCAGCGGTCCGTGCAGAATGGAGCAGAGTATCACATCCATAGTCCGTATATATGATGCATCGCAGCTCTGCCATGAGGAGGACGGCACATTTAACGACCTCAATCATGATTGGCTCTTGTGTTGCTATGATACTCGCGGTCAGATTTCCAAATATGGAGCCTGGCTCCAAATTCGCTCCTGTAACTGTGGCATCACGAGCCTCATTTGAGTAGTGCTGACGCTGTGGAGACGTCACACTCACTTAGTCCACTTCTATATACGGTCTATGGTCAGCAGATAACAATGACAATATCAATAACAACATCAGAGGCATCCACAGAAAATAAAGAGCAAATTAGATGCCCAAAAGGAGCAGGCAGAAGCAAGAAGCTTCTAGAAGCCTCCCCCCTTTCACATTGAAGTATTTGAAAGTGCAGGATACATTTGATTTCTGATATTCAATTTTCAAATTCTTTTCCAAAACAGACATAAAATAAAAGCGTTTAATCTTACGATCAGCAGCATTAACTCTTTACAGGATTTACATTTGTTTTTAAGCAAAAGCCATGTCATTTCTACCCTTTTTACCTTTTAAAGAATTTATATCTAGACTGACACTTTTACTATCCAGTATGGTCGCCTCTGTGAACCAAAAGTCAGTTTCAGTTGAAGTAATCGGGTCAGATTTTCTCAGACAGAAGAGAAACTAGTCACTGTTTCCAGAGTGGTCACTGTAGCAAAGGAGCAAAAACAAAAAACCCACAAATGTAGATGCTGATTATTTTTGTTGGGATCAGGTCCACGAAACAGTACGAAGTGAAACGGGGGTGAAGAATCAGGCAGCACAGAGTTTCTATTCGAGAGACATCATTTTACAGAACAATTCTTTCCTCATCATCTAGAAACCATCTCCTTCTCTCTTTCATATAAAGCTCATCACTCTGCTGCCCATGTTCACAGCACAGGTTTCTGGCAGACTACAGCCAATTTGTGACCCCTCACTCACTCTCTCTCCAATCAAAGGGGTCTCTCTCTCTCCTCCTCTATTTTTTTAATCTCTTTCCCTTCCACCATTTTTCTCTCTCTGTAACCCACATCTGTCTCACTTTTAGTGAACGGGTAAGATTTTACACGAAGTCTGCGGCCGTGTTTGCAGGCTCACCGAATCTCTCTCTTTTATGAATTTTCAAAGACGTCTCTCTGTCCTCTTTCTCTAGCTCCCCCTCTCCTTCCATCCCTCCCACCTTCTACCTCTCCCTCTCCTGAATCTCCAACCAAAGACATCTCTCTCCACTCCTCTCTCTTTCACCTGAGTCTTGAATCTGTCCCCCAGTTCTCGCTTGCTCTCTCTCTTTCTTTCTCACCCTTTTGTCTTCTGTGTCTCTATCATCTGAGTCTCCAATCAAGGGTATTTCTCTTTTCCTTTCCTCCTCTCTCCCCTCATTCTCCCTCACCCCTTCTTTATCTCTCCTCGCTCTCCCCCTCACCTGAATCTCAAAACAAAGGCATATCTCTCTTCTCCTCTTGTTCTCTCTCCTTCCCTTCCTTTCTCTCTCTCGCAGCCCCTTCTCTGTCTCTCCTCTCTCACTTGAGTCAATTAAAGAAATCTCTCGTTCCTACTCCTCCTCTCTCGCACGCTCGTTCTTCCTCCTCTCCTCGCTTCTCTCACCTAAGTCTGCAAGCAAAAGCATTTGTCTCTCATCTTCCTCTATTTTTCTCCCCTCTCTCCATCTATCAAACACAAACTCTCTCTTTCCCTCCTCTCATCCTCCTCTCTCTCTCTCTCTCTCTGTCTCTCACCTGAGTCTCCAATTAAGCCTTGTCTACTGAGAGGTGCCAGAGGAACACAGGGAGTCAGTGCCAGACTGAAGCGCCCGGGGCTCCTGAGGCTCAGACCAGGGCCGGTCCTGCTCGGCCTGGACTCACACTGGAGACACACACATTCACACCAGACTGAGTAGAAAAAATCCCTCTGAACTTAATTAATTTATTCTTTTTTTTGGCTACTACTATCTGGTCTATTTTCAGACATCCAAATGCTGTGTTTCAGTTACAAGATTCTTTTTGGGGTTTAAAGAAATTTGTACTTTTTACTATTCAATATGTTGTTTTGGAAAGTTATAACAACACAACACAACACCGGTAGTGAGTACAATGGATCTCTCCTATGAAGGTTTTTATAAATTCTGCACTGTCCCTGTCTCATTGCCTGAAATTCAGAAATTTAAATGTCCCTTATTATGCAACATTAAATCTTGTGAGCGTTAAGCCGTGTTATAATGTTGTTACCTCATCAGAAACATACCCGGGGTTGTGTTTTGTTTCATCCACACATGTTTGAGTAATACTTTATTATTAAAAGAGATGTATCTGTCTACATCTCCAAAGCTCAAAATTCTCTGCTCCACCTTGTGATGTCATGAAGCTTTCATTTTCAAGTCAACAGCGACTTATTACCTTTTGTTTAGTAAACGTGGAAAATCCATCCATCCATCCATCTTCTCCCGCTTAATCCAGCTGGGTCGCGGGGGCAGCTTGCTGCCCAATCCTCATAGCACCTGACCCCCCCTATGAACCCCTCTGCGGGTGGTGAGCCCACAGGAGAAACGTGGAAAATGACATTGTTGAAATCATCCAAATGATTCTAGTGACGGTGTGTGGAGTAGAGTCCTGCAGGGGTGAGGATATCACGGGTGAACCGCAAATTTGAATGAAACGGGTGAAAAATGTTGTGGTGTGTCGGATGCAGGTTCAGGTCAGGTCAGATTTTTACAAAACATCGTGTGCGAACAAAAAACAGGGCTGTATTTTAGTGAAATGCAAAAATGCCATTGTAAAATCCATATGTTTTTTCCTGTATGTATGCGAGGAGCTGAAAAGAAAATGAGTGAATGGAGAGTATAAAGTTGTGGCTCTTTTTTGGCTCTTGGACTGATTTTTATTCGGGTGTGGTTCGGGTGTCTCTATGTATTTATCGCGGGTCGGATCGGGTGCGTTCTGAGGTATGACGGGTACGGGCGGGTGTGGTTTGTCAAAATCAGACCTGTGTGGAGTTTACCAACACACTGCACACTTCTTACTTCGGTGGCCATACGGGCTCGTCAAAGCCTGATCCCGTCAGATCTCAGAAGCTCAGCAGGGCCGGGCCTGGTTAGTACTTGGATGGGAGACCAGGTGCCACAGGGGGGCGCCTGTCGCAAAAAATTGTCGTTGTGTCCTTAGGCAAGGCACATCACCCACATTGCCTAGTATGAAAGTGGTGTGTAAGTGATGGTGATCGAAGGGGCCGATGGTGCAGATTGGAGCCTCGCTTCTGTCAGTCTGCCCCAGGGCAGCTGTGGCTACAATAGTAGCAGCACCACCGGGTCTGGAGTGAATGAATAATGCTCTGTAAAGCGTCTTTGAGTGTCCAGAAAAACGCTATATAAAACTGATGCATTATTATTATTATTATTATTATTATTATTATTATTATTATTATTATTATTATTATTATTATTATTACATGGTATCACAAAGTGGAACAGTGTTTTCAGTTTGAGAGCAGAACACAGCCTAAATATGCAGGTTTGTGTGTTAAACATGTGCAAATGAAACAAAACGCACTTCCAAGTATGTATTTGATGAGGAAACATTATAACATAGATCTGAAAATAACGTATAATGGGCTGTGACACTTCCTTTTCTGTCCATAGACTTACTTTAAAAATCCACATTTCAAAGCCGGACTTGGACTCGCCTGAACCCACACAGACAGAAGGCTCACATAAAAGACAATGTGCTAATGCAGTCTCCAAATCCTGTGAAGTGAACCAACTTGACTTGCAAAATCAAACTCTCCACCACCAATCTGCTCGTCCGTCAAGTTCACAGCCAAAAAGCGGAGAAATAACGTCACACTGGAATAGAGAAAATGTGACTGAGGATTTGCATGTGATTCTGCTTTTTCATTGGTCGGTTCAGCGCCAGGGCAAAGGTGTAATCATAGGGAGCAGCTGGGCACCGTCTTGCCTGATTTACGGTGGGTTTCACAGACCTTTTCGCAGCGGAGTGGCTAATGGGCACAGTCCTGGAGGTGGTCGTGAAGATTTGGTAAAGTGGAGCCGGTTACGGAAAAAGTGGTAGCCGAGTGGAGCCGAGTGACGCTAAATAAATGTAGTGAAGTCAGGAGACAATGAGACACAGGAGGTGTTACTGCTTTACCTTAAATGTTCCCAAGTATGGCCTTAAAGGAAAGGTGCACAGTGTAACTTTCCTGTAGAGAGTCTGTCACCATGGAGATTTTCACAGTATGGTATTAACCCCTGAAGACCTGAAGGCAATTTTAGTACATTTCTCCTCGCCTGGATTTTTTTTCTTAATTTTTCTTTTAAAACTGCCCCTTTTACCCTATAATGAAGTGTTCTACCTCCTTTTTTCAGTCCAACCTGTTATTTCACAATCTGCTGCTGTAGTTGTGTCATGTGACTGTAATAAAAGCTATAGGACCAGAAATACAGATGAAAAAAAATAAAATAAAATAAAATTCCCAGTCTTTTATACAAATCACACAGCAAACATGTAGAAACAACTTTTGGACATAAAAAATGCTTAATTTTGGGCAAAAATGCAAAATATCAAGCAAAAATGCAAAATATCAAGTCTGTAAGTAAATGAAAAATATCCTTATTGCCATAAAAACAAAAAAAGTGCAATAGTTCCATTACTTTTCTGGTGCCGTCATGGAAACAGCTCCTGTCAGGTCCAGGGCCAGAGCCACAGCACTTCTGCATTTCCCTGGTGTTTATTACATTTGGATTTGTTCATTTTGAGTGAAATAAACCTTTAAATAAAAATAGAAAGGGATGCGCAATTACACACACCAAGATGCGTAATTTTCCATGTGTGTGAGAATTAACTCCACTTAGAGCGACTTTTTCAATCGCTAAAAGCAAACACAGCCGAGAGGAGTCGACCATCTTGACTCACTTCTCACTTCACTCTTTGGCAAAGTTTGGCTCGATCAAAATGGACGGAGCGCATGAGTTTGGGGAAAACAAAGTTCCTATTGGACACTCGTTTTGCTCACGTCATCACAGCGTGAGTGTGACGTAGGATAAAGAGGCAGCTACATACGGAAACCTCTATGTCTGCACTTTCAGAGGAAAAAAGTAAGTTTCTATCTATAACGGTTAGAAAGTTATATAAAACATATTCCTTGTTATCGTTTACGTCTTCGAGGGTTAAACGTATTTATTTATTTCCATGGAGACAAGCACCGTGCCAATTTACAGGTCTGATTTGTGCAGAGCTGAGCCCGCTTACAGTACAGTTTTTCAATGTATAGTTTTATTGTGTGATCTAATGCCCTGCTGTGGTACATTCCATGGACACAACCAGCTGCATGACTCTTATTAAGAAGTTGCATAGTGCAGCTTTAAAGAAACAGGTTAGACCATTCATTTTATAAAAATCTTGCCAAAAATCGTACATATTTTCCCCCAGTTTGGGAATTCTTGGTTTGGTTTAACATTTTACTTCCTGGTTGGAAATCATGACATAACACTCGGGAATTTCGTAACTGTTACCTAGCAACCATGTCCACTGTTCACATTTGACAAATAAATATAGACATATAGATATGTAAATATAGATATGGACCTGCTTAAAGCTTCAGAAAACTGTAGATCTTGTGTGTAAATTGTGGACTTGGTCAAAATTCTCCAGCAGCATTGAAATATGAGTCAAATGCAGAGGATATATTTTCTGCCGAAGACATTAAAGTACACCTCAGTTTCATTTTAGATTTGTGGAGAGGCATTTCTAAGATATTTTTGAGTAATACCGCCAAACACAAACCAAAAAAAATACTATAGATATGCTCAATGCCACACTCTGGAACATTCACCAGCACAAGCAACACACCCTCCATAGAGACGAGTTATAGTGACCCCAATACAGATATATTTTATAAGCAGCTCTTAAGGCAGAAATGAGACCGCGGTGTGAAGTCTGCACTCAGCATTTAATTATAAAGCCTTTTTTTATCCTCTGAGAATCAGGAAGTGAGTTCATAAAGTCAATGTGATGGATAATTGCATGTTATAGCACCTTATGCAGGAGGTAAAGCATTTCAAATAAGAGTTCTGTTTGTCACGTTTTTCAGAAAGTAAAAACAGGCACAGCGCTTTTGAATCAGGCTTTTGTATAATCTCTCACAGATGTTATATCATAAATAAATTGCCCATATATATAAATCTCACTGCAGTATAGTTGAGATATTTTAGCATAATCTAATCCCGTTCTGGACACACTTGTGGTCCCAAACACCTGTGTCCCTTTGTCCTGGGACACGGGTTCACTTCACACTGCACCTCGTCAGCGCTCACGCTCCTCTGAGGCTCTCCCTGTGGGTGACTCACTGCTGCACCTGTGGGAGTCATCTACTCAAGACATGAATGACAAACTGCACGCTTGTTATTGTACCTTTGAAGAAAACTGTCAAAGTGCCATATGGTTCAGTGAAATCTAACTATACAGAGAGGCTGTACTCGCAATATCCAGATGGTGATGTATTGTGACAGGTTTGACAAACACAGAGATACAAGAGGCTGCAAGATACGGGAAAGAAAAAATAACTCCTTAACGATTTAAAGTCTTAAAGCAGACCTGTTCTGCAACGTGAACTTACAGAACTTTTCAGTTATAGTTGTTTCCCCCTCACTATTTATTCACCTGAAGTTGTATCTGGAGTGATTCATACATGTACACTGTATCTGCTGTATCTGCTGTATCTGCTGTATCTGCTGTATCTGCTGTATGTGCTGGGGCAGCATCTGAGTGTGAGGGACAATAATAGACTCAATAAGATCATCAGGAAGGCTGGACATGTTGTGGGGGAGGAGCTGGACTCTCTGACTGTGGTGTTGGCAGGGCTCTATGCTAACTTTTTTTTTCAGGAGCACATGTGCCCCTAAGTTAAAAATTTTAGGAGCACAGAAAAAAAAATGGGGGCACAAGTAGGTTTTCATTTCGAACGATTATTACAGTGCAGAACTTGCGCATACCAACTTATTTGAATTAATTTTATACAAAAAACAAAAGAATTATTATGACTGTACTTTTCCTGCATGATCGCAGTGTTTTTATAAATATATCTTCATTTTATCTGATTAATATTTAGACTTAAAATAAGCCAAACAAACTGTACTGCACTGAAACACTCTGTGGCCCTTTTTGGACATTCACCCACAGTTTAAGAACCTCTTCTTTAAGAGAACTTCCACTGGCACTTTACACAAAACTGCTTCAAAGTGAAAAACATAGGTAAGATTTTTAAACCTGTATTTTCAAATTCCTAGGTGAAGTTACTTTCTCTTACTGGTTTTACAGTGGTTTTTAGCCTCTGCACATTTACCAAACTAAACGCACATTGTAACAGAGTTATTTGGCATTTTCTTACGCAAACTTCAGCCCACATATCACCTGCTCTGTGCTGTGGGTCTGCTCTGTGCGGACACTGACAGAAAATTAGTATTGGCGTATTTGACGTGAGGCGGAAGGATAGGTAGGGATACCTGCCCTGTGACGCACGTTGGTACACGAGGGTGCGCGCTGTGGACAAGCCGCGCGCTGCGGAGTCTGTGCTGACGGGCCGCACAGTGTCTGCGGGCTCCAGTGCACAGGCCGCAGAGAGACGTCCCGCGTGGTCACGCACACCGGTACAAGTTTATTGCAGCGGCCGTAATGAAATATGATCACACTCAGTATTCAGACCTTGAGTCCGTGATAAGACCGAGTCCAAATGCGCTCGAGACAAGACCAAGACAAAGCTCTCGCTTTAGCTGAGAAGGAAGTCCAGCGGCATGGGGGTGTTTACTGAGTGGTGGAACAGGTGTGGGTCCTGCTGCGGGGCGCTCCTCGTTGAAGGGGGCGTGGGTGTGTTTTGAAGCGGAGTTTGTTCGTATCAGTGATATCAGCCACACACGGAGCTCGTTCGCTGGGGTCAGCGCTCGCGCTGGGAAAGCGTGCGGCGCTTTAGGGGCTCCAGGCTTGGGCACGATTCTAAAGTCCTAGTGTGAGTTTGCTCCTAATGTGTGATACATTTAGAACGTTTAACTTGTCACGCTACGTCTGTGTGCAGTTCTCCTTACTGTGGCTGCAGAAGCACTCGCACTGGTGCGACTGTTTTATTTTCCTCGTTCGCACGACGAAATATTTACTCGCAAATGCGAGTGAAATGGGCGCACTGTAGAGCCCTGGGTGTTGGACAGGAGAATGTTGGATAAAATCTGGACTATTCTGGACTCTCCCTCCCACCCCCTCCACGAGGTGCTGGCCAATCAGAGGAGCTGTTTCAGCCATAGACGCGGCAGCCGCTGCTCCACTGAGAGACACAGGAAATCTTTCCTGCCTGTCGCCATCAAACTGTTGAACGCTGCACTTTAAATCACAAACTATTCTATCCTTTTTTATCCTATTCCCTGATCACACATGTATATAGTCGTAAATATGTCACTGATGTAAATAATTTCCCAGAGAGAACTATTTTTATCTTTTATCTTATTGTATTTATCTTATCTTATTTTTGAAACTTGATTCTATCTACATGCTCTTGGTCGGTTGCATCTGTAACGAAGAAAATTTCCCCTCAGGGATGAATAAAAGTAATGAAAAATGTTCCTTATCCACTGTAAAAAGTTTATCAGTTATATATTCTGTAGTATTTCTTTGCAGGTCTAACACAAAGTAACAAGGCTTTACTGGGCTTTATAATTAAAACTAGAATTGCACTCCTTTTCGACTGGGTGCTGCTGTTTTTGTCTAGAAGAACAATCTGAAGAAAATGATTTGTTAATTTTAGACAAACTGCCACTTCAAACCGGTTTAAATTGACAGCTCTGCACTGTCAGCCGGGAAGGATGTCATTATCACAGAGGTTTTTTCACAAATCAAAGGCCAATGATGTCGATCTGCAAACAGAAGACATGTTTTATGGCACGAGTAAACAAAAGAGCATCTCCTCAACTTCAGTTCAACCAGGAAATCATGCTCTGCACTAAATATATGGTTCAGTTAAGGCACAATGTATTTATCCACTGAAAAGCATAAAGTAAATAAGCGATTCGTGGGTTTCATCTTCCTGTTTATAATATTTTGAACATTCTAAAGATATAAAGAAAGTTGAATTGTTCATTGCTACGGCAACATTGCCATAACATCTTTATGGAGACTTTCATAATTTTACTTTAAGAAAGTAAATTTGACAAACAAACGCAGAGTAGTGGGCGTATAGGGGTGGTGAAAACAGGTTGCTCAGAGAATACAGGAGAATAAATACAACTATAACATGGTTAAAAACTGTAAAAAGTAAATTCTGCACAATAGGTCTGCTTTAAAGCATCCCTGTTCACATTGTAATCTCCAAGTGTATTTCACCAGAGCCACAGGTATCACAGTGGTGTTTGTAGTGTCACATTTTCTCTTATTAAACCCGCACATGATCCACACGCGCGCACACACACACACACACACACACACACTTCACTCCCTCGTCCTGTCACCTCTCTGGTTGCCTGGAAACAGCACACATCAGTTTGTTTACTCAGAGAGCCCGAGTAAAACGGTTCAGACTCAAGACCGATGGCACAATCTCAGCCCATGGATCGAAAATATAAAGCCTCAAGACAAGACAGAAGAACAGTGACGTGTGTTGGCTTGGATGGGGCTGGGCGATATTAAATTATAAATAAATTAATAATGAAAATAATTTAACACAAAACAGTGAAATTTTACTCTCCAAAGTCTGAACTCTGCTCTGATATTGTCGAAATATTAAAGGAGCATGGTGTAATTTTTCTGGTGAAGGGGCCTCTTGTTCCTCTGCCTGGAATGTTACAAAAACATACATCAGAATATGGTGCGATATGGGCCCTTTAAGGCATCACTCTGACAATTATTTGATTACATTCATTTTTATGGCAAAAAATACTTGTAAAACATGCACTCTTATTATTATTAGGTTAGCCTCTCCACACACCTTCCCTGTACTTGGCTTGTCTCCATGGAGATAAGACAAAGTGGTGGACCCTCCATCAGAGAGATTACGTAGTGCACCATTAAGCAAGGATAGCAGTAATATCTAGTAATAATGATGAAATGACTCTATTCGCCGCTCATACCCAACATATCCTCACATACAGTAACACTTTCACTCGTACTACTTACTCCCCTAGTAGCAGGAGTGGCTCTACTCTATATCAGGCTCATATAATGCGTTATGTAAAACCTGTAATGCGCATAAATTACACCTTTCCAGACAATATCCAGACAATTATCATGATCGTACAGCCCACTACTGCAAATGTCCATCAAGTTACCTCCTATAAAAAACTACAGTTACATCAGGTTTAACTTAAAGGGCCCATATTAATCTGATGTTTTAAAGCTGTTTCCTCATCAAAAACATCAAAAACATATCTGGAGTTGTGTTTTGTTTCATTCACACATGTTTAACACACAAATCCTGCATATTTAAATTGTTATATAAACAGAAAACACTATGTTCCACTTTATGATGTCATGTGATAACACAGGAAGTGCTCCACAAACCTTCCCTAGGATCATTTGGATGATTTCAGCTCTGCAATCTCTACTGAACAAAAAGTAAAAGGTAGATGTTAACTTGAAAACTAGCACTTCATGACATCATAAGGTGGAGCTGAGCATTTTGAGCTTTTATTATTTGGAGATGAATATAGATTAGGGGTGGGACTTGATAAAAAAAAAATCTAATTAATTACAGGCTTTATAATTCATTAATCTCAATTATTCGCATAACAATATTTTCCCCCAAAGCAATAGTTTTATTTTATGTAAATAATTTTTAGTAGACGACTAAATCAAATAATACACACAGACATGACTTTTAAACTCAAGCTCTTTTAGCGTCTGGAAAAATGTCTTGAAAAAATAAATTGCCTTTCATTTCCAAATAGTAAGCAAAGGTAAGGTCCCTTTCCAAAACTGTAGAGACTAAAGCTAAAGTGCCATTTTACTTTATGTTGTTGCCTTCTGAACGTTGTGTTTTTGAACACAGAAGAGGCTCAACACCACTTTAACCCATCTTACAACAGCCACGAGTCTAACAAACAAAACGCTCTGCCTGGTTCACTCATTAGTGTTTGGAAACATTATAAAATAACTTTATAAGCAGCCTTAGCATTAGCATGTTGATTTCCCACTGCACATGCAAAAGCCCAAAAGACTCGATCACCGATGTCGTTTCTAATCCACATTTATTTAGGAGTGAATTATATTTTTTGAAAATGCTAAAAAAATACAGTCCTGAACCATTTTCAACAACTTTCAGTTTCTCTTCTTCACCGTCAGTAGTCGATCCTCACTTGTTGCTCCTGGCGGCTTCTGGCAGCTTACCGCTGCTGGAGTTGGCAGTCGAGTCTGTTTATAAAGTTATTTTATAAAGTTTCCAGACACTAATGAGTGAACCAGGCAGGGTGTTTTGTTTGTTAGACTCATGGCTGGTGTAAGATGGGTTAAAGTGGTGTTAAGCTTCTTCAATGTGAAGCAAATTGGCGTTTTACGTGAAAGCTAAGAACTTGCCCCCATCACTACACTAGTTTGCTGACAGACTCACTGCCACAGTGAGATCTTCGCCAAGGAAACACTGATCTGTATCGTTTTTTGGCTTCTGACAGAATTCGATCACCTCTAGCAACGGACTTAAGCTTCAAACGTGCTGGAGTTCAACTTTAAGGGTCAAACATGTGAATTAAATAAAACACAACTCCAGGTCTGTTTTTGAGGTGGTAACAACATTCTAACATGGCTCAAAGCTCAAAAGAGTCCGTTTTGAGTAATACAGGACCTTTAATCATTTCAGTATTTATAGTTTATATATACAAGAGACCTTCCAAATATGATTTTGATTCACATGTGGTAGAAAGCAGGTCTCTAGAAATGTAGCTTGAGTGAACCACTGCCACTGCCGTACATCACATTTTGTCACATGTCAAACTCACTCAACATCACATCTTCACTTCACTTCAGAGCCGATAACGCTCTGCTTGATTTGCGCTCCTGAGCCAGCACTGCCATGTTGTCACACTTAAAATAGCCATGTTGAGGTAAAAAATCCCCAGGCTCCTCTCTCATGTTGTGTGAAATCTGGTCCCACAGAGCAGCCCAGTGTTATTTAGAGAGACCAATTAGTGACGTGTCAAGTCTGTAGCTACAAACCTCACCGATGGAAAGTCTAAAAACAAGGCTGAGCTAAAGACTAAATATACAGGATACACATTATGCAACGCTGAGCTTTTTAGAATGTCATAATATGGTCCTCTCATCAAAAATATACCTGGAGTTGCATTTTTACTAATTTCACACTTGTTTCATTAATCCATTCATATAAAATCCTCTTCTCTGAGCACTCAAAAATACTCAATACAATACAATACAATACAATACTCAAATATGAATGCTTGAATTTTGCCTAGACTGTGACGTCACAGGTAAAAATCTGAAATTCCTAAGCGCAGTTTTTAAGACCAAAACACATCAACACATTCATTCTACAATAAGAGCTTCATTTGTTTATTTCTCACTGTTAATTCCCGTTGCTGACAGCAGAGGGAGCTCCTTGGAAATAGAATTGTAGTTTATAAAGTGTAAAAATGTCATTATTTTAACCCTCGAAGACCTACGTTATCATGTACAATAACGAGGAATATGTTTTCTATAACGGCGCAGAACTTTTGAAGATAGAAACTTACTTTTTTTTCCTCTGAAAGTGCAGACATAGAGGTTTCTGGACATAACTGCCTCATTATCCTACATCACACTCACGCTGTGTGATGACGTGAGCAAAACAAATGTCCAATAGGAACTCTGTTTTCCCCAAACTCATGCGCTCCGTCCATTTTGATCGAGCCAAACTTTGCCAAAGAGTGAAGTGAGTCAAGATGGTCGACTCCTCTGACTGTGTGTGTTTATAACGAGGGAAAAAGTCGCTCTAAGTGGAGTTAATTCTCACACACATGGAAAATTACGCATCTTGGTGTGTGTAATTGCGCATCCCTTTCTATTTTTATTTAAAGGTTTATTTCACTCAAAATGAACAAATACAAATGTCATAAACGCCCTGGAAATGCAGAAGTGCTGTGGCTCTGGCCCTGGACCTGACAGGAGCTGTTTCCATGACTGGCACCAGAAAAGTAATGGAGCGATTGCACTTTTTTTTGTTTTTAGGGCAATAAGGATATTTTAAATTTTTATTTTTAACTTGATATTTTGCATTTTGCATTGTAGTTAATTAAGGCCCTAAATTAAGCATTTTTTTAAGTCCAAAAAGTTGTTTATACATGTTTGCTGTGTGTTTTATATAAAAGAGTGGGAATTTTATTTCATTTTATTTTTTTCATCTCTATTCTTGGTCCTATAGCTTTTATTACAGTCACATAACACAACTACAGCAGCAGATTGTGAAATAACAGGCTGTTCTGAACAAAAGGAGGTAGAACTCTTCATTATAGGGTAAAAGGGGCAGTTTTAAAAGCAAAATTAAGAAAAAAAAAAATCCAGGCGAGGAGAAATGTACTAAAATTGCCCTTAGGTCTTCAGGGGTTAAGTTAGAAAATGTGAACTTGACCAATACTTGACCAAAAACATGTTTAAAATGGAAGTATGTGCTCTTTAATGTCAGTACTTACATGACCGTGTTGATTCCTGAAAGCTGCTGGAACATCTGAAGTCCACAGCCCACGATGAGAGCGCGTCGGGTTGGAGGGTAGGTCAGCATTCGCCAAATCACCGGGCCCTCTGCACACACACAGAGGGGGAGAGAGGGGTCAATAAGTGGCCTTCGACAAAATGGGAAACACAGTGTACAGCCACTCTCATGGCACCTCACACTGACTGAATGAATAAGAGTTTAAAACGAGATCAAGTTCAAGCAGAATTTGGGAATTTCTGATTTAATTTAGTTCTAGTTCAGTCCTTGTTCTGCTGTAGTTTAGTCCTGGTTTAGCCCTGGTTCAGTCTTGTTTTAGTCACAGTCCAGTTCTAGTCCAGTCCTAATCCAGTCCTGGTTCAGTCCTAGTCCAGTCCTTGTGTAGTCCTGGTTTAGTCCTGATTTGTTCCTGGTTTAGACAAGGAGAGCGAAGTTCTTTCCTGCAAAATGGAAAATACACACAGCCAGTCTTATGGAAACTCACACTGACTGAATAAATCTTTTAAAACAAGATCAAATCCAAGCAGAATTTTTACAAGAAAATAAAGGGGGAATGATATGAAAAAGGCATTATTCACACATGTTGTAGTACTGCTGAACACAAGCATTTTACACCTTTACATTTATGCTGAATGACCACCTAATGATGTCACAAGGTGAAACTGGGTGTTTGAGAAAGCAGTTTTGAGAAATAATACTGGTAGACAGAGACATGCACATACAATAAAAGCTGCGACTGCCTGCTGGGTCTAAAGATTAAAAAATGTGCAAAATTATAAACAGATCCACACAGTTCATTGGAGCCCCCAACACAGTGTGACATTTGGGAAATAACCATTACATTTTGAGAAATAAACATTAAGAATTTAAAGCACTTAATGAACGCAATAGAGATATAATACTATTGTCATATCCTATATAGAACTATATGGGATGTTATATGGTAAAGTTTAAGTGGGTAAACAGGTCAAATAGGTCAAGTTATGTTCAATGTCTATGGTAAAAGCAATCAAAAGCAACGTAAATGTTAAATGTTAAATGTCATAAAGAACATTTCAAAGGCAAGTCATGTTATTTTATTATTTCATAAGGTTATAGCATGTTGGGAGACCATAAATCTTCATTTTACATGAAGCCTGTTTTAAATTACACATCAAAACACCTAAAGAGTACAAGAGACACAGTGACATTTTCCAGCTCGGGACTTTTATGGGCCTATCTTTTTCTGCCTTTAACCTTTTAAAACTTCAGTAAAAGTGTAAAATCATCTGTCTGGTTTCATTTTGTGATGGTGGAGGGAGAGGAGGGATCAGGGTTTGAGATGGGAGTCGTATTTGTGGGCTGCTGGCTTTAGCCTTGCATGGCTCAGCTGTGATCTTCCTTCACAAACACAGCGTACACACTTCCCCCGGGAGAGTCCTAATAGGATGAGAGAGACAGAGGAAGAGGAGGGTGGCTGAGGGGAGCATTTGGGATGAAGGTGGAGATCACAGCAACAAGCACTTTAAATGGGCAGTGCAGATGAGCCTCCCGAATGCACTGAGTTTCCCAGTGTGGCTCCAAATATGCAGTGGTTTAGTCCTGTTTTAGTCCTGACATTGGTTTAGTCTTGGGTTAATCCTGGCTGGACTTTTCATAGTTCAGATGTGAAGTGTAGAGCGAAGTGCAGTGCATAAAAGTGATTTTAACTGGAACAGAACAGAGCCAAATGTCTGTGACAGAATGAACCTGTGAGTACATGAGACACTGACGCTACATGTTCTCCTCATCCGACAGACGTCTGTCAGCGTACATCATCTATGGCTCACCTTGGCTATGTATAAATGTGAAGTGTGAGTGAGTGACTGGTGGTTGGATGGGGCAGTGGTGTAGACTGGCAGCTTTTCTTCCATCAGTCCACCCCAGGGCAGCTGTGACTACAGGAGACACCACCGAGTATGGAGTGAATGAAGAATGCAAAGTGTCTTTGAGTGTACGGACAAGCGCTACATAATAATATTTATAATTAATATGATTATTTTGAGGCCAGCACAGACCCTAGTAATGGGTTAAATTCGGGTTTCAATCATAACTACTCAAATCTAGATTAACATTCAAGTAATTTAGTCATTTAATTTAGTCCTGGTTAAATCTGAGTTTAGCCCCGGTTTAGTCCTGCTTCAATCCTGAATTAGTCCTTATTTAGTCCTAATTCAGTCCTGGTTTAGTCGTGGTTTAACACCAGTACAGTCTTGGTTTAGTCCTGGTTCAGTCCTGGCTGAGTCCTTATTTAGTCCTAGTTCAGTCCTGGTTTAGCCCCAGTTCAGCCTTGGTTTAGTCTTGGTTCAGTCCTGCTTTAGTCCTGGTTCAGTTCTGGTTTCCTCCACACTGGTGAACAGACATGATGGGGAGCAGCTGTGTGTGGGTGTTTGGACAGAAAACATCTCCAGTTTCACTTTGCAAAGGGAAGCCTCTGATGACACAAACACTTCAGACTTTTCTTTGATTTGAGCCTCAAAAACGGGGCAGAAAAACACTGCTGCATTACATTAAAAACATATTTACTCCCCGCAGTACGAAATATAACTGTAAACACGGCTGCACTGAGCACTTATCACTCGTGAACCAGTTCTTTTATCTTTAATAATATTGCAGGAAAAACAAATCCTCCCGATGTAAAGGCATAAAGGCTTCAGATTTCATAGAATTGTGGAATTTTAATGTTGTCATGACACGAAGATATAATTTAATTTTGAACACAAAATGAGGTTTCTCTAGTTCCATCATCATGGGCTCATATTGATGCTGGACGTGTTCCATTCTCCATATAGATCTTATTGCTGTGGCGCTGAATGTTCCACAGTGTAGCTTTAAACTGATCTATGTTGCATTTACAGTTTTATTTACCATGGAAGAAAATGCACTGTTACTGTGAGTGGGGTTTTCTAGCCTGATGGCGTCTCCAGGACAGTGCCATAAATTTAAAGGGCGCCGATTACGCTATTTTCTGATCTGATCTGATGTTATAATGTTGTTTCCTCATTACAAACATATCTGCAGTTGTGTTTTGTTTCATTAACGCACAGACCCTGCATATTTAGGCTAAATTCTTCTCTCAAACAAAAAAACACTCTGTTCCACCTTGTGATGTCATGTGGTAATACAGGAAATGCTCTACTGTGTTTTTATACACCTTCACTAGAATAATTTGGATGATTTCAGCCCTGGAACTGCCAATGATCATCATCATCATCAAACTTTTATTACAGACTCTTGCTCCAGAGTTAAAAAGACACAATGAACAGACACCGACTCCAAAACACAATATTCACAACAAATTGCAGTACCAGTGCCTCCACAGTTCCGACTGGTACCTCATCGAACTGGGTTGTAGTGTCATTCGTCAGGCTCATGATAATGCTGTTCTCACAGTCATTAAGACGACAGATGAATCTGAGCATTAACCAGCGCAGATTGGCAAGTTCTGATGCTGCCGACACAAACAGGTCACTTGCACTTTCCCATCTTGGCCTTTTCAACAAAATCCTTAGGCAGTCATGATACGCCACATTGAGTTGTGTAGTTTGATCAGAGGTGTGCCGTATAAAATGCAGTACAGTACGTTTTAAAAAGTGTCTTTTTCACTTCCACTGTACAGGCACCAAACCTGAGCATGTTCGCCTGCGCCTACATCATGCAGCACTGTCTGTAGATGTCCTCATCATCTGACAGATCATCTGGGATACAACGTCCCAAATATTTGTATTTGTGACATAATCACTACTGAACAAAAGGTAAAACGTAGCTGTTAACTTGAAAACTACCACTTCCTGACATCACAAGGTGGAACAGAGCATTCTGAGCTTTGGAGGTGTAGACAGACTAATAATAAAGGATTATTCAAACATGTGTGAATGAAACAAAACACAACCCCGGGTATTTTCTGATGAGGAAACAAAGAGTTAATTCTGCATAATATTCAGCATGGCGGAGATAATCAGGCAGCATATTCTCCACCAGAAAAGTAACACAATACAGCTTTAAATGTATATTTCATAGAGCCCTGATATTGGTACTGATATAGCAAACAATAAAGTCACAGCCTCTCGACATTTGACAGATTTCTTAATAAAAACACTATTACTGTTATAAATTTAGTTCAAGAGTTCAATATAAGCAGTCACCAATGAGGAAGTGCCGCGCTGATACGAGGAGTCATTTTCACTGGCCTAACCCAATGCGCTCTGACCGGCCGATCTCCAGAGAGCACAGCAGGAAGTGATTATCATATTAACCCAAGAGAAAACGAGGATTCACGAGCTCCCATATCTCAACATTAAATAAAGGGGTTGAGGCTAACGATTATTTACTGTAATATATGACACTCTGATCTAAAGTTGCATTTGCTATTTCCTATGGCCTTAGTTGGAGTTTGAATAGCATCAATCACACAAACAATTGATTCAAATTCGGTGTGTGCCTTCATTTCCTCTCTGAATACAGCCCGGATCTAATTGAATCAGATGGGATATTGAAAACAAGCTGGACAAAGCTGCAGGCTGTGATCACAGAGGGGCTAAATGCAAGTTTCCCATTCAATCTAGTGTCTTTGTGAGTCAAGACTGCGCTGGCAAATATTAAACTGTGCACTAGTTTAATTAAAGCAATGAAAGTGCTGAATGAGAGTAGCATTTACACTGTGTAACTTTCCTGGTGGTTTAGTTGATTCTCGCTGTTGACGTTTCAGAGATTGTAAACTGCGATGACTCCTACTAGTAAGAAATTGAATGTATTAATACCATTTATATTTTTTTCTCTTTGTTATTACAATATATCGTGATGTGTGAGCTACTGTGTCCAAATAATTTCCCTTGTATTCCCTATATAAAGTTTGTTATATTTGGAAAATGCGTTACTCACTAGCCTCTTTATTTCAACTATGACCGGGTTTGGCTGAATTCAAGGAAGTTTCAATGGTTTAAAATGCTATAACATTACTAACTCCTCAAAAAACATACCTGGAATTGTGTTTTGTTCATCTCCATATCTTCAAACGCTCTGTTCCACCTTGGGATGTCATGAAGCAACAGTTTTCAAGTTAACAGTTTGTCTGTGTCCATCCCGCCCCTGAACACATCGCCACGTGTGTTTGTTTACAGACGCAGCCATAGATCCACGTGCACAACACTGAGATTATATTCTGTTTACGGACGCTCAGTGTGAGTCTGGATTAAAAGGACAGTTCTTGGTGCAGACTTGTGATCTGAGAGGAGCCTGTGTGAGGCTGAGTGTGGGAAAGGTGTTGGTTTTGAAGCTCGTTTTGGTTCTTTCTCATTGGTTAGCGATTAGCTGCTGTAGCTCGCGCACATAAACAGGCTGTTTTCTCTTCTATTAGCGACTGTAAAGTGACTATAGTGGCCGTATATATGTTACTGGACACACACTGATATGTAAATGAGCTGTGAAAAGAAGTGTGAATTATCGGCATTTATCATATCATTAATTACCGCGGCGCACACGCATTTACCACTACAAGCTAATAGCGGTAGTTTACTTACAGCACTTTCTTTACTGGCTAGAATATCACACAAAAATCCCATTAGGCCGACCTACTGTCTTTAAATATGACGTAAAGAGGCAGAATAACTATGAATGATGCCTAAATAAACCCAATCCAATAGAGCCAAACCTAAGTTTTATAAACAACTGAAGATTTACAGTGAATTTTTACGTCATAAATATCGCGCCGATTATATCGCCCATTGGCAGCTCCAACTCCTATTTCATCGGTATCAAATCGGCTGCAACAAAATCCATAACGGTCGGGCCCTAATTCTGGTAAAGGTGTCCAGATTTTAAAAGCTCTTCCTGTATTACCACATGACATCAGTAGGTGGAAGAGAGGAGTGTTTTCTGTTTGAGAGGAGAAATCCGCCTAAATTTGCAGGATTTGATATCAAAAAATAGAGTAATATGGGCCCTTTGATAACAAATGTTGTGTGTGATATTATCCATATTTTTATATACATTTTCCACAATCTTTCATGCATACATTTAGCACTGAAGCTCCTACTGTGAGAGAATCCCTGGTTGTATTTTAATGAATGCAAAGCCAGTGTATTTGATATGCCCCACTTTAATACGAGCTGAACAAATCCCCAATTAGCTCCTCTACTGGGCAATACCTGTATTACACCCCAGACCCCACACAGCCAATTAAAATGTCACGTTAGACTTTAGCTCTGCCGGTGCTGACAGATCCTTCGTTATCCACAAATCAAACACGTGCTACTGCTTTGCCCTCATGAATGCTGGGTAAAATTCGGAGAAGACTAAGCTAGCTCGGGAGGACTTTGAAAGAAACGCACTCACACGGCGCTAATGAGGGTAACAGGTTGATTTCTAAAGCATCATAAATCAGGGGAAAGGTGTTGCTTATGTCAGGTGTGGGTCACTGCGTGGTCAGCAGTATCAAAGAGGGAAATCAATGGACTAAGTGGGATTTATGTTAGTAAAGTGACCACCGTAAGCTTTTTCGTGTATATTCAGTGTTAGCCTATCACACATGTAGATGATTGTTTTATAATACTGTTAATTGTAAACTCCAATATTGGTCTAAATTGACTTTGTAACAGAAACAGGTCCATTGACTTCCTGTTCAAATGTCCAGCAGATGATTTTATTTTCAATCAAATTAGAAACAATGACGCAAAATTAAGCATTGGATTTATATAGCACATTTCAAGATGCTCAACTTTACAGAGCATTATTCAGTCACTCCACTGGCAGCGTCAAACATTCTCCTGCGACTTTACATGGAAATAATAATTTAGAATTGAGGTTTACATGTAAAACATGTTAAATCGGCTTTATTTAATTCCGCTCAAATGTCTGGGGGTGGGGAAGGGTTCCGGTTGGACAGGGACATGAATATATTTACGTCCACCTGAAGAAAACACACACTTCAGCTGCTACCGGTTTTTTGTCATCTTGGTTTGTCGTCACGCCATGATCCAATTTTTTTTCGCCAGATAATGAAGCAGAAGATGGAGAATTCTATCCTCACGCTGCGACACCTCAGCAGTGTATGAAAGTCTGAAACAAGGACTGGTGGAGCTGGATCATCCGCATTGTGTCAGAAGGGAAACTCAACGAGCATGAATGACCAAAATAATTATTTAAGAAAAATAAACATTTACACAATCAAGGAATAAATTAATTCGGCTAATAATCATTTTCATTAGGAATTAGGTGTTTACATGGTCTTTTTTAAAGTGGAATTCATTTTTATTCAGAATTTTATCATTTTTATCCAGAATTAAAGCTCCCATGTAAAAGTACTCCAAGTACTGCTTAGCTTCTGAGATGTGACGAGATCAGACTTTGACAAGTCGGAAACATGTTGTGACAATGAGGCTGAAAGAGAAACACTCATCATTGCACTGACACAATAACCCTAAATCAGAAATATACATTAACCCTCTAGAACAGGGGTCTCCAACCTTTTTCTTCTGATGAGCTACCTTTATCAAACAAAAATGCCTGTGAGCTACTCATTTTAGCGGTCGCAAGAAATATCAGAACCTTCTGTGGGGTACTGTCTGATGCCTATAAAACATTCACACAATTATCCATTTATTAGTGCACAAAGACAAGCAATGATATGTTTACAGGGGTAAAAGGCATTTAATTAAAACAAACTTTAGTTATTCAGCACAATACGAATAATTCATAAATCCCTTGGCGAGCTACCTGGAAGTGGTTGGAGAGCTACTGGTTGGAGACCCCTGCTCTAGAATAACTCTTCCATCTATCATATACTGAACAATAAGTCAATATAGTAATTATTGTGACAGGCCTAATTTGCAGTACTTGCATAGAATCCTGTGTTACCTCTTCCCCTCCAACAGCCTGTCTGCCTCTGGACAAACACAGCTGCTCCTCGGATTAGATCTGCTCCACTTAAACTCTTTCTGCTGGGACTAGACCACAGGGACTCACAATGAGACGACACAAAATGTTTTTAATTTAAACCACTCAAAAATCAATCTGAGCTGCTTTCTTTAAATTACATGGAAAAGTCTAGGGGTATTAATCTAAAATGAGTCCGTCTCTTATACTCATTCTTCTCTAACAGCTAAAGGTGCGTATTTTCATTGAGTTTATCTCTGTTTTGTGAAATCTACAACAATAAATTCAGCCTGTTGAACTGTTATCTTTTTCTGTATCATGATTTCTTATATAAAATCTTTGCCAGCAGCAGAAGTTGTCTTACTTTACTTTTTCCACCTCTTCATTCGGTTCAGAGGTCAGGACTCAGGACCCACCACAAAATCAATGATTCAAATGACTTTCACATGCCCGACTACGGGAGATGTTCGTGCAGTTGATCAAAAATCAAGAGTTTATTAATACTTTGCAGTGACATCCCGCTGCGGGTGTTCTACATGTACGTGCATTGGCAGAATGTTCACCAGTTACCATGGAGACACAACGCACACATCAGCAAACACAGACAAATAAGTATTAAGATTGGGCAACAGCTGCAGGGTTCTTTGTTTTCTAATGAGGAACTCAGCAGACTTGTTTCTTTTATTAAGTTATTGTAGATGAATATATAGGGAAGCAATAATATCTCCATGGAGACAAGCTGGTAGCGGACCCTCCACCAAAAAGCTGCGCTGTGCACCTTTTATTAAAAATCTTAAATGAGCCCCAGTTATGAGATGATTTCAGATTTGTCCTGATTACTGCTTCAGTATCAGATAAACAGGCTCGACTTCCCATTATCTACACAAAGGTTGTGTCATATCCTGCCCGTATTAGCCCTGACCTTCTCCGGCTCTTCTCTGTCACACATCTCTATGAGGAGGAACATAATTAGCCCAGGACGGAGAGCCGAGGCTGGGCTGAGGGCTGCAGACCGGCCTGGTCCAGTCTCTGATTGCAGACCCCCACTGGAGCTCCTCTCATAACAGCACACAGCTCATGATTGAATGGGCAAGAAGAGATATTTTAGGATACAGTAAGTATACAGTATAAGAAGAAATAACCAGATTCTAACTTATATACAGGTGCTACAGGTTTGATTTGTCAGGAAATATAAATGAAAAATAAATTAATCTTACTACTTTTAATTTACTACTACAGTTTTCTTTTCACTTATCAATAAATAAATAAATACAGTGAACCTCAAATATTTAGAGCAGAGCCAACAACTACCTCCACTACCATTACTACTACTACAACTACTATTACCACTACTACTACTACTACTACTACTATTACCACTACCATTACTACTACTACAACTACTATTACCACTACTACTATCTCCTCCTACTCCTACTCTTTCTACTTCTACTACTCCTACTACGACTCTTACTCCTACTCCTACCCCTACTACTACTACTACTAAAACTAGTAATACTACTACTACTACTACTACTCCTACTACAACTCCTACTACTACTAAAACTAGTACTACTACTACTACCACCACCACCACCACTACTACTACTACTACTACTCCTCCTACTCCTACCCCTACTACTACTACTACTACTACTACTACCACCAGCACCACTACTACTCCTACCCCTACTACTACTAAAACTAGTACTACTACTACCACTACCACCACCACCACTACTACTACTACTACCACTACTACTACTACTACTACCACCATTACTACTACCACCACTACTACTACTACTACCACCACCACTACTACCACCACTACTACTACCACCACCACTACTACTACTACCACCACTACTACTACTACTACTACTACTTCTACTACTACCATCATTACTACTACCACCACCACTACTACTAATACCACTACTCCTACTACCACCATTACCACCACCACCACTACTACTACTACTACCACTACTACTACTACTACTACCACCATTACTACTACCACCACTACTACTACTACTACCACCACCACTACCACCATTACTACTACTACCACCACCACTACTACCACCATTACTACTACTACTACTACTACCACCATTACTACTACCACCACCACTACTACTAATACCACTACTCCTACTACCACCATTACCACCACCACTACCACTACTACTACTACCACTACTACCACCACTACCACTGTACCGTATATACTTCTACTGTACACTGATTGAGTTGAGCACACAGGAAATATCTTTTCACTCAGCCCTTACCTGTGTTCACCATTCTTCTTTGTCATTTTTAACCTAATGAAATACCAGAAGAAAGCATAAGACATCTGCTGTACCTGGAAACGGGGAGAAGAATAGTCGAAGTGCTTTCATAACTTATGCCTTAAGAGGTTCAAAGATAAATCACATTTGGAAATATTGATTCAAATCCAGACACCTCTTAGAGAAAAAAGCACAGCCCAGTGAACAACAGAGAGCTGGCTGAGGTGAGGCAGGAGGTGAAAATAAAATGTCAGACAAGAGTCAACAAACACAATGTCTACAGTCTGGGTCTGATCGGTGACCATGTGTGTAAAATGGACCAGGAAGGCGTCATTGCATTAAAAAAAATCAACTATACTATCTTTAAAAGGTGCAATATTACACACAATGAACTGTTCAGAGCTTTAAGCCGTGTTATAAGGTTGTTAGCTCATCAAAACATGCGCCAAGTTGTGTTTTGTTTCATTCACACATGTTTGAGTAATCCTTTATTATTCGTCTGTGCACATCTCCAAAGCTCAAAATGCTCTGTTCCACCTTGTGATGTCATGCGGGGGTAGTTTTCAAGTTAACAGCTAACATTTACCTTTTGTTCAGTAAAGATTGGCAATTCCAGGGCTGAAATTACCCAAATGATTCTAGTGACGACGTGTGGAGTTTAAAAACACAGTGAAGCACTTCCTGTATTACCACAACTCCAGGCATGTTTGTGATGAGGAAACAATATTATAACGTTTAAGAGATTTATAAAACAGCGTAAGAAGGAGGGGGTGTCACACGTCTCTGGGGTGTTAACTGTTAACTGTTAACACATAACGTATTTAGATCAACATGCGATATTTTCTTGTTTTGAAAATTCTATATTTGCCAAAAACGCGTTAATTAGTTTCTGTTTCCTCCCCCTTCAGAGTGCTATCACAACACAGCGAGCGTGCATCTCGCTAATGAAACTAAGGCACATCACATCAGGGTTGGGAAGTTGTAGTGTATTGTTTTGTATCGTGTTTTTGTATATTTATGAAAAAAGTCTGGTTATATAGCCCGGGAGAGATCGCTAAATTACTCAAACATGCATAGATGACATATGTTTTTGATGAAGGAACTACATTACTACAATAACAAGTATAGAAGTAGAACGCTCAAAACAATGATTTCGCATAAAACCTGGTTTTAATAGTGCTGCACACTTCTCAAAAAGTTGTATTTTGCTTCTTTTGCAAAAGTTTGAATTATCCAAATGAGGTCTTCACATGACAAAGAATAAAATAAATGAACAAAAGCCTTTAGAAGAATTTCGCCTTGATTTTGAGTATCCTTTTCATATACTGGTCCAAAGAACGGATGGACTGATGGAGCACTTTCACATTTCAAAAGAGGATTGATTCATGCAGGAAACACCGATAACACACAAAACGATGTGAATAGCAATAGCACCGAGCGCCACTGTGAACTAAAGCAGGAACAAAGGCCTGTCTCCTCTGATTCTATAATCTTCTTATTAATAATTGAATGAGGTGAGCTTCACATCTGTCCTGATCAGTGCGGGCTTCATATATCACAGGATTTCAACGCCTCTGCTGCATTTTTACACGTGTCACAAATGTGATAATGAATTGTTGCCTTTGTGCAGTTGGTTCTTCGTTATTAAACATACTGAGGTGTAAGAAAATACATCTAAATATAATGCCGGGGGGGTCTGTAATTGCTTAAATGCACACTATGTAACCCGACACCTGCTCGTCTCCATGGAAATGTCGCTGATACTTTGCAGTGATGTCACGCTGGGGGTGTTCTACATGTATCTCTATTGGCAGAATGTTTAGCAGTTGCCAATTATATTAGCAAACACTGACAAAAAAGTGTTAAAGATTTAATCAGCACATTTCCAGGAGCCTGTGATCAATACGAAATGTTTCTAGGATTTTGAACAAAAAGGTTAATTGAAAGACACTATTTTGGGATAGTAATTTTATGTGTGAGAGGCTTGTTTAACAGCACAAATCAGCTCAGATCTCTTCAGTAGTTCCAACTAAACCAGCTCTTTCTGATCAGACCGTGTTACAAATAAATAAATCTCAGTTAAAGTTAACTTGAGCAGACCTGGGCCTTGTACATACGTAGGCTGACCAGATTTTCAAAATAGGTAAGGTAAGGTAAGGTTTATTTATATAGCGCTTTACACAGACACATGTCCCCAAAGTGCTTTACACAGCATTTTACAGAGCATTCTTCATTCACTCCATACCCGGTGGTGGTAAGCTACTGTTATAGCCACAGTTGCCCTGGGGCAGACTGACGGACGCGGCTGCCAAGCCAAGCGGCGCCAACGGTCCCTCCGACCACCACCAACACTCACTCACACAACTTGTACACCTACAGTGCATGTTTTGAGTAAAATAAAAAACCTGGGATTTGATTTTTTGGTGGCTGGTAATAATAAAATTGTGAAACAAGTGCGTAATTGAGGAAAATTGTTATACAGAGACCATTCATGACTAAGGTGTGAGCCAGTATAGTTGCATTTCCTTTTGGTTATTTTTAACCAGCTTTTCTCCATTTTACCTAAACAAAATTACAATTTGTGCTTCTCTTCACTGTCGGGAGGTGTCAAATTGGTCAAAAATAGGGACACCTGGGATTTTTCTTATATAAAACTGGGACAAATCACTGGTTTTGGATAAATCTGCTGGGACAGGAAACACACGGCTCAAAACTGGGACTGACCCGGGTAAATTGGGATGTCTGGTCACCCTACACGTACGGCCCTTTGGTTGACTCTGTTCACAAAATGAACATATGATATAATTTTACCTCATGCATGGACTAAAGCTGCATTACTTTTATGAGAGGTGTTTTTTTTAATGACATTCACTCGCAAGGACCACGGCAACAACATGTGCGAAACGAAAAGAGTTTATTATAGGAAGACAAGGCGGGGCGTGGTGGCTGGGTTGAGACTCAGGGTGGGGGTTCAGTCTCAATCTTCATATGCCCCAGCAGGACGGGACCCCCCTCGTAAGCGTCTTATGTCTGAAAGACAGATAAGGGTTGGGAAGGTGGGGTCGAGTTATTCGGGACAATCTGGGTTGCCGGGAAAGGCTGCTACAAATAGGCTTCTGGGAGGGTGGGGTGTGGTAGAAGTGAGCTGTGATTCGCTGAAGAGGAGTTGAGGGCGGTTGAGGCGTGGTCCTGCTCCTGAACCTAAGTTAATCATATTAACTACATTTTGTTGTATGGCAGCCTCACTTTTTCATTGCATTTACTCTTACCAGTCTTACCAGCTTGTCAAAACAATTACATTTACTGCTTTTTATAAAGAAATACAGTTAATATGATGCAGAATTGAGTGAAGCATTTTCGCTCAGCCATCCACAATATTTTCTGTTTCTCATATGGCCCCATATGGTGCATGCGCACGCTGCGACCAGCGGTGTGGAAGTGGCATCCCTGTTTGAGCTTTGATGTATGTTTTTAACGTTATTTTATTGTCTTAAAGTGCTGGTTTGAATGATTTTAGGAAGAGCGTGTCGAAGTGTGTGGATTGATCATGGATTTTGTGCAATTTGCCATGGTGGGGCAAATTTTATTTTTTATTTGTTTGCTGCTTGCTAGCCTCAACTTGGCAGCCGGCCAAGCTAAGACTCAGTAAGCACGCGAGAAGCTGCTGGAAATAAACTCTTGCAGTCAGATCAGAAACTCTAATGTTCTGCAGGACATAACAGACTTTCTTCTGAGACCTCTTCCACATACCTGTGGAGGATCGGAAATTAAAAGCAGAAAAAGAGGTAAGCGAGGAGGTACCAAACTGCGCTTTAAAAGACAGCAGCTCCGCAGGATCCCTCTGCCCTCTGTCATCATGGGAAACGTTTGCTCACTAAGGAATAAACTTGACGAGCTTCATGGTAATACTCGTTTCCAAAAGGATTTTAAAGACTGCTGTATCCTAACGTTCTGTGAGACGTGGCTCATTGAACGCGACCGAGACACTGACCTGGCTGTGGGGGACTTTGGTGCGTCTATCCGACTGGACCGGGACCCTGAAGTTACGGGGAAAAGCCAAGGTGGAGGAGTCTGTGTGTACATTAATAAGAGGTACAGTATATCTGTAACGGTCAGGGCCCACATCTGTACACCCGACATTGAGCTCCTGTGCGTATCTCTGCGCCCCTTCTACCTACCCCGCGAGTCCCCCCAATTGTTTTTAAGCATTGTGTACATTCATCCCAAAGCAAACGCGGCATCTGTATGCAACATTGTGCTTGAAACTGTACAGAAAATGCAGGCTATTTCTCCCGATGTGCCAATGTTTGTAATGGGAGATTTCAACCAAACATCACTCAAAAAGACTTTGCCAATTTCTACCAGTAAGTTTCCTGTACTACCTGGCGGGATAAGACGTTGGATCTTTGTTACGGGTCAATTAAAGATGTGTATAAATCCGTCTCACTTCCTCCACTTGGTCTAGCAGATCACAACTGTGTGCACCTTCTTCCAACTTACAAAACTGTGCTGAGAAGGGGAAAAGTTGAGACAAAAGAGGTGAAAGTGTGGACTGAGGATTCTATACAATGCCTCCAAGAATGTTTTGAGTGCACAGACCGGGACGTTTTTAAAAGCTCATGTGAAAATCTTGATGAGCTTAACTGACGTCTGTTGTTCATATGCAACATTTTGCAGGGATATGATCAAACCTGCAAAAACCACACAGATGTATCCCAACAACAAACCCTGGGTCACTGGGGCAGTTAAAAGTGCCTTGGACAAAAGGGATTTGGCTTTTAAACAGGGAAGTACAGCAGTTCAAAAAGAAGCCACTAGTGAGCTTAGAGCTGAAATTGCAAAGGCAAGAAGGGCCCATACAGCCAATTAGAGGAGGATGTGGCTGCCAATAGGATGGGCTCTGCATGGTCTAGCATGAAAACTATTGTAGGCCTTCAGATACCAAAAACAAGAGCCATGTTCGGTTGGAAGATTTTAGCTCTGACACTGAGTTAGCCTTTTAACAGTTTTTATAACTGTTTTAACACTGTGGATTTTACTTCTGATATCCAGGAACTGAAGGATCAACTTGTGGACACTCAGCACTTTAACACTGAACTTAAAGAAGTTGAAAAGGCTTTCTACAAAATTAAAGTCAACAAAAGTCCGGGTTCTGATAGAGTGTGTGGCCGTTTGCTAAAGACGTGTGCAGCAGAGCTCAGCCCTGTGTTTCATTTCATTTTTAATGCTTCTTTAAGGGAACAAACTATACCAAAAATATGGAAGGAGGCTGACACAGTCCCTGTTCCGAAATCTAGCTGTCCTAAGATGGTAAATGAATATCGTCCTGTTACTCTTACGTCAATTGTAATGAAAATCTTTGAAAAATTTGTAAGGGCTGACATTTTAAGGTCAGTTGAGGGGCCCTTGACCCTCTACAGTTTGCTTACAGGCCGCACAGGGTAGTTGAGGATGCCACAGTCACTTTACTGAATTTTGTTCTTAATCACCTGGATGGGCACAGAGCCCATGCCAGTCTTTTATTTGTGGATTTTACCTCAGCTTTTAACACCATTCAGCCCTGTATTTTAACTTTTTAACTGACAGGACACAAAGAGTGAGAGTCAATGTTGTCTGACCCTGTCTGCACTTCCACTGGTTCACCACAAGGGTGCGTCCTTTCACCTCTGTTGTATATTTTGTATACAAACGTGTCAAAGCCGTCATGAGAACAGATTCATTTTAAAATATGCAGATGACTCTGTTACTGTCAGCCTGCTCCAGGATGGAGAAAGTCGCCATGGGCCCATTGTTAATGATTATGTTGAATGGTGTCAAGTCAAGTCAAGTCAAGTCAAGTCAAGTCAAGCCAAGTTTATTTCTATAGCACATTTAAAACAACTTCAGTTGACCAAAGTGCTTCACATAAAGGATAACAAACATATGCATAAACAACACCATATGAGGACAAAAGAGAGAGAAAAAAAAGAATAAACTAATAAAACAAGATAAACTGACTAACTAGTATTAAATGCCAGGGAAAAGAAATGAGTTTTCAATCTAGTCTTGAACTGCGTTACGGACTGAGAGGATCTGACAGGAAGAGGAAGGTTATTCCACAGTCTGGGCGCTGCCACAGAAAAGGCTCTGTCTCCCCTCGTCTTGAGCCGAGTTTTGGGCACAACCAACAGGAGCTGGTCGGCTGACCTCAGGCCTCTGGGTGGAGTGTAGGGCTCCAGTAATTCTCTCAAATAGACTGGACCCAAAGAGTGTAGACATTTAAACACAATTAACAACATTTTAAATTGCACCCGATAGAAGACAGGGAGCCAGTGCAGGTCACACAGCACAGGTGTGATGTGCTCATGTCTCTTAGTGTTAGTGAGCAGACAAGCTGCAGACTTCTGGACGTGTTGTAGGCGCTGCAGGGAGCACTGGTCTAGCCCCATATACAGAGAATTGCAAGTGTGTGCCTCTCACCTCACATTAAATGTTTCCAAAACCAAAGACATGATCACTGACTTCAGAAAGAACAGTCACAGTCAAAGCATGACCTCAGTCACAGGTGAGACTGTGGAGCAGGTCACCACATATAAATATCTTGGAACTGTCATTGACTCGGGTTTGACCTTTGAAGCTAATTGTGAGGCCGTCTGTAAGAAGGGCACCAGCGCCTGTACTGTCTGAGGAAACTCGCTGTTTTTAATGTTGATCGCACTCTTATGTCTTTGTTTTATCATGCTTTTATTGTGTCCATTTTATCTTTTTCTTCGGTGTCTTGGTTTGGGTCAGTGACGATCAAGAACTAAAACTCCCTAAATCAGATAGTGAAATGGGCAGGTGAGCTGACTGGACAGTCACAGCTGAGCCTGGACTCACTGTATACAAGACAGTTACAGCAGCTCTAGTATCAGCCAGGACCAGTCCCACCCTCTGAACTATCTGTTTCAGCTCATGCGTCTGGTCAGAGGTTTTCCGTTCTAAAATGTAAAACAAAGAAACAGTTTTGTTCCTGCACCATTATCCATGTTGAACAAAAATAAGCGCCACTAAGAACAATTCATTCTAATGCACTTTAAATTGTGGTTGTCTTTTACTGTTGTCTATTTATTTATATTGTACTGTATTGTGTGCATGGACGTATGGTATGAGAAGGCCTCTGTCATCTGTACTGCAAACCTAATTTACCTACAGGTACGAATAAAGAAACCTGAATCTGAACCAATGGAAAAAAATAATTGCCCACCCCTGAACTTGAATAACTGTGTTTCAAACAGAGCAATGCCTACAGTTAGCATCACACCCCTAGAGATTGTTGATGAAATCATCTGCAAGGAGACGAGCTAGTGAGTTGCAGGTCAGATCTGTGGAGAAGCAACCCAGCTCATTTTTATATTTTGCTGTAATTGAGTAAATGCAAGTTAAATGTTATACTGTGGAGCATTGCAGGCAAAGTCACATCTCCATGGAAACAAGCAACTGCAAGACCCCCACCACCAGAAAAATACATCATGCACTTTGGAGAAAACATGTGAACATATGATGTTTTTAGAAATATTTGACTAGTCTTAACCCTGCATTGCATATTGTTGATACTTTGCAGCTGATGTCATCAACATTCCCTGGGTGTGTGATGCTAACTGGAAGCACTACTCTGTCTGGAGCACTGTTACTAAAATTAGACTTTAACCAGGAAAGAGCTGGTTTAGTTGGAACTACAATAGGCGAGCTGATTTGTGCTTTTACGCAAGTCTCTCAGACATAAAATGACAGTCACAAGCTGCCAGCTGATAACTGCTCCATGTATTTCTAATGGTAGAATGTACTTTTGATTTCACATAGCCTACTTCATGAGTGGATTTTTGAGTGAAGTAACGGAAATAAAGACAAGATATCGCACTTCCTTTGTTGAGTTTTTGAATGGCTGTCCTTGTCTCTTGAATGAGTGAGTCTGTATTGTGAATAATAGAGGACGTATGTTGGAAAATCACAGTTGTTTTAAAAAATGCATGTGCTTCTGCTGCGTCCTCCTGTAAACCTCTGAGCTGCTGCCATGATCCCATTCACACTAATGTAACCCGACAGGAGACACTTTCAAAACCTTATATTGAGAAAAAGAAAGGTGATTTTGTATCTTGTATTTTAGTAACATATATTTTATATTCGAATTGGTCAAAAGCACAAATACCAGTTGGCCAGTATTGTGTTTTCGCTGCGGTTCCTTCACAAATGCAGGAAGAAAAGAGGTCAGTAGGAGAGCTGGGATCTGGGATAGAGATGTACTGCTGTTGTATTCTAACAGAGCAGGCTATACACTGTTAACTGCTCTTTATTTTAGGTCAAAATATCCAATAAGGACAAAATTAGGGTCTTTTAAAGGTCTTATATTACACACAATTCACTCTTGTGAGCTGGTAGAATGTTGTTACCGCATCAAAAACATACCTGGAATAGTGTTTTGTGTCACGCATGTTTGACTAACTCTTTATTATTAGTCTGTCTACATCTCCAAAACTGAAAATGCTCTGTTCCACCTTGTGATGTCACGAAAGGGTAGTTTTAAAGTTACCTTTTTACCTTTTGTTCAGTACAGATTGGCAATTTCAGGGTTTACGTTATTCAAAAGATTCTAGTGAAGGTGTGTGGAGTTTAAAATTCACTCACTTTATCCGACTTGTTTTCCCTCCTAAATGATCATGCTCTTGGTCGGTTGCATCTCAAACAAAGGAAATTTCCCTCGGGGATGAATAAAAGTAATTCTGATTCTGATTCTGATAATTCACAGTTAGACCAACACTCTGGTGGTACGTGACCTGCTTTATTGACTCAAACTTTCTAAATGAGGAAGTAAAATTCATATGACATTAACACTCAGATTAGAAAAAGCTTGACCTTAAAGTGTGGGTTCTTTAGGGAATGATATAACTCAAACTGCCTTAATATTAAATGTCCTATAATGCGCAAAATGGACTGCCAGTTTTAAGCCATGTTAGAGCCTTGTTACCTCATCCAAAACATACCTGGAGTTGTGTTTTGTTTCATTCACACACGTTTGAGCAATGTTATTATTAGTCTGTCTACAGCTCCAAAACTGAAAATGCTCTGTTCCACCTTGTGATGTCATGAAGCGGCAGTTTTAGACAGGTAATTCCTCTGCAAAAAATATCCAAATGATTCTAGTGAAGGGGTATGCAGTTTAAAAACACAGTGGAGCACTTCTTGTGTCACCACATGAAATCATGAAGTGGAACAGAGCGATTTCAGTTTGAGTGAAGAACTCAGCCTAAATTTGCAGGTTTGTGTGTTAAAACAAAACTCCAAGTAGGTTTTTATTGAGGAAATGACATTATAACATAGATCTGAAAATAGCGTAATATGAGCCCTTTGAGATCCACGCTCTTCTTTTGAGACACACTCTGCACACTGAGCTCTCCTGTTGTGGCTCTGACTCATGTTTGGTGTGTTTCTTTTGCACAGGTGGGCTGGCAGGTTTAAGGCACTCGGCTGCGTCTGAAGCACTCACCATTAGCCTGATTGACTCATGGTTTGTGAACTCAATCAATCCACTCTCCCCCGTGGAACATCAAGAGTGCTCCTGGGTCTATTCTCGGGCCATGTGATTCAAAGGGTCAAAGGTCATGACGCAGCTTTTTGGTGGATAAGGAAACGTATGTAAGGACGCGTAACATTTTTTTTCCATGGATTTGAGCAAAAAAAAAAAAAGCAGTTTTATTGTATGAGCAGCTCTTGAGATAACTATAAGACCACTGCATGCATCTAAACACTTTATTGTCTGATAATCAGGAAGTCCACTACTAGCATGCTAATTGTTGCTAATTTGTGAAACGCACAAAAACTCAGTTTCGCCTTTTTGTGCTCTAATCAGTTTTTTTTGGCCATGCAATCAATAATCATGAGCAATTGTAAAATTTTGATCTTTCTTTTCACAATAATTGTAACATTAAATATGATATTAAATATAATATTATGAGGGGCCTAAATTGGGAGAAAAACTACATTTACTGTTTAAAGGGCCAATGTTACTCTGTTTTCTGATTACACTGTTGTCCTCATCACAAACATAACTGAACTTGTATTTTTGTTTCATTCGCACACATTTAACACACATACTTATTTACTGCATATTTATTTCTTCTCGCAAACACTCTGTTCCATCTTGTGATGTCATTTGGTAATACAGGAAGTGCTCCATTGTGCTTTTAAACCCACACCTGCCCTAGAATTTGGATAACTTCAGTCCTGGAATTGCCAATCTTTACTGAACAAAAGGTAAAAGGTAGATGTTCACCTGAAAACTACCATTTCGTGACATCACAAGGTGGAACTGAGCATTTTGAGCTTTGGAGATGTAGACAGACTCATAATAAAGGATTACTCAAACATGTGTGAATGAAACAAAAACATACAGGTAACAACAACCTCCTCAAAAACATAACTGTTTGTTTGGCTTATACAATAATCAATTGTGTAATATAGGAGCTTCAACAAGAAAACAGTTGTGTCATTTATTTCTGTGTATGTTTTATTACATCACGACATCATAGCTCCGGCGTCTGTGGCCACGGAGACAGATTGGTTTGGGTTTGGGCCTCATCAGTAATGCTTTGCTTTTGTGCCTGTAAACACAATATTCAGAGCCACATTCATTTCAAAAGTGAGCGCAACAAAAGGCATCCATCAAGTCTCACAGGCCCCAGCAAAACTTAGAACAGGTCTGTTTATAAAGCTCATCTGGATTCCTCAAAGTTTGGACTCTAACTGTAGGCACTGCTCCGTCTGAGGCTTTGTTAAGACGTTAATCTGAGCTTTGTATTAACAAATTTAACCACCTTTTATTTTGAAACTCTTAAACAGGCCCATGAGCTCTAGTATTGACCATATGTGTTTTTAAAATCCGTTTGGGATTTTTTTTAGTTTTCATCTTAAAACGTTTTTTTTTGACAGTATTTGCTAATGTGTGCGCTGTGTCACCATGGAAACTCCTGAACATTCCGCCATAGACATACACGCAGTACACCTCTAGCATAATGTTACTGCAAAGTATTAATCCAAATATCTGCGGATTTAATACAGTTTTACACGTTTATTCCTAGTTTGGTCTTTATTTAGAAGTAGAAAGTCTTGACCAGATGAAGATTTGGTTTGGGTAATCTGGGTTTAATCTGATATAATCTAAATTTGGGGTTTAGTCCAGTTGCAGCTTTTGTTTGATTTAAAGGTCCTATATTACACCAAAGCGACTCTTGTGAGCGTTTAGCCGTGTTAGAACGTTATGATAGGTATGTTCGTGATGAAAAAACAACATTATGACACAGAAACAGTGTAATATGAGCCCTTTAAATAGTAACTCTGCGTAAAATGCAGTAAATTAAAGCTCACTAATAAGAATGACCTCCGCCGATGGCCTCTGTACAAACAAAAATGACTCTTTCCGTTTGTGTTTGCAGTTTCTCATCCAAATCCCGAGAGACATTTGTGCTGGTCATCAATTAGAGGACTTATTTAGATTCATTATTGTCCATCTGCTCAGCGGCCCCAATGCAGACGACTGGTGTTCTTAAGAGCATCCGTTTAAACAGACATGAATTAAGGTATGAGTCACAGAGAGAAAGCACAGACCAATTTTACCTACATTAAAGGTTCTATATGATGTAAAAGTGACTCTCGTGAACTTTAAGTCATGTTATAAATAGTGCTGTCAAACGGTTATTTTTTTAATCAGATTAATCACACTTTAGAATTTTGTTTAATCACAATTAATCACAGTTGAATATTCTTCAGACAAAGACCAAAATATTTATATATGCTATTTATTATCAAAAAGTGATATTAGTGACATTTTTCTATTGCTGGTAGTGTTGACATCATTGCCGCGGGTTGTCGTGCTCGGTTTGTTGTTGTACAAGTAGCGTTGTTGCTGCTGCTGAATCAAACATGTGTTTTGCTTTAAAATGGGATTTTAAACTTGTGCTTCCGTGTTAACAAAAACAAGTGTGATATTTTTTGTGATTAATCGCATGCGTTCATGCATTAACATTCACAGCCCAAATTATAATGTTGTTACCTCCTCAAAAACACACCTGGAGTTGTGTTTTGTTTCATTCACGTTTGAGTAATTCTTTTTTCTATCTCAAAATGCTCTGTCCCACCTTGTGATGTCATCTAGTGGTAGTTTTCAAGTTAATCACGACCTTTTACCTTTAGTTCAGTAGATATAGGTAATTCCAGGGCTGAAATTATCCAAATGATTCTAGTGAAGGTGTACGGAGATTAAAAACACAATGGAGCACTTCACATGACATCACAAGGTGGAACAGAGTGTTTTCAGTTTGAGAGAAAAACTCCAAATCCAAATCTGCAGGTTTTTGTGTTAAACATGTGCGAATGAAACAAAACACAACTCCAGGTCCATTTGTGACGAGGAAACAACATTATTACATAGATTAGAAAATACCATAATATTGGCACTCAGAATGAGGTATTAATAAAGGTGCACTATGTAACTTTTCTGTTAAGAGGGTCAGTATCTTGTCTCTATGGAGATATTATTGCTTTGCCTCGAATGCTCCACAGTATGGCATTAAACATATATATTCCAATGGAGACATTCTGCACACACCACACAGCCAATCACAGGTCAGATCTGTAGAGAGGCGAGTTGGAATTGAACAAATGCAAGATAGGTTTAATGCCATACTGTGGAACATTTCAGGCAAAGCAATAATATCTCCATGGAGACAAGCAGGAACAAAGTGTGCATTTAAATATGTGGGAACATTTTACTTTGCTCTTTAAAAACAAAAGAGCATTTTAATTGAATAAGCGTAAGTGGATGAGTCAGTGGCGCTAACGAGTTTCCACAAAGTTTATTTCTGAAAAAGCTAATTAACCTTGAAGTGACTGACGACTGTTCAGAAGGAGAACAATAAAAGGCTTTAAAGAACAAAAGTGAGAAGAGATTCGCAGAACATTTTACTTTAGTTTGCAACGTTTTTTTGTTTTTTGTTTTTGTTTCAAAGGCACAGTATTCATGCTTTCAGTCACATAACTTCTCTAACAGATGCCATTTTGAGGACTTTTAACCATTCAAAAGATATTGCTTTGGATCATTATTTCTATGGCAAGGCTTCTATTTTCACTTGAAATATGAAAATAAATGGACTGGACGCTATTATTGGATTCTATTCATATATTTTTCTCTTTCTCACATGTGTAAAATAAACAGTCCTTGCGCTTTTTGTACACATAAATTTATTATAAGCTATAGTTGATGGATTAAACACTGATTATAATGATATATTTATGTTATTCCTTATCAGTAATATATATTGTTAGTCTGACCGTATTAAAGGGGAACTCCGGCACCTTTGAAGCTAAAGTCCGTTGCTAGAGGTGGTCGAATTCTGTCAGAAGCCAAAAAACAGCACAGATCAGAGTTTCCTCGGCGGATATCTCGCTGTGGCAGTGAGTCTGTCAAGGCAACAAACTAGTGCAGTGATGGGGGCAAGTTCTTCACTTCCATGTAAAACGGCAATTTGCTTCACACAGAAGAAGCTTAACACCACTTTAACCCATCTTACAACAGCCATGAGTCTAACAAACAAAACGCTCTGCCTGGTTCACTCATTAGTGTCTGGAAACTTTATAAAATAACTTTATAAGCAGCCTTAGCATTAGTGTGTTGATTTCCCACTGCACATGCGAAAGCCCAAAAGACTCGATTGTCGACTCCAGCGGCAGCAAAAGGCTAGAAGCCGCCAGAACCAACAAGTGAGAATCAACTACTGACGGTGAAGAACAATAGAAACTGAAAGTTGTTGAAAGAAAATGGTTTGGTAATGTATTTTTTTTGTGTTTTCAAAAAATATAATTCGCTCGTAAATAAACAGGATTAGAAACAACATTGGTAATCGAGTCTTTTGGGCTTTCGCGTGCACAGTGGGAAATCAAAAAGGTAAGGCTAAGGCTGCTCATAAAGTTGTTGTATAAAGTTTCCAGACACTAATGAGTGAACGTCAGAGCGTTTTGTTTGTTAGACTCGTGGCTGTTGTAAGATGGGTTAAAGTGGTGTTAAGCTTCTTCAGTGTGAAGCAAATTGGCGTTTTACGTGGAAGTGAAGAGCTTGTCCCATCATTACACTAGTTTGTTGCCTTGACAGACTCACTGCCACAGGGAGATCTCCACTGAGGAAACACTGATCTGTGCTGTTTTTTAGCTTCTGATAATATTCAACCACCTCTAGCAACGGACTTTAGCTTCAAACATGCTGGAGTTCCCCTTTAACAGGCTGAATAGCAGCGGGTCTCTCCTGCATAAAGCATAAACCTGCTTGTTTCCATGGAGATTTCAGTGCTTTACCTGAAATGTTGCATAGTATGACTTTAAACTGCATATATAAAATTGTGAAAAAAATACATAAAATACGCAAGTAAGCATTCTAACTCTACGCGGGGTCAATACTCTCCGCAGATCTGACCTGTAACTTGGCCAGCGTTACTGCTGAGGAGATAAGATACGTAAAATGCCATACTACGAAACATTTCATGCAAAGTAATAACATCTCCATGGAAACATGCAGATGACAGAACATGTTACAGAAAAGCGCCCTTATTTGCAACTGTTCCAACTGAAACGTTCATATTTAACGACTTTGTTCTCTATTTCGTCTTTTAAATCATGACATAATTGTTTATTGATCACCTCACAAAGTTAATCCTGTCATACGAGCGTCTGCAAAGATTTTCACAATGTCATTCAAAAACCCCAGATTAGAACATAAGTCTAAATCCACTACAGCGATGCCTCATGCAGATACAATGTAAAAGCAATTTGCTGGACACACAGAGATAATTCCCCAATCTGCAGAGCTTTCATCAGGGCTTTGGTCTTTGGTCTAATGCAGCCTGTATTATGTGTCTCAGAGGGACAGCGGCTACACTCCAGCCTCTACTGCCTCCAGCTCCTCTATGCAGATCAAATATAAACCCACACAGAGCTATGTCGTCTCCATTAGGCTTACACACAGATATTTGCATGAATTACTGTATATTGCTGAGATATTTTTATTTCTATTTTGCTTTATTTTACTTGTGCATACTGTATACATTTAAATAATCATGCCTCTTGGTATTTTTGCTACTTATTTCAAACGGATTATTACCATTTATATGTTTGCTCTTTGTTCTTTATATTATTGTATTATTGTGATGTGTGAGCTATTGTGTCCAAATAATCAATAAAGTTTGAGAGACAAGACAAGATTTTAACATAATTCCCGATATGCAGATTTCATGATACATGATTCCAAGTTTGGCCTCACAGTTTTTTATTTCTTTGATTTCATATTTTTGTTTCCATTCTAGTGCTTTTTTTTTAACTCTAAAAGATGTAAGTCGCCAATACTTAACTGTTTTTGTCCAATCCAGATGTAAACACAAGATCTTGTACCATCCCTACAATCAAAGTATCCAAAAAAGATCCCTATGCAACTATGCCTATGTAACTACTGTGTGTCTGGTGTTTTTTTTTTTAAAGTTTTTTTTTAAAAAGTGTTGTTTAGACTTCTTCAAACTTGTTCTAAAATAAAGGATGGGTGGTTTGCCAAAAGTCAATTTTTTGAGACTTGGTCACGATTTCCATTTGATCAAAGCTTAAGAACACATATGCCTTTATAATACTTTTAGAGTTGGGTTGTACTGAAGCACCAAAGCCATTTTCTTCTTCTGAGAGTTCACACTTCACTGTGATTGGTTAAATCCGCCTGTCACTCACTCAGAGCATCACAGAGACTGACATAAAGGTGAAGTGGGCGGGAAATTACTGAATCACATCCATTTCTGTCCCACCTTAGCATATTGTTAAAAGGTTAAAATATGTGACATTTCTGGTGAGGGGTGAGCCTCCTGCTTGTTTCCATGGAAATGTTTTAAAGCCCAGAATGTTCCAGAGTTGGGCATTAAGCAAAAAAGTGATGCCACAAGGCCAAGTTACAGGTCGGATCTGTGAAGAGGTAATTACACTCACAGTACAATTACAGGAATTTTCAAGGTCTCCACTTTTAAAGGGCCCATAGTTATACTATTTTCTGATCTCTCTTGTTTCATTCACACATGTTTAACACACAAATGCTGCATATTTAGACTGAGTTCTGAGCTCTCAAACAGAAAGCACTTTGTTCCACCTTGTGATGTCATGCGGCAATACAGGAAGTGCTCCACTGTGCTTTTAAACTCCGTACACCACTAAAATTATCTGGATAATTTCAGCCCTGGAATTGCCTATATCTACTGAACTAAAGGTAAAATGAACTTGAAAACTACAGCTTCATAACATCACAAGGTGGAACAGAGCATTTGGAGATGTAGACGCACTAATAAAGCTTTACTCAAACGTGTGAATGAAACAAAACACAACTCCAGGTATGTTTTCGAGGAGGTAATAACATTCTAACATGGCTTAAAGCTCACAGGAGTCAATTTTGTGTAATATAAGACCTTTAAGCAATAAAAAACCCAGGCGCAAGGTAGACATATACTGTACTCTGGAATATCACATGTAATACCTCCACAAACTCCACCATCTCCAAAAACATACGAGCCTACGTTTGCCTGTATTAACTCTGAGCCATGTCTGGGTTTGTTAGTGCTCGAGCATAAGAAGAGGGAATGAAAAGCACCCAAGCAGAAAGCTCAGTTATTGAAAAGTAGATTAGAAAAGGAGACAAAGCCTGAAGCATATTTAGATTCAATTAAGTCGTATTGGAGACCAGAGCATTGAACCAATCCCCTTCTGTAAACAGGCGATGTGAATGGGCCTCTCCAGATGATGGCTGCATGCATAGTAATAGGAGACTGTCGCAATAATGAGCAAACCCGCGGTAACAAAAAAACTCCCCTGGGAACCTCTTCTCTATGCATGTCATAGCATTTATTATTGCGTGCATGGACTTACATCACCGTGTTAACGCCATATGTTTCTACCCACACTGCCTAAAAGGTGCACTTTGTAATTTTTTTGTTGCGGATCCGTCACTTGATTGTTTCTATAGATGTCATTGCTCTGCTTAGAATGTTCCGCAATAAGACATTCAACAGCTCTACCTTACATTTATTCAATTAGAGCTGGTTTTAAAGCTCAAAAATACTAAGAAAAACAAGAATGCTGACTGTGAGTGGGGTCGCCTATCCACAGATCCGACTATTTATTTAGCACATATACTAACATAACAATAAAAAAAATGGGGGTCAACATGTAAAACTTACCTACAGCCATTATTTATTTTACAGAAAAGGGCCTTGAGAATTATCACCAACAGTCATTATAGGGAGCCATCCAACCTATTATTGTTCAATTTAAAGTGTTGAAAATGTGTCATATTGTTGACTTAAGTATCCTCAAAGTCGTGTACAGTACTCACTCACTCACTCACTCACACACACACACACACACACACAGGGAGACACACATGCACAGATGCACACACAGACACACACACACAGATGCACAAATAGACACTAAAGCACACACACAGACATATACACAGACACACACATATACAGAGACACATACACACGTGCACACAAATATACACACACGGACACACACAATAAAAAAAACACACATAAGAGAAACATTAAATGATGCTGAAATGGTGTTTATTGGTTGTTGAGGAGAAGAGCCTAACAGGTGGTGCTGAAGGACCTCCTCAGAGCAGAGAAGAAGTTGGACAAGCCCGACCTCGGGCGGGTTTGAAATGCCTTAAGCTCAATGTTGAGATATTTTACAACATTGGCTTCAAACTCCTCATTGTAGGGGACCCATAATGCGTCCAGGACTTTGGCAGGTGAACGATAATGTGTTCTTAGACGTCTGACAGCCGCGTTGCCGATTCTCGTGAGGTTGTTTTCGCTGATGCAGGTATCTGGCCCCACGACCAGCTGGTCCCTGATCCTGTCGTCCAGTCTGTTGGAGATGATTTGGCAGCGATCTCGGCCGTAGGCTTTGTTTTGTTGCAGTATTTTCTTGACCATAGTGCGAGTCCGGCTGCAGGACACAGTGGGCCCAAACTAAAGCACAGATGAACTACTGCTTTAAGCTGAAAATGCTTCATTTGTCTCTGGATGTCCGGGTGTCTCTCCTTCACTGATGGTGCTTGCTTCAGTGGGAGAGGTGCATTACTGCAGTACTTTACTGCGTCTGTATCACCGCCTGTGGGTTTGGGAGTCGGTGTCGTCCATGTTTTTAGCACATTTCCTGTTAATGAGCCAAAATGATCGACTATCACACGACACCAACACTTTCACTTCACTAATATACTGAATTATATTATTTATACTGAATTCTTCCTCGAGGTCGTGTAGTTGAAGCTCAGACTTATTTTGGAGCACCTGGTACTCAGCCACTGCTAAAGCAACAACAGTTTTCTGGTTTGTGTCCATTTTTCTCTGAGTCGGGCGCACGAAACATAAAACAGTTGAAGTTCGGATGTGACGTCATATCCAAGATCTGAGTGGGAGACAGATGGATAAATGAACGCAGCATAAGAATGTGTCAGTCAGGAGCCAGGAAGTAACACCTGGACTGGGGTAAAAAATTATATGCTGCATTTATCAGTGGTTCTTTGAGAAAAAAGGGCGGGGTCTGGCCCAACCCACTCAGAAGTGACAGCTGCATCCTGTATAAAATTCAGTTGGGATGTTTTTGAGTGACTTTAAGCCAAGCCCCAGGGTCTCAAAATGCCGCCCATTCAAGTCAATGGGCCAAGCTCAATGATGCATCATTCCAGATTAGCCTAGCCAGGCTAGGTACTTCCGGTGGCTCCCTGCCCATTGAACAGGCTCAGGAGTGCTCTTTCCTCCCATGGGCACACGCCCATGCATGCGAGTGTATGCACAAAGCAACGAAGCATAGGCTCGCGTATCATGTGATCACTCTGACCAATCAATGTGAGAGGAGCTAGAGCGCAGTAGAGTGGAGCCTGAGCTAATGATTAAAAAGTGTTCAATCATAAAAAAACAACACAGACAAAAACTACAGAGGAAAAACACTATTAAAGTAAATAAGAGTTTCTGACCATCTGACAAATACTGTTTATCTACAAGTGGTTTTAATGACAAATTGTATTTGTTGACATTTGTCCTTTGTTTTAAAATCAACATTAAGTTCACATTGTAGATTTTAAATATATCCAGAAGCATTAACATTTGTGAGAAGACAAATCTGAACTGTTAAAATAAGATCCAATAAGACCCTATACAAAATAATGACACACACACACACATACATATAAATACATACACACACACACAGATGCACATAGACACATACATAAATACACACACATTCAGGGAGACACACACATGCACAGATAGACACAGAACCACACACACACACACATATATATAGAAACATATGCACACACATACAGTATAAAGCAAAGTGCAGAGAGTTACCTGTAAATATTCAAAGACTGTTTGAGATGAACGAACCACCATAATTTAAATGGAAACTACATGTTTTAAAAAAAATACAGATTCAGAACCAAAGTTATGGAGCGAAGTGTTACTGGGAAAGGAGTTCAGTTATGGAACAGTCTCGAAAAAGAAATCAAAGAATCAAGTACAATGACGGGATTTAAAAAACACATCAAATCCAGTGCAATGTGTCTGCATGAAAAATAAAAATAAACTGTTGTGCATAAAAGGGAAGATTTCTGTTTGTAATTGATCCATAATTCTGATTGAAATGAAATGTACTTTTCTAGAAAAAGGAAAAGGGGGCAGATAACATAAGACGACTCTTCTTTCTGCTCCTTTTCATTCATTTCTTGATATTGTGACATGAATGAAATAAACAAATAAAAATTAAAAATAATATAAAATAATAATAAAACAAATAATAATAAAAAAAAACACTGGATAAAAAAGTAAGTGCGGGAAGAGGCAAAAACCCCAAAACGGCTTATATTAAAGCCTCCACCTCATGAATACATTAAAATTTAACATTATAGCTGTGCATTAATAAAAATACATATATTTACATACCTTAGAATTAAATGTATTTGATTCAAACATGGATTAAAACTCAGTGAAACATCCACAACTGAAAAATGATCAAGCATCATCATGAAACATCATCATCATCATCAAACTTTTCCTCAAACTCTTTAAAAACAACATTTCTGATCTGGTACTAAAACCAGGACTAAACCAGGACTAAACCAGAACTAAAACCAGGACTAAACCAGACCTAAACCAGAACTAAAACCAGAGCCAAACCAGGACTAAACCAGAGCTAAACCAGGACTAAACCAGGACTAAACCAGAACTAAAACCAGGACTAAACCAGAGCTAAACCAGGACTAAAACCAGGACTAAACCAGGATTAAACCAGAACTAAAATAGAACTAAAACCAGAACTAAAACCAGGACTAAACCAGAACTAAAACCAGAACTAAAACTAGGACTAAACCAGAACTAAAACCAATACTAAACCAGTATTAAACCAGGACTAAAACAGGATTTAACTGGGACTAAACCATTCAAACATGGATTAAAACTCAGTGAAACATCCACAATTGAAAAATTATCAAGCCTTATCATGAAACATCATCATCATCAAACTTTTCCTCAAACTCTTTTAAAACAACATTTCTGATCTGCCGTCATTTAACCAGATGTGAAAACTGCTCCACAATTTACAAACTCTGTATCGTCGGCAGAACTGAGCTCTTCATGTGACACATTTTGGAACATGAAAACCGCAATTTTGACGAGTTATATCTATGAATCTCTGCGGTGCTGACTTGTAACTCGGTCTCTTTTGGTCTACATGAGATAGAAAGGTTTAATGCCAAACTGCAAAACATTCCAGACAAAGCGATGACATCTGGGAGAAAAGCATTTGGCGGAAACCTGCACTAGAAAAGTTACAAATCAGGATAATTACACAGTTTCTTCTCTTGTTTCCATGCACACAGAAATCTGACCAAAAACTCTCATTTCTCATTCAAGCCACTAGGCAATCAGAATGAATTCACTGCATTTCCTCAAAATGAAGGAAATATTATTCAGTGAAGACATCGTGAATATTTTTCAGATACTTTCTCGTACTTGACAAGCCTTTCTTTTTCATGTTTTACTCCGGTACCATTAAAAACTACAGTACCAAAAATTTCCATTATTGCGTCCACTGAATCTGGGAGAGCGCTATAAAAAGAATGAGGTTGTGTGGGCGGCACGGTGGCTGAGTGGCAACACTCAGGCCTCACAGCAAGAAGGTTGCGGGTTCGATCCCCGGGTCGCCCGGGCCTTTCTGTGTGGAGTTTGCATGTTCCTCCCCGTGTCTGGATGGGTGTCCTCCGGGTGCTCCGGTTTCCCCCATCAACCCAAAACATGTCCGCACCCCTATGAACTAACATCAAGGACCATGTTGTCCACCCTCCTGTGGGCTCACCACCTGCAGAGGGGTTCATGGGGGGGTCAGGTGCTATGAGGATTGGGCAGTAAACTGCCCCCGCGACCCAGCCGGATTAAGCGGGAGAAGATGGATGGAGGTTGTGTCATTACAAGTGCGCAGTAGGTCTATTTAATGGGGTTTCTTATCATTTTTATTCTGTATTTCACTTAAAATAATGATTAATATGGGAATAGGCATTTGGAAGAGGTATCATTCAGGTATCTGTGTCCAAAAGAAGTAAATAAGACGTATGCAATAGTAGCAATAATATGCAAATGCCAATTTTTGGGCTGAGTTCTTCTATCGACCAGAAAACACTCCACCTTGTGATGGCATGTGGTCATACAGGAAGTGCTCCACTCTGTTTTTAAACTCCGCACACCTTCACTAGAATCATTTGGATAATTTCAGTCCTGGTATTTCCAATCTCAACTCAACAAAAGGTAAAAAGATGATGCTAATAAAACACAAAACACAACTCCAGGTATGTTACTGATGAGTTAACAGAATTATAAAATGGCTTCAAGCTTAAAAAGAGTAAATTTTGTGTCATATAGGATCTTTAAAGCGTGTCTAAACTTTCTCAGATCATAGTTTTATGTTCATTATCTGCATTAAAATAGGTCAGTGTGAAATGTGCAGAGCAGCGTCGAGTTTCCCAAACAGATTCTTCTCGGTCTGCTTCTCTCATTATCGTCTCCTCGTGGATTTGACTGGACGCAGAGCAGCCGCCGACTTTCACAAAATGTTGAAACTCGCTGAATAATTCATCATCAGTGAGAATTCAGACCGAGGCAGAGGTCAGTGAACGCCTCACACAGGGGCACGTGTTTTCGGAGGCTATATGCAAATGAAAAGGAAGTGATTACAACTGAACTGAATGAATCAATGAGCCGTGAGCAGCCGGGCCTTAAACGCACCGCACTTTGTTGTCAATTGGCGGGAAACAATTCAGTGAAAATGTCAGAGCAACAGGGCGTCAAAACTGATTTCACATTTAGTTTAGCAAACAAATTATATGCTTACGTGTTATTTGAGGCAGCCAGTGGTTAGGAAAATAAATAACATAAATAATAAAAGAAATATGAGTTAAAATGTTAGGAAAGTTTAATTATAAAGTCAAGCCAAAAGTATTTCATCAAAAAGGACAAAATTACTGCGAGTTTAGACAAAGAGCAATTGTACATAAATAAAAGAATAGGCAGATGTTACCACAAAACATTACAAAAAAACATTTTTTTTTTACTTATATTAATAGTCAAGGCCTGATGGCGCAGATTTTTATTTCTTGAACGTACTGTATGCAAAACAGACTTGTACTCAGTGCCACTTAAAACTAAAAATGTCTGAACTTTGCTTCAGAAAAAAACTTTTGACAGAGGAATTGCTGCAGAACTCTCTATTAAACAGACCCAAGCTGATCATTTACGATGAGAAATGACTGGAAATCTTGATGAAAATTTGATCAAGTGCAGCTCAACAGAAAGAATTTATATGATTGTGTTTATTAAGTTATATAGTTTCACAATTTTACAAACACAAAACCACCCATTATAAACAGAAGACTTCACCAGCTTCTGACCAGTACCGGTTCACCCAATACTAAAACCAGGACTAAACCAGGACTAAACCAGGACTAAACCAGAACTAAAACCAGGACTAAACCAGAGCTAAACCAGAACTAAAACCAGGACTAACCCAGAGCTAAACCAGGACTAAAACCAGAGCTAAACCAGGACTAAACCAGAGCTAAACCAGAAGTAAAACCGGGACTAAACCAGGACTAAACCAGAGCTAAACCCGAACTAAAACCAGGACAAACCAGAAGTAAAATCAGTACTAAATCAGGACTAAAACCAGGACTAAAACCAGGACTAAACCAGAGCTAAACCAGAACTAAAACCAGTACTAAACCAGGACTAAACCAGAGCTAAACCAGAACTAAACCAGAGCTAAACCAGAACTAAACCAGAGCTAAAACCAGGACTAAACCAGAGCTAAACCAGAACTAAACCAGAGCTAAACCAGAACTAAAACCAGTACTAAACCAGGACTGAACCAGAACTAAACCAGGAATAAACCAGAGCTAAAACCAGGACTAAACCAGAGCTAAACCAGAACTAAAACGAGTACTAAACCAGAACTAAAACCAGGACTAAACCAGAACTAAAACTAGGACTAAACCAGAACTAAAACCAATACTAAACCAGTATTAAACCAGAACTAAAACCAGGACTAAACCAGAGCTAAACCAGAAATAAAACCAGAGCTAAACCAGGACTAAACCAGGACTAAACCAGGACTAAACCAGAACTAAAATAGAACTAAAACCAGAACTAAAACCAGGACTAAACCAGAACTAAAACTAGGACTAAACCAGAAGTAAAACCAATACTAAACCAGTATTAAACCAGGACTAAAACAGGATTTAACTGGGACTAAACCATTCCGCGCAGACTGTGATTGATGATTCTGCATCATTTTGAGTAAAAAAAACATCAAATATTACAGACTTTTACTGGGTTGCCGCCTTTATGTTTGTACTGACAGTGAGGTTTTAATTTTTATTTTTTATAAATAACAAAATAAAACAAGAACCATACAGAACTGAAAACTGTGACCCTTAAACCACAATAGGAACCGAACTGTGGATTTTGTGAACCGCGCCACCCTTAGTTAGACAGAATTTTGCCCGGGGCCCCGTGGAGTTCTGCACCGGCTCTGCTTCTGACCGTCTCTCTCAGATGTATCGACTAAAACAGGATATTGTGGTGAGGAATTCCTCCAAACACACCAGCCCAGACATAAATCATCTGGATGTGTTTATGTCCTACACTATACACTATACACTTCTTCCACTTGAACTGCTGAGGTCAGTAGCAGTGCCTGTAGAATATAATGGCTAAAGCTCCGATCACTCACACATCCTGCCCCACGTTCACACAGTTTATGAGGTTGTACGATATAATACGGACGCCCAGCTCTGCACAAAACACACAATCGCTATGGACAAGCGTTCCCAGGAAATCAATACGTCCCATGCACAGAGAGATGGAGTTTCTCATGAACGACGGCCGGTATATGGAGGGTATATTGGCTCTCTAGCATAATAACTGACTCCACAACAGCACCATCTTGCTTTTCGACCTATGATCTTTGCTTTTCCTTCCAGTTTTTCATTTCTCCCACTCCCAAAGTCTCCAAGGATCAAACCGGCATCAGGGTTCACTGACTTGGGGCTAAATACGTCATAATGGGCTCTATAGGGAAACAGCAACAAGATGAGGCTCGTCATGTGGTGCGATAATCTAGAGCGTTGTAAACAAATATAATATAAATTGAATATCTACTGTAATTAAAGCAAAAATAAAAAGTAGAATTTATATGTGGTCACTGCCAGAATATGGATTAAAAAGCTTAAAGGTCCGATATTATACAAAATTCACAGCTTTAATCCATGTTAGAATGGTGTTATTAGTCTGTCTATATCGCCAAAGATCAAAACGCTCTGTTCCACCTTGTGATGTCATGTAGTGGTAGTTTTAAGTTAACATCTACCCGTTACCCTTTGTTCAACAGAGATGGGCAAATCCAGGGTTGAAATGATCCCAATGACTCTAGTGAAGGTGTAGAAAATAAAATTTAAAAAACACCACAATGGAGCACTTCCTGTATTACCAAATGACATCACAAGGTGGAACAGTGTGTTTTCTCTTTGAAAGAAAAACTCGGTCTAAATATGCAGCATCTGTGCATTAATAATAATAATAATAATAATAATAATAAAAATCCAAATGAAATAAATGAAACTCCAGGTATGTTTTTGATGAGGAAACAACATTATAACAGATCAGAAAATAGTGTCATTTCATATGGGTCATTTAAACTCAACTAATACAATAAAAAAACATGTTTTAGCTCATTTCTGTTGGATTGTCAAAGTATTTTAGGGCCATTGTTATATTCCCCCCCCAAAAATCAAGCATTCAGTTTAGTCAACATCACTCAATATCAATCAATCAATCAATCTTTATTTATACAGCCCTTTAAAACACCAGTGGTGACCAAAGTGCTTTCCAATTAAAAACAGAAAATACAACAATACAAAAGACAGAACATACAACAATGTAAACAATATACAGTAAAACACACAATGCAGAAAAATTACGTGCCACAAACTACTAAGTATTAAAAGCCATTTTGAATAAATATGTTTTGAGCCTAGATTTAAAAAGGTTAAAATCAGTGATGCTACGTAGCTCAAAGGGCAGATTGTTCCACAGTCTGGGACCAGCCACAGAGAAAACTCCATCACCCCAGTGTTTGAGCTCGGGGGACTTCCAAAAGAAGTTGGTTATTTGACCTTAGAGTGCGACCTGATTTTCGGACAGATAAAAGCTCGGTCAAATAACAAGGTGCTAAGCCATTAAGAGCTTTAAAAACAAAAAGTAAAATTTTAAAATCAATTCTAAAAGAAACAGGAAGCCAGTGAAGTGTAAAAAGGACTGGGGTGATGTGCTGACGTCTACGTGTGTTGGTTAAAAAACGAGCTGCAGCAATAGTGTTTTTTTATTTTGTTTTTGTCTTTACAAATAAAAGCTGTTCATAAAAATGTGTTGCTCAACATAGAAATGCCATTACAAAAAGCCACTGTTATTTATAAACCATCACGTTTTTCCATTAAAGCAAAAACAGGATTTCCTTTCTGACACATTTCAAACTGATCCCTGAACTCCCAAGGTTTTTTTTTTGGTTTTTTTTGTACTTGATATTATAAAAGCTCTGATCTCTCTATTTCCAACCTAATTACATGTAGCTTCAGTTTGGCCTTTGCCCCTTTGCGAAGAGCCTATCTGCAGGAGGCATCCCGAGTCGCACAGGTGAGAGGAAGTGTTTCCATGGTAACGCTCGTGTCAGCCAAAGGCCATATCGCGTCTACGTTTCCCCGTGGGACAGACGCGCAGGTAAACATCTACATTCATGCATAAGGAGGGGGTAAAAACTGCAGCGCTTATAGGTCAATTACAGAGGAGAGGTTCATTCATTCAGACAGAAAGACGGCGGCAAAAAGTAACGCCTGAGTAAGTTACAATTACTCGAATTAAGAACATTTAAAAGGAGCATTGTGTAACTTTTCTGGTGGAGGGTCTGTCAAATGATTTTCTCTGTTGAAAATTATTATATTATCATTATGGCTTTGCCCGGAATGTCTCACAGTGCGGCATTAAACCTTTCTATCTTCATGGAGACCAAACCAGACCAAGTTACAGGTCAGATCTGTGGAGAGGCGTTTTTCTAGGTATTTTTGAGCTATAAAACCACCTGTAATTGAATGAATATAAGGTAGAGCTGTTTAATGACACACTGTGGAACATTTCAGGCAGAGCAATGACATATCCATAGAAACAAGCAAATATAAAGTTACATAGTGAACTTTTAACTTGATTTGTGTAGATTTCACTTAACAAATAAAAGTTGTTTTTTTCTTAATTCAAACAACGTATGATTTAGTTTCTTCTTTTAGTAAAGAGGTGTTGTTTTTCTTATCTTCAGTGTAAAAAGGTTTTTTATTTTCATGTTTCAACTACAAAAAAATTTGTACTATTGGTGGATCATTTTGTGAAATTTACCCAAATCAATATAACACGTCCTTAATTCAAGTCATCTTAACTCGGAAAGATTTTAGCTTTTGTAGCATCGAGTTTAGATTTCAACTGTGGTTCATATTCCTCTAACTGGAATATTCCACAGCATGGCATTACATATATCTAACCTGCATTCATCTAATTATAGTGTAGAAGTGTGTTTTCTTACCGTGAGCGGGTCGCCTTTCCACAGACCTGACCAGGAACTTGGCCTGGTGGCGTCGTCTGCTTGTATCCATAGTGACGGATAAGTGTAATGCCATACTGTGGAACATTCCGGGCAAAGCAATAAACATATGTCCACGTCCAGAAACCAGAAACGCTACAACGAGCGCCTTGAATTTGACAGAATTTAATTTAAAAAAAGCTCCTATGATCAATAACAGTGAGTGTGCAGGCAGGTGATCACGTGACAATAGATAAATAATAGTAATTTAAAACATTTTGCGTGAGGAGCCTTACTTTTGCAGGTTTCATATCACTGCTGCAATGCTTTTTGGGTAGACTTGTTGTCATGACGATGTTTTTTGGCTTGGCTTAAGTACTGCCTTAAGTGATGGTTGTTGTCAAGACACCACTTAAACACTTAAACAAATAATTGTAATTAGCCAAGCCTCTATATTGATTATTTTTAGCAGCTGCTTTATTGAGAACTACTGACTCCAAATCCGACCACATGTGAAGTGGCTCTGGAGTGGCAATTCTTTTTATATATAGTTATTTATTTTAGTTCAGTTTAGTTTTGCTGCTATTTATTTCACAATTTTGCATCCTATATCTATAAATTACCTAAATAATGTTGTATTATTCTTTTTTAATTCTTTTATAAGGCTGTGATGTGTTGCCAGTGGAGCTCAACGGTGATCGTCTGCCCTGGTTCTAGGAGCAAATTTTCCATTTCTTCTTCAAATAGACTTTTCAAAAAATGTAAATATTAAGAAATCAGAAATTATGGAAGCTACATGGTCAGAAATATCCATAACATAGTTGTTTTAAGTCCAAAAAGTACATTTAAAAGTGCACAATGTAACTTTTTGCTTGGGAGGGTCCGTCACCTGCTTGTTGCTATGGATGGATGGCCCGGAATGTCCCACAGTATGGCATTAAACAGCTCTACCTTACATTTATTTAATTACAGATGGTTTTATAGCTCAAAAAATACTTAGAAAAACAAACATTCAGACTGTGAGCGGGCTCGCCTCTGCACAGATCTGACCTGTAAGTTGATCTGGTTTGGGTCTCCATGAAAACGGAAAGGATTAATGCCACACTGTGAAACATTCCAGACAAAGAAATAACATCTCCATGGAGAAAAAAAACTGGACAGACCCTCCACCAGAAAAGTTATACAATGATTGGGCAAAATGCTTTAATAACGTCGTGGTTTATAAAGTTTCAGAAACAGATTTTAAATGAAATTGCAGTCGTTATGTAGTTACCCTGATTGGCCCTGAGCAAACTTTTCAAACTTTTTTTTTTCTGTGGGAAAAATGAATGAGGAATTTCGGGGGCTGGAGAGCCTCTGTTGAGCTCCATAAAGTGCTTTAGGCTTAATCTCATTTCATAATCCCAATATAAGTTTTATTGAACAGAATCGTGTCATGACCTCACAGTAATTAGTCTGAGTGGGTCTGTCGTTTCCAGTGGAAGCAGGTGCGCCGCGAATGCCTTAAGGAACAGCAATAATGAGCAAACGCTTTCACTGACAACTAAAATGACTCGATTAAAAGCGGAAAAAGAACAGAAGATGAGAAGACGTGATGCTGGGTGATAAAGAAGAGCTTCTTTACTCACCAATAAGATCAAATCCTCTCATATACACTACCAGTCAAAGGTTTGGACACACGTTTTCAGTTGTTTCATCTTTATCTACAAGATTATGTATATTGTAGATTCTCACTGCAGGCATCCAAACTATGAATGAACAAATGTGAAATAGCAAACAAAAGATGAACTAAAAATAGGAGATTTAAAGGTCCTATATTACTCAAAATGGACTCTTGTGAGCTTTAGGCCATGTTATAATGTTCTCCTCAAAAAATACCCAGAGTTGTGTTTTGGTTCATTCACACATGTCTGAGTAACCATTTATTATTAGTCTGTCTACATCCCCAAAGCCTAAAATGCTCTGTTCCACCTTGTGATGTCATCAAGTGGTAGTTTTCACGTGAACAGCTACGTTTTACCTTGAGTTCAGTAGAGATGAGAAGGCCAGGGTTGAAATTATTCAAATGATTCTAGTGGCGCATGGAGTTTAAAAAGACAGTGGAGCACTTCCTGTATTACCGCATGACATCACAGGGTGGAACAGAGTGTTTTCTGTTTGAGAGAAGAACAGAGAGAAGCTAAATTTGCAGGGTACATTTAGAGCATCAAACACTGCATAGTTTTGATGTAAAGTGCACTGAAACTGAAAGGTTTGCAGCACAAAGCAACAGGTGACTCCTTTAAGGATTTGAATATGAAACATTTTTAAAAATATAAATTAAAAAAATATGAGTTATTTAAAGGAGCATTATGTAACTTGTGGTTGGGGGTCCGTCACCTGCTTTTTTCTATTGAGATGTCATTGCTCCGCCTGGAATGTTCCACAGTACGGCATTAAACAACTCTACTTTACATTTATTACATTACAGATGGTTTATAGCTCAAGAATACCTAGAAAAACAGATATTCTGACTGTGAGCGGAGTCGCCTCTCCACAGATCTGACCTGTAACTTGGTCTGGTTTGGTCTCCATGAAGACAAAACGGTAAGGTTTAATGCCATACTGTGAGACATTCTAGAAAAAGCAATAACATCTCCACGTAGGTAAGCAGGTGACGGACCCTCCACCAGAAAATTTACAATACAATACACTACACAATTACAAATACAATACGCATTTAACTTTTTGTCTTTGCTACATAATTCCATATATCTTGCATATATATTTGCATATATTTGACATCTTCTGTGTCTATATCAAAAGTAAAAAGTAGTAAAGACAAAATAAGATGAAAAAGGTCTGTCTCTCACATCATTATCTGGAATATTTTTATTTATTTATTTATTTATTTATTTTTACTGTAGATGCCCTTTCACTACAACTAAAAGATAAAGTTGCTTCAGATTTTCCAGCGTGTGGCAGCCTAACAAGCAGAGCTGCAGTTGGCCGTCTTGTGTGCGACTCTGGGGACAGCTGAGGAACAGTGGAGCGGAGCCACTAAAGACGGTGGTACAATGGACACTTCTCGAGGGCTTATTCTGCTCCGCTGCCTCGCGGTGTTATTCTCACATCACTGTCTACAAGAGTCTGCGAGAGTTTACAAGTATTTCTCCGAGCGTCACTACAACCCGAAAGTGTGTGAGTTAGTGATATGATGTTAGTGAATGAGTCAGTTCTTTTGAATGGTTCCTGAAAGCGAATGTTTGGTTAAGTAATGTCTCTTTTCCCGAGATTGTTACACAGTTTGGCATTAAACCTACAAGATAAGACAAGAATAAAAAACAAGCTACAAGTCAAGTCTGTGGAGAGGCGACTTCACTTAAAGTAAGGATACCTGTTCTCCAAGGTATTTCAAGCAATAAGCACATGAATAATGAAGTACATATGTTATATATCCATTAAGGATGGGCATTTGATTCAATTGTCTTAATCGATCATCTGGAAAATGAACGATTAATTTTCGATTAATCATTAACATTCTATATTAAAATTATCACCACAATTATTACTATTACTAATCTGCATACATAAACTCAACTTTACAACATATAAACCATAATCACTGTAGAGCCACATCAGCCCGTGTGAGATTAGAATGTGTTTAATGCAGCTTTGTGCACGTTTGTTTACGTCTTAAAACCGCATGGCTCATTTGCATAAACGGTGAAAAAGCAGCTCTTTCCTTGTGCTGATGGTTCAGCTTCAGCTTCGGTTGGACTCATGAACATGACTCGTGGATTATATGAGTGTTCTTTCTGTGAAAAAGGATGTGATGAGGTTGGTGAGTCTGTTCTGTGCGTATGTCCCGCTGGGATACAAAAAAAAATCATAACGGGACACTGATGTGCAGGTAAACGCACTCATTGGGGGATATAATGATCTCCAAGGAGCCAGAGCCGAGACGTGGGACTGTGAGGCCACAGCTCCAGTGTTTGTGCTGTGAGACGCAGCCTCGACTCCTCACGCTACGTTACACACAGACACCTACATTCAGTTTGTCCATTAAAATGAACGTGATCGACGAAATTCTTAATGATCAATTATTGATTAATCGGCTAATCATGCCCATCTCTATTATCCATAATGCCATACTGCGGAAGAACCCAGGCAATGCAATAAAATCTCCATGGAGACAAGCAGGTGGTGGACCCTACGCAAAGTTTTGCCTCACTGTGTTATTCCTGTGCGCGATTACAACCCAAAAGTGTGAGTTAGTGATGTGGAGGTCGTGAATGAGTCGGCTCTTGTTAACGGTTCATTAAAGGTTCATTGTGTAACTTTTTCATTGGGGTCTGTCACCTGCTTGTGTCTATGGATATGTCATTGCTCTGCCTGACTGACATGAGACAGCTCTACCTGACATTTATTCAGTTACGGGTGGATTTATAGCTCAAAAAACAAACAAAAAAACAGGCCTTCTAACTGTGAGGGTCGCCTCTTCACAGATCTGACCTGTAACTTGGTCTAATTTGGTCTCCATGAAAATAGAAAGTATTGATACTGGTTCAAATGAGTTTCACCATTAGTTTTAGTATTGAGAATCTTAGGACCAAGGACATTTCAAGTCTGATTACAGATAAACTCAACTTTATTTCCCTCAAAAATACTTCCTATAATCTTAACTTTCTTTATCTACAGTGGCTCAAGTAGAAGTAAGAAGATACAGCATTTGTTATCTGTGTATGATGCAGGGAGCTGGACATTAGAGGAGCCGCTGTTTTGAGGCGATAACAGCTTAAAGCCTTGTGCTGCACGTTTTAAGTGCAGCCAGCGAAGTTGAACTCAAACGACCCTGATTCAACAGCTATTTCAACTACCAGTATGCAGTATGCAGTATATAGTATGCAGTATTCAGTATGCAGTATGCAGTATGCAGTATGCAGTATGCAGTATACAGTATACAGTATGCAGTATGCAGTATACAGTATGCAGTAAGCAGTATGCAGTATGCAGTATACAGTATACAGTATACAGTATGCAGTATGCAGTATGCAGTATGCAGTATGCAGTATGCAGTATTCAGTATGCAGTATGCAGTATGCAGTATATAGTATGCAGTATTCAGTATGCAGTATGCAGTATGCAGTATGCAGTATATAGTATGCAGTATTCAGTATGCAGTATGCAGTATGCAGTATTCAGTATGCAATATTCAGTATACAGTATACAGTATACAGTATACAGTATGAAGTATACAGTATACAGTATGCAGTATGCAGTATGCAGTATACAGTATGTAGTATACAGTATGAAGTATACAGTATACAGTATGCAGTATGCAGTATACAGTATGCAGTATGCAGTATACAGTATGCAGTACTCAGTATGCAGTATGCAGTATGCAGTATGCAGTATGCAGTATGCAGTATGCAGTATGCAGTACTCAGTATGCAGTATGCAGTATGCAGTATGCAGTATTCAGTATGCAGTATGCAGTATGCAGTATGCAGTATACAGTATGCAGTATGCAGTATACAGTATGCAGTATGCAGTATACAGTATGCAGTATTCAGTATACAGTATACAGTATACAGTATGAAGTATACAGTATTCAGTATGCAGTATGCAGTATGCAGTATATAGTATGCAGTATTCAGTATGCAGTATGCAGTATGCAGTATGCAGTATACAGTATACAGTATGCAGTATGCAGTATACAGTATGCAGTATGCAGTATTCAGTATACAGTATACAGTATGAAGTATACAGTATACAGTATGCAGTATGCAGTATACAGTATGTAGTATACAGTATGAAGTATACAGTATGCAGTATGCAGTATGCAGTATATAGTATGCAGTATACAGTATTCAGTATGCAGTATGTAGTATACAGTATTCAGTATACAGTATGCAGTATACAGTATGCAGTATTCAGTATACAGTATGCAATATGCAGTATACAGTATGCAGTATTCAGTATACAGTATGCAGTATGCAGTCTACAGTATGCAATATGCAGTATACAGTATGCAGTATTCAGTATGCAGTATGCAGTATGCAGTATACAGTATGCAATATGCAGTATACAGTATGCAGTATTCAGTATGCAGTATGCAGTATGCAGTATGCAGTATGCAGTATGCAGCATACAGTATGAGGTATGCAGTATACAGTATGCAGTATGCAGTATACAGTATGCAGTATGCAGTATGCAGTATGCAGTACTCAGTATGCAGTATGCAGTACTCAGTATGCAGTATGCAGTACTCAGTATGCAGTATGCAGTACTCAGTATGCAGTATGCAGTATGCAGTATATGCAGTATGAATTGTAATGAATAAGTAATGTAGTAATGAATTAACTTTACAAAATAAAAAAGGTTGAGAAGAGTTGAATGGTTTTCACTTATTGCGATGCTTTCAGACTGCTGTTCATGCTGCCACTACCACATCAACAGTGTCTTTCAATATTATTTATGCCCTAAGTAACTTCTCTTTTGCCCAGAATGTTACACAGTATGGCATTAAATCTACAAGACAAGTAGCCACGAAACCAAGTTACAAGGCAGGTCTGCGGAGAGACGACCTCACTTAAAGTAAGAATACAGGTTTTCTCAAAGTATTTTGAGCAATAAACATGTGAATCATAAAGTAATTACAAGATATATCCATAATGTCATACTGTGGGACAATCCAGGCGATGCAATAAAATCTCCATGGAGACAAGAAGGTGGTGGACCCTACACAACACAAAGTTACGTAGTGTACCTTTAACCCTTAATACCTGAGCCGTTTATTGCTAGTTTTTGTCCTCCTGGTCTTTCTGTGTAATAATGCAAACAGAATCTCAAAGCTTTCAACTATAGAAAAGTTAAAGACATCATTTTTTCAGGACAACTTGGGCTGTCATATAATGATTGATGAGTTCATGTCAGAGAAAGAAATGAATTTGTTTAATAACTATATACACAGAAGAAAAAAGAAAACAGATTTTTTTTTTTTTACAGATTTAGATAAAAAAAAAAACAAAGATAAATAATGAATAAGCTTTTTGATTCTCAAATATAATTCTCACAGGCCCTGGCTGTCAGGGAAAAAAACAACTTCTAACACACACACAACAGAAACTATTTACATTTTACATTTTTCCTCCACTTGTTTTTTTCCCCTCACTTGTGCCACTGCCTGAAACAGTTCCTGTCTGGGACAATACAGAGAGGCACATCACACTAGGTTTATTTCTTTATATTTTTGTCATTTGGCATTATTATTCCTTGATTATTCTCACCTTTGTTTTCATTACATGTAACTCTCTAACCTGTAGTCGCTCTTTGCCCTGATTGGATGTTACGGTCATTTGTGCATCTGATTGGCCGAGGGCTCAACTGTGTCACAGGACGTCGTCATTATTTACATCAAAAATCAATATGGAGGTCCGCGATGAAAAGTTACTCTTTGTTTTATCATAAAATGTAAAAATAATCACGTTACTGCACACCTACTGTGGTGAAAATGGATTAAATCTCACCGGAAATAACACTGGACTTAACGCTGGTGGTGAAAATGTTTTTGAAAGGAAATATTTGTCCTGAGCCCATCATAGATCGTCCAAGGTTTTTGAGTTATTTAAAAAAAATGCTGACCGATGGTTGAGTTCGCCTACGAACTACGCGGATTCTAAGGGTTAAAGACATAGACACTCTCTGCAAAGACAAAGTTAAAACCATACGTAAACAAACTTTTTTTTTTCATTTCCATGGAAACAAGCAAATATGAGGTTTGTGGATACGCAAGACCACTTAAGAAAGTATATTGTACCTTTTTAAGTGTAATAAACTCAATCAAAATGAAAAAATATGCTTTTATTTCTGTCTGTTTTACATCCTGTGGCTTTATGTAGCAGTGTTGTTTGTATTAAAGGTGCATTATGTAACTTTTCTGCTGGAGAGTGCGTCAAATTCTTTTCTCCATAGAGCTGGGGGAAGTGTGGCAACCTGAGCACTGTCCTCTGTTTCCTCCTATTTTCTCATCAGCATCACTTACTATGTTCTCATCTGTAGTTTGTTCATTGCTATTCACATGTTGTCCCCTGTCCCACTCCCCCTGTGGAGTGGAACTCTTTCAGACCCCTGATGGCAGCTGGACCCCTCTCCTCCTCCTCGCCCGGCTCCTCCTCTTCGCCCAGCCTCCTCCTCCTTGCCTGGCTCCTCCTCCTCGCCCGGCTCCTTCCCCACCTGGGTAGCTGTGGCCATACCGAACTGGCCCACGGGCCTGGACATCTATAGCCTGTCCGTCCATGGGAGTGGATCCCTCCTTCACTGTAGTTCTCCCCGAGGTTTCTTCTTTTTCCCAGGACCCTGGGTTTTTTGGAGTTTTTCCTTGCTGAGAAGGAGGGTCTAAGGACAGGGGATGACTGGACGATGTTTCATTTGCTGCTTTACATGAATGTTGTTTATTCCTGTTTTGATATGTCTGTGTGTGTTTTGCTCATCCATATCTTGGAACACCCTTAGAGGCAACTGTTGTTGCAATTTTGGGCGCTACAAAAATAAATTGAATTGAATTGAATAGATCTAATGACTTTGGAATGTTTCAAAGTAAATCCAAAGAATGCCTGTTTTTCTAGGTATTTTTCAGAAATAAAACCACTTATAACTGAATAAATGTAAGGTTGAGCTGTTTAATGTCATACTGTGGAACATTCCAGGCTGAGCAATGACGTCTTCATAGAAACAAGCGTGTGACGGCCGCTCCACCAGAAAAGTTACACAATGCACCCTTAAAGAAAACAAAACGGACGCGTATCCCAATCTGACGGCAACAAGCTGTTGAAACAAACAAACTCAGAGACGAACACTGTTGTGAGGAAAGGCGTCTCTGGGAAATTAAAGGTTTATCAAGAGATGTGTTCAGATAATAAGAAACAGACTGGTGTGACTGTGTTGCCGAAGGACACAGAAAATGGCATGTTTTCAGCGCAGCTGCTCAGAAATTCAATTTCATTTGTTTACATCTTGAAACAAATGAGTCTATGGCTCTGGGCAAGGTTAGAGAACAGCAAATAAAGAATAAATTGTGAAATCAAGTGACATCGATAACAGTAGTTGTGTGATTATTCTCTAACATAGCTATTCAGTCTATAAGAGTTACTTCATATATAGCAAAAGCATTTTCTGTAGAATAGGTGTTTTTGTCTGGTTTAGTGGCGCTGTACCTGGTTTTTACTGTCTTAAAAATGTGAAAAACAGAACTAGTTCGTTATTCCTCATGCAACTAATGGATTTCAAGGATCCAATTATTCACTATAATGAGTTTCTAAGAGCTTTTCATAAAAGTAGAGTTAGCACAGAGATTTGCTGCAACTGTAAAACTAACAGCAACTAGTATGCAAACACGCACTCTTTGATTATCAGACAATAAAACGCTTTCTAATTAGATGCAGACAGCAAACTACTTTGACCTCAAGCTTATACAAATTATCTGTACTGGGGCAAGACAGAATGTGGGGGAAAAAAATCAGATACAGGCCCTTTAAGCCTTAATGAACATCTCACCGTGCCAGATTTATTGCAATATTTTGTGGTGAATCTGCTACTTTTTCCACTAAAAATGCCGTAGCCATACCGGCTCCATACCGGCTCGTCAAAGCCTGATCCCGTCAGATCTCAGAAGCTCAGCAGGGCCTGGTCAGTACTTGGATGGAGACCACTGGGAATTCCAGGTGCCACAGTGGGGCCAGTGGAAGAACTGTCGTAGTGTCCTTAGGCAAGACACATCACCCACATTGCCTAGTATGAAAGTGGTGTGTGTGTGAATGGTGGTGGTGGTGGTCAGAGGGGCCGATGGCGCAGATTTGAGCCTCGCTTCCGTCAGTCTGCCCCAGGGCAGCTGTGGCTACAATAGTAGTTTACCACCACCGGGTCTGGAGTGAATGAATAATGCTCTGTAAAGCGTCTTTGAGTGTCCTGAAAAGCGCTATATAAAACTGATGCATTATTATTATTATTAATATTGTTTTAATAAAAGGATAAGACAAAAAAAATCACATTAATCACATTACAATTTTCCAATATACAAGCCCAGATCAAAATTCATGTATTTTAATAGCTTTATATTGCTTTTAAGAGGTGTCCAAAGCCATGGGCGGATTCTGATAGCTCACACTTCACTGTGACTGTGTACGTTCACCTGTCACTCACTCAGAGCCTGTCCTGAACCTGTCCTGAACCTGTCCTGAACCTGTCCTGAGCCTGTCCTGAACCTGTCCTGAACCTGTCCTGAGCCTGTCCTAAACCTGTCCTGAACCTGTCCTAAACCTGTCCTGAGCCTGTCCTGAGCCTGTCCTGAGCCTGTCCTAAACCTGCCCTGAACCTGTCCTGAGCCTGTCCTAAACCTGTCCTGAGCCTGTCCTAAACCTGTCCTGAACCTGTCCTGAGCCTGTCCTGAACCTGTCCTGAGCCTGTCCTGAACCTGTCCTGAGCCTGTCCTGAACCTGTACTAAACCTGTCCTGAGCCTGTCCTAAACCTGTCCTGAACCTGTCCTGAGCCTGTCCTGAACCTGTCCTGAGCCTGTCCTAAACCTGTCCTGAGCCTGTCCTAAACCTGTCCTGAACCTGTCCTGAGCCTGTCCTGAGCCTGTCCTGAACCTGTCCTGAGCCTGTCCTGAGCCTGTCCTGAGCCTGTCCTAAACCTGTCCTGAACCTGTCCTGAGCCTGTCCTAAACCTGTCCTGAACCTGTCCTGAGCCTGTCCTGAACCTGTCCTGAGCCTGTCCTGAGCCTGTCCTGAGCCTGTCCTGAGCCTGTCCTAAACCTGTACTAAACCTGTCCTGAACCTGTCCTGAACCTGTCCTGAACCTGTCCTGAACCTGTCCTGAACCTGCCCCTCATCTGTATTCATACTGGCCTGTAGAATGTCATGATACCATCTGAAACAGAGATGGACAGATATATATCAGTTGGTCAATACATCAGGCCGAGATTTGGACTTCTTAGCGCATTGGCTCGGCATTAAATCTCCAGCACAGCCAAATATTTTGTTTTGGTTGATTCACTGCCTAAAAATATACACCAAAAGCTTTATTTGAACATGTTAGTGCAAAGAGATCATTTCTGAAAACGTGACTACACAGCTCGTTGGCAGGATTGTGGTTAAAAAGGGCCGGGGATGAGCTTGTAATAAATTTTAATTACACAATTTGAAGAAAATCATCCAAATTGCCCCTACATATCCAAAAATATCAGCAGAGCTTTTTGGCCATCGGTTTATCTGGATTCTAAACAATTGGTATCGTCGTCAGCCATGAAAGACGCATATTAATGATCTCTAATCTGCAATTATTACAGGGACCAGATCACAGCTACTTGACTTTTCTCAACCGCCCAGCTCTATATGATCCTCCTACTGACTCGGATCACTTCAGCTCCGTCCCCCACAGCAGAGGAAGTCCTGTGGTTTGACTGACAGGCCACAGTGGTCAAATGACACCAAAGGCTTCTAAAGATGTTACAGTTTACCCGAGTGAAAGCGCAGCAGGAGGAGAGGACGAGACACAGCGCTCACGGATACAATGACAAAACAAGACTCGAGAGTTACTTCCCCGACTCGAGTTATGACAGCGGGAGTATGAGAGTCACCGGGGAGCTTTGGAAAAACATCGAGAATATCGTATTAAGTGCTTCTTTAAAGGGCCCACATTACGCTATTTTCAGATTTTTGTTATAATGTTGTCTCCTTATCAAAAACTAACTTAGAGTTGTGTTGTGTTTTCATTGATACACAAACCCTGCAAATTTAGGCTTCTCTCAAACTCAAAACACTCCTTGTGAGGTCATGTGGTAATACAGGAAGTGCTCCACGGTGTTTTTAAACTCCATACACTTTCGCTAGGATCATTTGGATAATTTCAGGGCTGGAATTGCCCATCTCTAACTGAACTAAAGGTAAAAGGGAGCTGATAACTATCGCTACATGACATCACAAAGTACAGCAGAGCATTTTGAGGTTTGGAGATCTAGAGAGACTAATGATAAAGATTTACTCAAACATGTGAGAATGAAACAAAACACAACTCCAGGTATGTTTTTGATGAGGTAACAGCGTTATAACTTGGTCGAAAGCTCACAAGAATCCATTTCATGTAATCCCGGACCCTTAAAGCTCCTCAGTACAACTTTTTAGCCTAAAATAGAAAAAAAAGCCTGATTTTCGTTGCATTAAAACATCTGTCCTTGCTTACTAACTCCTTACTGAGTGGTCTTTTCATATCTACAAATTATTAATTTAGCTATAATGAAGTGTAAATGCAAGACATCTAAGTTAAAGCCACACTGTAGCATTACACATCTTCATGAATGGTGGTGGCCACTCAAAACGAAAAGTTACATAGTGCGATGTAACTTAACGCAAGGGGGAAAAAAACGTTTAACTCCACAGAGCCGTAGGGGACGAAGCCATGTTGTTTTGAGTAAATGTGACGGACAGCTCACACTAATAACCCAGGAGCCGAGCACGCATCTAAAATTAAACAGAAAGGGTCCATGTTTCTCTGAGCTCAGATGTAACACCAGTAATTGGACAGGGCAGCAGAGCCTAGGCCCAGCTGCTACCTCAATTAAGAAGTATTTATAGGTTTACACATTCATACAGACAGATGCACTGAGGGAGAGTAATGCTGCGGTCTATATTTTCCACACACAGATACAACATTTAATAATAAGAAAACAATCCTTACTATGAGATTTAAAGTTCACTGATGTGGTTAACCCAATCAAAGGGTGTTAGAATATTAAGACTTACAACCAATAATTTACTGTAAGAAGATTTCCCTATGAACCTGCCATTTATACAGTGTTAAACGTGACCATTTGGACTAAGCAAACTAACTAAAGGCTAAAGAATGGTCACTGTTATCTGCCTCAACAAACCTGCCTGAGGAATGTCCTGACCACGGCCTGACCTTTGCTGCAGCCCACTTCACGAGGGGGTTGCATCTTGTACCCTGTTAAGGATTAAACTCAAAGGAATTTCCAAAACAAGGAACAAGACTTCTAAATGAAGAAGAAACCACACTGACTAAAGTCATTCCAATAACATATATTAAATAAATAATTGAGACAAATAAAAAGACACTTTTGTTTGTCTATCGAACTTCTCTACATTTCAAGTCAATGGACCTTCCCTAGAAGAAAAATGGAATGTACTTGACCCATTCAGATCTCTGAATCACTGATTGTGTTCTAATATCAATCTGTAAAGGCGAATGTAAATGTGTTTAAACTGTTAGTGGTTCATGTGTAACATGAGAAGCCCCATCTCACTCCTTCCCCGCTCAGCTTTGGCACTAAGAGTCAAAGGAGGAAGGGAAAAGAAAGAACTCTTATCAGACTCATAGACTGCCGCTTCTCCAGCAGTTTCCCCAGTTTTTCTCCAGCTGCCAAGGAGCGACAACGCTAAAGTTCTCTCCTCCTTTCAGACCACCAGGTGCCGAAGGAGGGACAACGCCTAGTTCTCTCTCCTCCTTTAAGTTCTGCCCGTCTTTTGACGTGTTTTTACAGCTGTAGCTTAATCTGACCATTTTTCCAAAATCCGAACAATTGCATTTTATAGTCAATGCATTTTTGACTAATTGCCTTATTTCTGTTAGCGCTACTCAGACCTCACAGGCACTAACACACAGGCTGTCTTGTTCCTCCATCTCAACAAGTTTGATTCTTCAGATCCGACGCCCTGAGGACTTCGAACTACAGCGGAACCGCCCGAAGGACCAAACGAACGGACATCTCCTTTACTGGTCATATGCACATGTCACAGAAAGGCTTATCAATGCAAACTCAACACACAGCTTTAACCCTATAAAGCCAAACGTATCATATTTGATACATGCCCTCCACATGAGCAGTGTGACATTTTTTTCCCTGAAAAACCTGATGTGTACAATCAGATACATGCAGTGCACAAATAATCCAACAGTGGGTGTGATTCACTGATTAGAGGGTGCTCCAGTGACAATACAAGATTGCCATAAATAATAATATATGGAAAATGATATTTGAATTTTTTTTGTTTGTTTGTTTAGAGGGACCAATAAAGGCTCCAAGTTCAAAGAATTGGAATTTTCTGCCAATTATTTAATGGTGTGGGCTTTACAGGGTTAAATAACTCTTAAGACCTTTGTACAATTCCTTTGTCCACATCAGCCTCGTTTTACTCATGAACTCATTTGCATAATTTAATATTTAAATGCTGTTTAACTTGGTCAATAAATATTCATAAACCACAGTTTTACTCGATCAATGTGATGTTTTACTTCAGATTCTGGTCCCTGTCATGTCAAAGAACTTAATGAAACCTTCAGATCAAAAAATGTTTAATTAATTATTAATTAAAATAGGTAATTGATTATATTGTATTGGTAATATTTTCTCAACACTAGTCGAGTGGTGCCCCAAATTCTAAATTCTAGTACAGTCAGAACCACAAAGGCCACGTGGTGCTGCTGAGCTCAGAATAATCAAATTCTGATAAATCCAATTCAATTACCACATTCTTTAAGTATAGGAACCATCCAATACTCAAAGAATAACCCACGTGAAAACACAGCATATTTTGTAGTATTACACTATATATATATATTTTGTTACATATTTGGTACCATCCGTGTGAGGAATATTTTTCTTACATCACCAATGTAGTTATTTTTTGGAAAAGTTGATTAAATGAACCGTATGCAGCCTGCACGCTTATTGTTTTCAAATCAGAGAGTTCTTTTAGCTACAAAAGGTACTATATTGCACTGATGTGGTTGACTGTTAAAATGCAGCTACCTCATCACAAACATGGAGTTGTGTTTTGTTTCATTCACACGTTTGAGTAATCCTGCATTATTAGTCTGTCTACATCTCTAAAGCTCAAAATGCTCTGTTCCACCTTGTGATGTAATGAAGCAGTAGTTTTCAGGTTAACAGCTCCTTTTACCTTTTGTTCAGACGAAATTAGCAATTCCAGGCTGGTTGTGGCCATACCGGCTCGTCAAAGCCTGATCCCGTCAGATCTCAGAAGCTCAGCAGGGCCTGGTCAGTACTTGGATGGGAGACACTGGGAATTCCAGGTGCCACAGTGGGGCCAGTGGCAAAAACTGTCGTAGTGTCCTTAGGCAAGACACATCACCCACATTGCTTAGTATTTAAGTGGTGTGTGTGTGAATGGTGGTGGTGGTCGGAGGGGCCGATGGCGCAGATTTGAGCCTCGCTTCCGTCAGTCTGCCCCAGGGCAGCTGTGGCTACAATAGTAGCACCACCACCGGGTCTGGAGTGAATGAATAATGCTCTGTAAAGCATCTTTGAGTGTCCTGAAAAGCGCTATATAAAACTGATGCATTATTATTATTATTATTATTATGAAATTATCAAAATAATTGTAATGAAGGTGTATGAAGTTTAAAAACACAGTGGAGCACTTCCTGTATTACCACATGACAGCATATGGTGGAGTGTTTCTCAGCCTAAATATGCAGGATTTATGTGTTAAAAATGTGTGAATGAAACAAAACATAACTCGCGGTATGTTTTTGATGAGCATTATAAACATCATTATAACATAATGACCAGAAACATAAAGTCATATGGGCCCTTTAAACTAACTGAGGACATCCTCAAAAATGAGATGGCGAGACATCTCAAGGGGTTTATCCTCCAAACAAATTCATTCAAACTGGATTTCAGCACTGAAACTGGCAGCCCAAATGAGAGTCTCATGTGAAGCTCGTTCTGATTTCTGATTGTATAATCATCTTGAGAGCCAAAACAATTGTATTACCAATTATATTATTTGCCAGTTCCATCTGGAACTGGTTGGTAACTACACAAAATCAGTTACACAACAATTTGCAAATGAAAAATCTAAAACATACATATGATGTGTTGAGTGATCATTGCTCAAAGGTCACTATGTAGCGCCTAAGGGGAAAGTCCCCCTATTAACATGGACATGTTATTTCTTCGCCTGGAATGCTCCACAGTAGGGCATTAAACATATCTGGCTTGTATTTACTCAATTACAGTTGTTTTATAGCTCAAAAACATCTTTAAAAACATGAATTCTTATCATGTGCAGACTTGCTTCTCCATAGATCTGACCATTAACCTCTTTCCATTGTGATTACCAAGTTTATTTCCATACTGAGAAATAATCAAAGCAAAACGGTGATACCTCCATGGAGACAAGCAGGTGATGGACTCTTCGTCCGAAAAGTTACACAGTGCACATTTAAAGGGCTTATATTATGCTATTTTCTGATCTGCTATAATGTTGTTTCCTCATTTTCTGTGTTTTTAAACTTCATATACTTTCACTAGAATCATTCGGAAAATTTCAGCCGAGGAACTGGCAATTTCTTCTAAACAAAAGGTAAAATGTGGCTGTTAACTTGAAAACTACTGCTTCATGACATCACAAGGTGGAACAGAGCATTTTGAGCTTTGGAGATGTAGACAGACTAATAATAAACAGTTACTCAAACATGTGTGAATGAAACAAAACACAACTCCAGGTGTGTTTTGGGGGAGGTAACAACCTTCTAACATGGCTGAAAGCTCACAGGAGTCCATTTTGTGTCATAAAGAACTTTTAAGCATTGTAAGATGAGCCCAGTGGTCACTCAACACATTATATTATATTTATGTTTTAGCTTTTCCTTGCAAGCTGTCGTGTAATTGTTCGATTTTGTTTACTTCCCAAACTAAATCAGAATTGCATGAATACTGCATCTGGTTGGGAGCTATGATTACAGATGGGGCTTTGAGACTTCTCTCTGAAATACTAATTATCCACAAATAAGAAACGGCACAATTTTTGTACATCCACAAACTGATAAATTGGAAAGAGGCGACAGGGTGAATTCAAACAGAGCTGACCCTCAGAAATATTAAGCTGCCACATTAGTGACTATTGCTTTTGCGAGTTCAAATTCTTTTCACGTGGACTTTTGTGTTTTGAAGCGCATTAAAGCAGGTTCCTCGGGCGAACTCGCTGATGTCCACTAACTATTGACCGTCAAAACTGAAAATGGCGCTTGAACGCTATTAACCATGTGAGAATTGAAAAGGCCTGCACTGGAACGGACTGTACTGCAGTGAAACGAAAGGTTAAGGCTGTGCTAGATAGAAATAAGGAGAAAATTGGGTCCAAATGGCTTTGATAATTACCATGACAACGGCTAACGGCACTGGACCACTTTAGAGTCTCTAATGTTTATTCACTAGCCCACTTCACACAAATTGGATTAAATATGCAGGGTGTGTGCGTTAAATGTGTGAATGAAACAAAACGCCACTCCAGGTATGTTTGTGATGAGGAAACATTATAACAGAGATCAGAAAACAGCATAAGATGAGCCTTTTAAACTGTTTTTCCTATATTTAAAGACACATTATAGTACTTTACCGACGGATCGCTACAGTATTGTCTATGATACCCTCAAAGTGGTAATCTATAAAATACTGAGACTTTTTTTTTCATTTGTGTCAATATTACTGACCCTTGAGCAGGCTATTATAAGCTATTGTTCCATGTACTGTTCTGGCTCATACACAACATAATTATTAGCAAAATGAGGAACATCTCCTCCTCAAAATTCTCGTCTCATTCAGAACATATTGTATATAACTTCTTTTACCCGAGTTAGTTCCGTGCTTCGCTTGTTTATTCTGCAAAAACCCGCTGTTTCTCAATCCTCTGCATTGTTATTGATTATTTATTTTTTTACTCATAAACCACCATCTTTGTTTAGACAGAAATCGACCATATGTTTCTATGATGGTTAATCTACCTGCCAATCACGCCAAACTGAAATCTGGACTCCAGACTATCATTATAAAGCATTGTAAAAGTGTGGGGGCTTGGTTGGCCATTATATAACTATTGTTAGTAACTGAAAAAAGCGCATAGGAATTCATAATGTTCATACTGTCCATGCAACAGGTAAAAACAACATGTATTTGCACCTTTTCTATCTTAAATCTATATTATAATGTTGTTTCATACCTTGTTTGTGTTTTGCTTCATTTACACATGTTTAACACACAAACCCTGCATATTTAGGCTGAGTTCTTCTCTCAGACATTAAACACTCTGTTCCAACTTGTGATGTCAACTTCTGGTAATACAGTAAATGCTCCACTGTGTTTTTGAAGTCCATTCACCTTCTCTAAAATCATTTGGATCATTTTAGCCCTGAATTTGCCGACCTCACCTGAAGAAAAGTCAAATTTGCGCAATATACTGTAGGACCTTTAAAGGCGCTCAAAACACTTTACATCAGGGAACTGCTCACCCATTCACACACAAGGTGGATTAAGTGTCTTGCCCATGGGCACAACCGCAGCATTCTTCTGTGAATTGCAGCCCAAAAATAGCTATTGATGCTGGGGTTGTTCTACATGTATCTCTATTGGTGGAGTGTTCAGCAGTTTCCACGGTGATGCAATGCACACATTAATAAACGCGACCAAAAAAAACCCGACACTCTGAAAACTAAACAGAAAATATAAAAAGGACATAAACGGCACTTTTTCAGGAGCCTGTGATCAATACGAGCGTTCATGGTCCTGTTTAACTTAAGTGTTTGATTTTCAGCAAAAAGGTGAGCGTGACTAACTGAAAAAACTGCTGTGATTGTAATTTTACGTGTCAGAGACTTTTTTTAATCGAACAAATCAGCTCTTTCTGGTCAGACCGTGTTAAAACAACGCTCAGATTAAGTCTAACACCACCAGGGAACGTTGACGACATCAGCTGCAAAGTATCAGTCTGCGTTTTCTCTTACCTCCTCCGCTGTCCTTCTCCTCCTCCTCGATGCTGTTCTTGATGCTGTCGTATTCCTCGTCGATGTTCTGGTTCCCTCTGATCTGACTCAGGACTCGTCTGGCCTTTTGGGTGAGTCCGCACTGGATCAGCCACCGAGGACTCTCCGGCAAAAACAGAAACCCCATGAACTGGAGCAGGGCTGGAATAACAGACAGACCCAGCATGTACCTGCGAGGAAAGATATGATCAGCTACTATGACAAGAACCTCACTGCAAAAAGTAATATCGATGTAAGTTACTCAAATTACGCAAAACAAAAGGACTCTTGTGATGTTTAAGCCATGTTATAATGTTGTTTCCTCATCAAAAAACATACCTGGAGTTGTTTTGTGTTTGGTTTATTCACACATGTTTGAGAAATCCTGAATTATTAGTCTGTCTGCATCTCCAAAGATCAAAACGCTCTGTTCCACTTTGTGATGTCAAGACACAGAAGTTTTCAAATTTGCCTTTCGTTTAGTAGAGATGGGAAATTCCAGGGCTGAAATTATCCAAATTATTCTAGTGAAGGTTTATGGAGTTTAAAAACACAGTGGAGCACTTCCTGTATTACCACATGACATCACAAGGTGGAACAGCATGTTTTCTGTTTGAGTGAAGAACTCAGGGTAAACATGCAGGTTTGTGTGTTAAACATGTGAGAATGAAACAAAACACAACTCCAGGTGTGTTTGTGATGAGGAAACATTATAAAGAAGATCAGAAAATAATGTAATAAAAGAAAAATTAAGAAAATTTTACTTGATTTGAAGAAATTTTACTTAACAATTAAAATTATCTACCAATGGATTTTTTTCTTAATTCAAACATTTTACCATTTGGTTTCTTATTTTAAGTACAAAGAGTTTTTTCTTCTTATCTTCAGTGTAACTAGGTGTATTTTCCTGTTTCGACTACAAAAAAAATGTGTTCCACTGGTTCCATCATTTTACAGAAACTGACTCATTTTGTATTTTGTGTAGTGCTCCCAAAAATAAAGTTGATCCATAATCATTAAGGCTGTGTTGACCTATTTAGAGAGAGACTCAGCTGGGTTTGTTCATTAAATTTATTGCTACGAAAAAATGTCAAGGATTCATTTGGCAGGCTGAAAGTAAGAAATGTACCGAATCAGTCGCCAAGAAAATTACAGGAGATATAAATAGGCAAAATCACTGTTGATAATAAAAATCAAGTCAAGCTTAAATTTACAATTGTATTATTTTATTTGATGACGTGAAGTATGTTTAGACACTATTAAATAAGAATGCTTCATTACTGATACTTGTACAGCGGATTCTGGTATCAACCCAGGAGAAATTAGCTGGATCGTTATCGTTACCATGATTTCGATTCTGTCGATATGGTTGGGCCTTCAACTGGATGTAATAATGGCCCTGGGTATGTAGAAGAAAATGAGTGAACTTTTATTCTCACAAAACTGTTCAGGGTCAGGGTTAGTTACTTGGATAAATAACACAACTGGATCAGCTTTGTTTTGATCAGGGATCACTAATATCGCCGATACAGACAGTTTGACAGAAATAAACTCCTTTTTCAGTCCCTACACTGGTTAATAATGTATATCAGCAGAGACCCAAAGTCAAAGTATCAAATACTCAACTTCTGCATATTATGTAAAATAGCTGAGAAATATATATTCATTTCATTTTTAAAATTCAAATATGCCTAATATTCCAAAGACGACGATTACCAACTACAGGGGGAAAGTGTTTCAAACGTTGTTATATGAAACTTCAAAAAGTGACATAAGTCTTCAGACTCTTCAAACTTTTTCTCAGCTAAAAGAGATTTTCACAGATCATATCTGAGCCTCGCAAACTGTTAATGTCCATGTGATGTAAGAGAAAAGGACCGAAGAGCAGATAAAGCAGAGCTGTGTGATTAAGAGACGTACAAACGCCTGATCATTCCACTGTACTCTCCTCTGAAAATGTTACCGTGCCCAGAAGAGGAGGAAACATGTGACATTTGAAAACAAGTGACTTTTTGTGGCATTTGAAAACCACAGATGGAACAGATCGGCTGCTCATGGTCCAGATAAGACTCACATGGATCACATACACACACCCTGGACATGAGGCAACTTAAGTGTCTTGCTCAACAACACAACAGCAGGATGATCTGGTCTATTCTGGGATTGAACTGGCAACCTTTGGGTTAGTGGAAAAAAAATACCTGTTAATCATTTGTAAGTAAAAATATTTTATTTGGGTAAGATATCTTCTCTGAACTGAACTGCTATTAGAGGTGTCACAATAATACATTTAGTGTTAAATTACTTTGAAAAGGACGAGCAGACTGTCAGGATCTCGACAGGATTTATTTTGTGTTGATGGACCTAATGACTCTGGAGAAATCCACTTTTTGGAAGGCATTCCTACAATACACTAAGCCTAAAAGCATGTGTGTGCTTGCTATTGGCCGAAACATGTGCCATGTTTGTGCGCTAAAGTAAGAAAACTGTAATTTAACTTGGATTATAATGATCAGAAGCACCACAGGAGTAAAAGGGAGAAACGGTGAGGAGCTGGATCAGAGAGCAGGAGAGGGAGAAGGGCAGATGCACACAGAGGCAAAGGGAAGGAGACACACAGGGAAGTCAAAACTTGTGAAACAGAAGGACACATGAGGAGACATAAAAACACTGGTCCATGGGCGTTTACTTGTCTATATGGTTTATTTACTCTGATACAGCTCAAGATCATTCTAAAGCTTTTCAGGAAAGGTTCATTTGTCCTGTGACTTTTTATTTTCCATACCTGCTAAATGAGTATCTGGTACTGATAACAGTTTTAGAATCGATTAGTATCAGATTTTCAATACTGCTGACAACCCCAAGTCTCACCTCCACCCGTCACGCTGCAGGTAGCTGAAGGCTCCGTCAATGAGGCTGGCGGTGAACTGTCCCGCTGTGATGAAGAGTGTGTTCACGGTGACGAGCTGACCCCGGAGGTGAGGAGGAGAAGCTTCGGCGATGTACACAGGCACAGTCATGGATGCAATGCCTGCACAAAGAGACAAGAGCCGTAAGGAAACAATACTCAAATATTCAGTCACTGCATTTGGAGGAGAATAGGAGCGGGCTACACGTTCAAAGTTCAAGGAGTCTTTAATATCTCCAGTTAAGTTTAAAGTAGCCGTACATAACATTTACAGTCCACAAGCAACAATTGAAAAATAGATGTATAATGAAGCTCAACAGCTGTGCCCACTTCAAAATTGACTTTTGGAAAATTCACATATTAAAAGTTCAAATGCACTGCAGGCTAAACCTTTTTTTTTTCTTTCTGAAAGACCGAGAAAAATGAATGGGAATTTTATCTCTGGAAGCGGGGGTGGGCGGTCATTGTTCAGCTCCATAAATTATTTGATAAAATACAGATTATAGTGACTGCTTTAAAATGTCAGTGGCAGAAGGAATAAGAGTTCTTGTATCTGTTTGTCCTACATCTGGTTTCTGAGGAGATCTGCGGGGCTTTTTTAAGGATCTGTGCCCTTTAAATGTCCTGGAGGTTAAAAAAAAAAAGCGAACAAAGCTCTGCAAGTGCTTCTTGTTTTTGTTCTTTTTTAAACAAAAGAGCACCAGACCAACAAATAAAAGAGAAGGTGAAAACTCAGACTCAGTAGAACATGAATAAAACATTGGTGCACCACTTCAGCAGGATGTGAGTTAAGAGAAGCTGGGGTCACTTTTTTTTAGCTTTCCACCTTGAGATGTCATCCATGCATGTTTCAGTAATTTAGCGATCTCTCTCGGGCCCTATTCAAACCCCTCTTTACAGTAAGAAATTCTCAGCCCACAAGTCTACATCATCCGTGCTCCCACACGATAAATGTCCATAAATATACAAAAACGCCAGACAAAACTGGACACAACTCAGCAGTGCAGTAGCTTCATTACTTCAGATGACTTACACAGTGTTTGGCATAGACCTGTCCTGGTCCCAGTGTGCGGCGTTTTGCCGATGTCGCCCCGCAGTGTCCCTCTGGAGTTTGCTCTGGAGTTGGATGTGTTTTAGTGTGTGGACTCATGCACGTTCCCTGTGGGGCTGAAGTCAATGTTAATCACGGCCTCTTTTTCTGTTTCTGTTCTGCAATTGGCAGGTCACAAAGGTGGCGTTTACTTGGGCAAATCACAACATCTCTTGGCAATTATGGCGAAACGCTGCTAACCCTGTAGTTTATATTGTTATTGTAAAATAGCTCATTCTGGTCACCTCCTCCTCCTCTTCTGTGTCTAAGACCAAACGGCTCCAATCAGGTCTGTTTATTTCAATGACAGAACAGGGACTCAGGGTCTATTATTTAGAGCAAATTTAAACTCTCCTCAGTGTTTTGGTATTGACTATTGATTCTGCCAAACTCTGTGATATTTTTCAACTGTTTGTGATAATTTTTCTCGTTCCTTTTTCCTGTAAGCTGCCATATTTCTTTGTTGACTAAGTACATATCAAATCACATTGATCCAACTCACATCTTCATATTTGTGTTGTCACAATACTACAAATTCAAACTCAATTTCGATACTAAGGACTCAATACTCAATACAAGGGCCCGACTGATATGGATTTTGTTGCAGCCAATATGATACACTTAAAATGGGAGTTGGAGCTGCCGATGGCCAATATAATCGCCGAGATATTCATGATGTAAAAATTCACTGTAAATCTTCAATTGTTTATAAAACGTAGGTTTGGCTCTACTGGATTTTCAATTGGGTTTATTTAGGCGACATTTATCGTTATTCTGCCTCTTTACGTCATATTTAAAGAGAGTAGGTCGGCCTAATGGGATTTTTGTATGATATTCTAGCCAGTAAAGAAAGTGCTGTAAGTAAACTACCGCTATTAGCTTTTAGCAGTAAATGCGTGCACACTGCGGTAATTCATGATCTGCTAAATGCCGATAATTCACAGCTCATTTACATATCAGTGCGTGTCCAGTAACATATAGAAAACAGACCGTTTATGTGTGGGAGCTACAGCAGCTAATCGCTAACCAATGAGAAAGAACCAAAACGAGCTTCAAAACCGACACATTTCAACACTCTCAGACCTCTCAGATCACAAGTCAGCACTAAGAACTGTCCTTTTAATCCGGACTCACACTGATTGTCCCTAAAAAGAATATAATCTCATTGTTGTGCACGTGGATCTACAGCTGCGGTGTAAACAAACACACATGGTGATGCGTTCAGGGGCGGGATGGACACAGACAAATGAGTCCTCAGATAAATCCTGATGCGGCGCCACATATTAGGACATTTATCTGTCTGTAAATTGGATTAAATGGGCAGAATATAAAGTCTAAGATTTAAAACAAAGTAAAACATGTCCATGTGGAATGTTGGCCCATATCGGCAAAATTTTTGGCCGACAGCCGATATGTTTCCAAAGGCCGATAATATTGGCCAACCGATATATTGGTCAGGCCCTACTCAATACCCATTCCAATACAGTGATAACAAACAGCACTCTTTCTTTAGACAATGTGATTTTTAACATTAAATAATAGTACTTTCTTTTACGTTTCCATGTGGTCTTATATGTGTGTAATCCCTCAGTGGTCCAGGTAGGTTCCACAGTGCTCCATTGGCCTATACTAGTCTATGTGCTCCTAGACTTGTCCATACAGCTCAAGATCATTCTAAAGCTTCAGGAAAGCTTCATTTCTGTCCTGTATTATATCTTATCAGTTCATATTTCAATCATCTTTTAACTGTCAAAACCCCTGCACTGTAAACAGAATCCACCTTTTTAAATGTAATTTACAACTATGTCATTCTGAAGTGCAAAATATTGCTGAAAAGGAATAGAAATACAGATGATAAACAATAATATTGAAACTAATTTGTGCCACTGACACAAAAATCCAAAGCAGGATGATCCCAAAAAAGTGACACAAATTGAATGAGATTAAATCGCTCAAAATCTAAGGAAAACACTGAAATACTGACCCCCCAAAATATTGTTTCATATATTCACATATTGAACGATAAGTCAAGAGTAATTATCAAGACAGGCTTAATCTGAATCCTTGCATTAAAATTACAAATATCCCACACAGTCCAGCCCTTTAGTCCCAGGGACTGTGATCTCTTTCTATCTTGGGACTTCTCAGCAGCTGGCTCTAAAAATAGAAGTACCCCTCCTGCTCTGACCCCCACCCACCCTCTCCCCGCTGCCTCCACCTCCACCCCCACTGCCTCCACCCCCACCTCCACCTCCACCCCCCTCATCACCACCGTCTCACATAGCGACCTGTTGCTATAGTAACCGTCTCCTCTCCAGCCCCTCTCTGCTCCTGTCTGTGGCATCAGGGAGGACGAATCAATAAGCAGGACAGATGTAGTTTTGGAGGTTTTTTTTTTTTTTTTTTTGAGAGAGCTTTGGGGGGGGAGGAAAAGAATTTTTTTTTTTTGCCAATTCTTTTCATGTGATTGTCCTTGTAAGTTCTTTTAGATTTTTAAAGTAAAAAAATACAAATTTCATCACTTTTATTCAGTAACCAACTGCTGTGTATTTCAAAGTTTCAAAGACAAAGCTAAAAAATACAGCTGGAGAACTTTTCACCTTTATGAATAATACATGGATTTTTAGTAACCTTGAAAGATGCTATTTCAGATGTAATGTTTTTATATTTATGTTCTGGCAACATTATAGCATATAGTTTACAGAAAAAAGCTTCTACACCAACTGACCTTCAAAATGATAAATGATTTTTCCCCCCATTTTCATGTATTTATTGTGATTTTCTATCCCTAAAATAATCACTGACAATTAGAAACAACTGAACTGATATGGATTCAAGTTTCATTAGATAAGATAAGATAAGATAAGATAAACTTTATTGTCCCCAAGGGGAAATTTGTTTTGGGCACTGCCCACAGCTTAAAACACAGTTACACTTCATACATCACAACAGTCACAAGATACATGCAGCACATTTGTGCATTGCACAACCAAAAAGTGTCCAAAACATTGCACAGATAATTATTGCACAGATAATTATTGCACAGATAATTATTGCACAGATAATTATAGCACAGATATTGATTGCACTAGCTCTATTGCACAAGATTTTTGCTATTATTGCACCATTAAGTAAAGTGACTAAGTGCGCCTGTGTTGTGCAGATTTGTTCAGTGCAACAGAAGTGGCACAAATGAAAGTTGAAATCTGTTCCTCTTAAACTTAGGCATTGATAGCGTCGCCTGATGGAGGATTTCATATTCACCCTGCAGCAGGTGAGAGGGTTTCCCACAATCCATCTGGCCTGAACAAGCACAGAATTTTGAAAAATGTCCTGCAAAGAAGGAAACTCTTTCCTGCCAGTCACCTTCATGGCCTTATTTACCAGTTTTCCAAGTTTAGTTTTGCACTGGACGGGTAAAGAGCCGAACCACGCGACCGAACTGTAGCGGATCAAACTCTGCAAAACAGCTTTATAAAAACAAGTCATGATTTTTGTGCTCACACCAAACAGCCTCAGTCTAAGAAGTGGAGCTTCAGGGACAGTTTGGAACAAAGAAAATCCACATGTACTTTCCATTTGAACAAATGATCAATGAACACACCCAAATATTTAAAAAACTCAACCTGCTCTATTTGTCTGCCTTCTATGACAACAGGATCATTGGTTTGCAGAGCTCGGGGATCAAACACCATCTTCTTAGTTTTATTCACATTAATTACCCAGAATCCATCCATCCATCCATCTTCTCCCGCTTAATCCGGCTGGGTCGCGGGGGGGTCAGGTACTCATAGCACCTGACCCCCCCTATGAACCCCTCTGCAGGTGGTGAGCCCACAGGAGGGTGGACAACATGGTCCTTGGTACCCAGAATCCTCAACTTAAAAAACTGGGGTATTAAAAGGACCTGTATCCGATTTTTTCCCTTGTGTTTGAGCAAAATTGGTCTTTACCATCACAGACTGAATTCAAGGCAAGTGAGGGAAGAATACACATATTATTGTGTAAATTCAAGACAGACATGTTTAATGCCATAGCGGAACTTTCCATACAAAGCAACAACACCTCCCTGGAGACAAGCGGATGGCAGACTCTCCATCGGAAAAGTTACACAGTGCACCTTTATATTTTTACTTTACTTTTTGGGCAAAACTTGAACTTCAACCAGGACATTGACATTTACAGATACATTTCAGCATCGATTAGACTTAATGAAAGAATCTTATTATAATCAGGATAATGCTCAGTTATCAATGTTAGCTAGAAAGTGTAAGAATTGCCACCAGTAAAGACTTTGAACAAAGGCAGACTGAGCAGTAGCCAAGTCTGCAGTCTTTCTTTCTGTGTAATGGTCACGACAAGGTTTCAATGTGAAGGCGGAAACCAGAGATGCAAATCACTGCTCGAATCTAATCAGGGCCTCTTAGGCATCCACCCCGTCTGCTCCCACCGCGGCCGCCAAATCAAGTCTTCAGCTCCACAAACATCCTCTTCACATCAACAAAAGGTCTCTCACAGGGGAACACCGGCTGCAGTCTGAATGGAAATGCTGGGTTTCAGATGACACCGCAGCATTCTGTAGGTCAGTGTTATTTCATACAGATGGGCGGACGTAAATTGACTATGGTTCAACTGCAGATTTTTGTTGTAATATAGCATCATCATGGGTCTAGTCAGTAAAAGAAATGATCAGGTCCATATTTGGGAATTTACCTTTCCAATATTTCATGGAAAAGCACAGTGTAATCAATAGGAAAAACTATCTCAAACTATCTCTTTCAAACTATCTCTTTCAAACTATAAGTCACATTTTTTTTCAGGGTTTGGGTGGTTCCTGCGACTTATCCTCAGGTGTGATTTATATATTACATTTTTCACACTGACAGCCCATAGACCAAATATATGAATTGTATACATGAATCAAAAATGAAAAAACAAATCGCGTTTTCATTTTGGTTTTAGAGACAAATAATAAAGAAAAGAGTTGTTTTTCCATTTTCTTATTTTTGGTTCTATATTGAATGATAGATGGATTGTTCTCTATTCAGTTGTTTTTATTACTATAACTTCTGTAACTTGCCTTTCAAGATGAAATGTCGGTTCTCGGTCTCTGATTTTACAAAATAAATTTCCCCCTTATAGTCCGGTGCGACTTATACATGTTTTTTTTTTCTTCATTACGCATTTTTTGGCTGGCGCGATTTATACTCCTTTTGACATATAGTCCAAAAAATATGGTACATTGAAAGTTTGAAAGTTGCTGCAGCCATGTGGCAACTATTGTAATGACCACAAGACCTATCATTTTATTTCAAATCTGTTTCTGAAACTTTATAAACCACTAAGTCACTAAAGAATTTTGCTGAATCTTGAGTTTTAAATGAACTTTTAGGGTTTTGAGTAGTTTAAGCCATTTTAGAACCCTGTTACCTCCTCAAGAACATACCTGGAGTTGTGTTTTGTGGCCATACCGGCTCGTCAAAGCCTGATCCCGTCAGATCTCAGAAGCTCAGCAGGGCCTGGTCAGTACTTGGATGGGAGACACGGAATTCCAGGTGCCACAGTGGGGCCAGTGGCAAAAACTGTCGTAGTGTCCTTAGGCAAGGCACATCACCCACATTGCCTAGTATGAAAGTGGTGTGTGTGTGAGTGCTGGTGGTGGTTGGAGGGGCCAATGGCGCAGATTGGCAGCCTCGCTTCCGTCAGTCTGCCCCAGGGCAGCTGTGGCTACAATAGTAGTTTACCACCACCGGGTCTGGAGTGAATGAATAATGCTCTGTAAAGCGTCTTTGAGTGTCCTGAAAAGCGCTGTATAAAACTGATGCATTATTATTATTATTTTTGTTTCACACATATTTGAGTGACCCCGTCTACATCTCCAAAGCTCAAAATGCTCTGTTCCACCTTGTGATGTCATGAAATGGTAGTTTTAGTTCAGTAGAGATTGCCATTTCTAGGGCTGAAATTATCCAAATGATTCTAGTGAAGGTGTAAGGAGTTTAAACAAACACAATGGAGCACTTCCTGTCTAACTTCATGACATCACAAGGTGGAACAGAGTGTTTTTTGTATGAGAGAAGAGCTCAGCCTAAATATAGAGGGTTTGTGTGTTAAAATTGGCTTACTGGGAGTATATCTCTGCAGCAATAGATCATGCTCCACAATTTGTCATCGTGACCTACTAGTAAGGCCAAATGAATTCGGACCTGCAGAGTATTTTTGTACATGACTTTTTTTTTTTTTGTTTGTCTGGGTCGGTTGTATCTTTGGGGTGCACGCTGTCTCCCATTTTATCAATGTCACCACAAAGACAAATGACCCAGACAGAAAGTGTAATGTCATACACAGAGCAGAGTCTGTACTAGTCTGTCCTCTGGAGTAGACAGACTTGATGAGATCAGATCAGCACCGGACTTGGCTCTTGTCAGGTTTTTGGGACAGGTGGACTTGAAGACGTCACGGGAAATAAAACTCACGTGGACGCTCGCTGCCCTGACCAGCCAGTCCCTTCCACCTTCTGTCTGAATCCAGAAGGGTTTAGTATCGCACCACCGAGCGTGAAAACCTTAACTTTTCCTGTGGAGGGCCCGTCAAATGCTTTTCTCCGTGACGGTGCAACGTATTACTTTGTCTTGAATGTGGCACTAAACCTTTCTATCTTCATGGAGACCAAACGAAGCCGAGTTACAGGTCAGATCTGCGGAGAGGCGACCCCGCTCACAATCAGAATGCCTGTTTTTCTAGGTGTACCCCTAAACCAAAAAGTTACATGATGCACCTTTAATTTAAATTTCTTCAACCTGAGATAAATAAGAGTTTGGTCATGCCTCTCTCTGATTGGTTAATCCACCTGTCAATCACGCCCCCTGGAATTGGGACACAGGATATGGCTCTAAATCTATTAATCTTTGTAGTTATGTCAAAGGTTCTGAGGTTCTGAAATTATTTAACAAAGAAAACAAAACACCAGCCTCATCCAAAAATATAACAAATGCACATGATTGTATATATTTATTTGTATTTCTATTACTTTTTCACACACAAAAATGCAGCAGGCACAAAATACACTTGACTCCAGCTGCAGCTCTAATGCCTGCATCAGTATTCACCCCATACTGCTCTGCACAGCTCTACAGCTCCATGTTTTCCCTTTTTAACCAGGCCATATGTAAGAACAGCTTCATGTAGACTCTTTTATGGCTTGTTAACAGAAAATGTTCATTCTAAAAGCTGGCTCCAGGTGGTGTTAGCTGTAATGCATTTTTAATTATCATTCGCCACCGAACAAATCAAACTATGAAGATCTGTTTTGGCAATAAACAACCACTAAACCGCACAGGTAAGCATACTTACAGCTGGTGTCATCAACATTCACTGGGGGTGTGATGCTAAGTATGGGTTTCTCAATTAGTCACTGTCACCTTTTTTGTTGAAAATCAAACTCTTAACCCTCGAAGACCTACGGTATCGTATACGATATCGAGGAATATCTTTTATATAACCGTGCATAACTTTCTAACCTCAAAGATAGAAACTTACTTTTTTCCCTCTGAAAGTGCAGACATAGAGGTTTCCGTACATTTCTGCGGCTTTATCCTACGTCACACTCACGCTGTGTGATGACGTGAGCAAAACGAGTGTCCAATAGGAACTTTGTTTTCCCCAAACTCATGCGCTCCGTCCATTTTGATCGAGCCAAACTTTGCCAAAGAGTGAAGTGAGTCAAGATGGTTGACTCCTCTCGGCTCTGTTTGCTCATACCGATTGAAAAAGTCGCTCTAACTGGAGTTCATTCTCACACATAAATGGAAAATTACACATCTTGGTGTGCGCAATCGCGCATCCCTTTCTATTTTTATTTGAAAGGTTTATTTCACTCAAAATGAACAAATACAAATGTAATAAACACCAGGGAAATGCAGAAGTGCTGTGGCTCTGTCCCTGGACTTTACCAAAGCTGTTTCCATGACTGGCACCAGAAAAGTAACGGAGCGATTGCACTTTTTTTGTTTTTATGGCAATAAGGAGATTTTAAATTTACTTGATATCTTGCATTTTTGTAGCTAAGGCCCAAAATTAAGCACTTTTTACACATGTGTGCTGTGTGTTTTGTATAAAAGAGTGGGAATTTTATTTTCTGTTTTTTTTCCAGCTCTATTTATGGTCCTATAGCTTTTATTACAGTCACATGACACAACTACAGCAGCAGACTGTGAAATAACAGGGTGTACTGAAAAAAATGATGTATAACACTTAATTATAGGGTAAAAGGGGCAGTTTTAAAAGCAAAATTAATTTTTAAAAATCCAGGCGAGGAGAAATGTACTAAAATTGCCTTCAGGGGTTAAACAGGACCATAGAGGCTTGTAATGATCACAGGTTCCTGAAAATGTGCTGTTTAAGTCAACTGTGTACTTTTTTCTTAACTTTTCAGACAATCTAAAGCAATATTTGCTAATGTGTGCATTGTGTCACCATGGTAACAGTTGAACATTTCACCACAGAGATACATGTAGAACACCCCCAGCACGATGTCAGTGTAAAGTATCAATATATAACTGACAAGTATTACAACTGTGGTTAGTAGTGTTTAAAAAAGTATGATTTTGTTCATAAGTGTGCAAGGGTTTGAGAGAAGATAGAAATATAAAGTTATAAACTAATACAAGAACATTTCAGAACTGTATAGGTCTAAACTACAACAAAAACGTGATAAAAAACAGGACATTTTATTATTATATTACACAGTTACCTTCACAATTTGATAAATACGTCAATGCCTCGAATGCCTCAGATTCTGAACATGTAACTTCTGAAAGGGCATCATGTAGGTCAAGATGGCAGAGAAGAGCATAACATACATGAATATAAAAAGAAGATCCATTAAGACTAATCAATGAGATAAGAAATGTATTTTCTGTAAAAACATTCACTGAGGCCCCTCTTAGTAAAGGCAGAGCTCTGTCTGTGATCTGCATCATCAGAGGGTATAATACATGCTACAGTGAAAGCATGGGAGACTTGAATAGACAAAGCCAAAGACATACACTTCCACTCGTCGTCCATACTAAGGTATATATACTAACTACTGTATTAGACATCAGGAATGATCTGGTTTCTTCAATTATTGCTATGCTTTTTTCTTGGAAGTTTTTTTTTTTTATCATGTGGTCCAAAAAATAAATTAAAAATCCTATATTATACAAAATTGACTCTTGTGAGCTTTAATCCATGTTATCATTTTGTTACCTCATATACCTGGAGTTGTGTTTGTTTTTCACACAGTTGAGTGACCCTTTATTTTTAGTCTGTCTGCATCTGCAAAGCTCAAAATGCTCAAAATGATATCATGAAATGATAGTTTTCAAGTTAAAAGCTACCTTTTACTTTTAGTTCAGTAGAGATGGGCCATTCCAAGGCTGAAATTATCCAAATATTTCTAGTGAAGGTGTATAGAGTGTAAAAACATAGTGATGCACTTCCTGTAATACCACATGACATCACAAGGTGCAACAGCCTAAATATGCAGGGTCTGTGTGTTAAACATGTACTTGAAACAAAACACAACTCCAGGTATGTTTTTGATGAGAAAACATAGATCAGAAATAGTGTAATATGGCCTCTTTTTAAGGATCCTGATTCAGCACCACGGACAGCTCCGTGGTGCTGAATCAGGATGCACTTCAAATCAACTAGTTTATGTCAAGTTTTGAAACATGGCAAATGCTTCAGTTTATTTATAGAGTAAAACTGAACCAAACAATCATAGATACAACTTTATGAAAAAGTTTACAATGCAGTGATTTGGATGGAATTCAAATTTGAGTACGGTAGACATATTACTACTACAAGTACGAAGTGCAGCCCTCCTCAACAATTCTGAGAACATTTGAGATCTAAACCAGTTCTTTAACTATTTTTCCTATATCATTAAGAATCAGACTATTCACTATTCATTCATATTAATGGCAAACCTAATGTATAAAGCAGATCCATTTTAACAAAGCACCAGATCTTACTTTGATATAAAACAGAGCAATACGTCTTCTCCAGATAACAGCTCAGGGTTACGCAGTGTCAAAACTGATAAAATGTGCCATTTTAATCCATTTTGTCTTGACTTCTGAAAACTTGGCAGTGTTTGCAAATGTGTGCACTGTGTCTCCATGATACTGCTGAACATTCCGCCAATAGAGATACATGCAGAACACCCCCAACGTGATGCCACTGCAAAGCATCAGTAACTTTGTCCACACCGATATCCCATGTACCTATATGGATAAACAATGACTCATTAACTTCCTACACTTTAGGTTTTCAAGGATAATAAGAACCGACTTAATTATGAAGAAACAGTTAGTTAATCAGGACGCAGACAGAAAATAATTACACTTGTTCTTTTTGTAATTAGCAACACTATTTATATCGGTTGAACTTGTTTAAGGTTTCCACAGACAAAGCATTTTGACATCTACAAACAGTGGGTATTAATCATGATGATAAATTGTTAAGAAAAAGGACCAGACAGAAGTGACAGGCTGCAATTCATTCCAAACAACGAAGAACTGATTTTAATAAAACAACTACAGTATAACTTATCGAAAATAAATAAGTACAAGTGGAATAATATTATTTTTATATAGTGATTGTGTGGCCAGAGCTGTGTCTTCTATTCTTGTCTTTCTGGGTATTTTAGGGGTCCAAAACCACCTGTAACTGAGTAAATGTAAGGCAGAGCTGTTTAATGTCCGAGAAACAAGCAGATAATGGACCCCCAACGAAAAAGTTATACAGAGCACAAAAGCAAGCTAATTCAAGGTAATCTTTTCTCAATATAAAAACACTTTCCTAGAACCAGTAGAGGACAACCACGGCACAGGACCTCTTTACATTCTTTATCCTGGAGGTTTTAGTATTGTGACAGCACCTGGCAGATTTATGTAAATATACAGTTACAATGTGTACATAAAAACAGTATCTGCTTTTGGCCTTTCCTGATCTGACACACAGCCACGGCGACCTTTAGCCGAGTTCAACCCTGGACTTCATAACAATTGAGTTTCCACAAAGAAGGAAATGTTAATTTGCAGGTGACGGGAAAGCTCAAGGTAATTGCGTGCAGACAGAAAATGTAGTTGGCTTTAATTGCGTTGGCCTTTCATTATCAAGGCCAGGTCATGCATGTTTTGAGTAATGAAGATGGCTGCACATGTGGAAAGGTACACACAACGGCACATAGGGCATTATAAAACACCATATACTAGTACGCAATGGTTCAAGCGACCCAACTGCCTCCTGCACTCTCAAAATGCACAGATTTGAGACAAGACATAAGACAAATATGTGGGTTATATTTGTGAAATTTGTTTAAAGGACTCATATTACACTATTTTCTGATCTGTGTTATTATAATGTTGTTTCCTCATCACAAACATACCGTCGTGTTTCGTTTCATTCACATGTTTAACACACAAACCCTGCATAATTAAGCCGAGTTCTTCTCTTAAACTGAAAACACTCTGTCCCACCTTGTGATGTCATGTGGTAATACAGAAAGTGCTCCACTGCGTTTTTTAACTCTATAAACCTTCACTAGAATCAATTTGGGTGATTTCAACTCTGTATTTGTCAATCTATTCTCTACGGATCTAAGGGTAAACGATATGTGTTAACTTAAAACTACCACTCCATGACATCACAAGGTGGAACAGAGCATTTGGAGCTTTGAAGACGTCGACAGGTTAATAACACTGCATTACTCAAACCTGTGTGAATGAAACAAAACACAACTTCAGGTGTGTCTCTGAGGAGGTAACAACATTATAACATGACTAAAAGCTGATAAGAGTCAGTTCTGTGTAATAAAGGACCTTTAATCACAATTTTAACATATCAAAGTTCTGTTGAGGAGTATTTTTAGAAATGCATAGTTATCATGTTGAAACTACCTCATAGGGGTGAGTGATATGCCAAAAAACTAATCTTATTCTTTTGAAACTCCACACTTGACTGGAAATGGTAAAATCCTCTCATTCTCTGTATTGTGGATAGGGATGGGCATTCGATTAAATTTTCTTAATCGATCGTCGGAAGAATTAACAATAAATTTTCGATTAATCATTAGCATTTTATATTAAAATTATCATCACAATTATTACTATTACTAATCTGCATGAATAAACTCAACTTTACAACATATAAACCATCACCACTATAGAGCCACATCAGCCTGTGTGAGATCAGAATGTGTTTAATGCAGCTTTGACATTTGTTTACATCTTATAGAAATGAAACTTAAAACCGCATGGCCCATTTGCATAAACAGAAAGCGAAGAAAAGCCGCTCTTTCCTTGTGCTGCTGCGTCAGCTTTGGTTGGACTAAAGGACACGACTCAGTGGATTATATGAGTGTTCTCTCTGTGACAGAGGATGTGATGAGGCTGGTGAGTCTGTTCTGTGCATATGTCGAGTTGGAGATGCTGCGTAAACATGTGAAACCAGGATACTCAAAAAACAAAAACAAAAAAAAAGATCATACCTGGGACACTGATGTGCAGCTGTCCGTGGTGCTGAATCAGGATCCTTAAAAAGAGCCCATATTACACTATTTTCTGATCTATGTTTTCTCATCAAAAACATACCTGGAGTGGTGTTTTGTTTCAGGTACATGTTTAACACACAGACCCTGCATATTTAGGCTGTTCCACCTTGTGATGTCTGAGGGATATAGGGATCTCCAAGGAACCAGACCCGAGACACCTACATTCGGTTTGTCGATTAAAATGAACATGATCGACAAAATTCAATTATCGATTAGTCGACTAATCATGCCCATCCCTAATTGTGGCTGACCAACAGGTGTGGGTGGGAAAGTGTGTTTGTTTGAACATAAGAGCTGCAAATCCAGCCCTAGTGTATGCATTGGTATACTTTAACTAGGTTGTCTAACACACATCATTATGGAAACAACAATGGAGATGATTTATTCCAATGAAGATGATTTATTCCAATGGAGATGATGTATTCCAATTTACCAAAAAAGGTCCTTTGTGCTCCTGCTTGTACTCTTTGGAAAGAACATACAGTACTGTGCAAAAGTTTCAGGCAGGTGTGAAAAATGCTGTAAACAAAGAACGCTTTCAAAAATATAAATAATTAATGTTTTGGGGTTTTTTTTGCACAATGAGCAAACAAAAGAAAAAGCCAAAGTCATTAAGACCTATCTTTAGAGTAAAGAAGAAGAAAAAGTTGTGTTGGTGATGGTCGGGCCCCACAGAGCCCTGACCTCAGCATCATGGAGTGAGTCTGGGATGAACATGAAGAGACAGAAGGATGTGAGGAAGCTCCATCCACACAAGATCTGAGCTTAGTTCTTCAACGTGTTTGGAACAGCGACCAGCCCAGTTCCTTCACAAACTGTCTGCAAGTAAAACCTAGAAGAACTGATGCTCTTCTGAAGGCAAAGCTCACACCAAATATCGATTTGATTTAGATTTCTCTTTTGTTCATTCACTGCATTTTGTTGATTGATGAAAAATAAATGATTAACACATCCATTTTTGAAGGTATTCCTGGCTTACAGCATTTTTTCCATACCTGCCTTTAACTTTTGCACAGTACTGTATATATTTCTTAAATTTCAATAGATAAAAAAATAGATAGAAACACAACAGGCTGGACACTGCGGAGCTGTGGTTTTGGAGATGCTCTGACCACATTTCTCTGCTTCTTTCATTATGCAACAGCCAGTCCACTCATGAAAGTTTTAAAAAGGCCTGTTTGGTCAACCAGGCATGTTAAGAACTGTGAGCAGATTATTGATTTATATATTATGAATGCAAAATGTGAATATAAACTCAATAGTTAATTTAATACGGTTTATAATGAAAAAGATGAATAATAAAAATAATAATTTAACATTTTCATATTTTTGCTCTTTTGTGCGTAATTTTACAGCCACTTCACATTTTCTGAAACTTAAACCTTAAATGTGCATTATGTAACTTTTATGGTCGAGGGCCCGGCAGTTGCTTGTTTCCATGGAGATGTGACTGCCTCTGTTGCTTGCAATGTTCCAAAATTTGGCCAAAACATATCAGTCTCCATAGAGATTAGCAGGAGACGCCACCAGGGTAATTTACAGGTGAGATCTGTGAAGTCGGAATGTATGTTTTATTATGCAGGTATTTTTGAGCAGGAAAAACACCCATAATTGAATGAATGCATCTTTTAGAAGTTTAATACCATATTGTGGAACATTACAGACAAAGCAATAGCATCTCCATGTGGTGGACCCCCAACCAGGAACGTTACACAGTGCACCTTTAACTAATACAATTTCAATACATGGTTTTAACACTGCTGAACTGACATATCGTCTGAATATTGTCATAGGGACACTAAATATATCGATTTTTTTCGATATTGACCAACCTTATAGTCATATTTTATTGGATTGTTAAAATATTTCAAGCACCATACAGTATACTTAAAGGTGCGCTATGTAACTGTTTGATTTGGGGTCCGTCACCTGCTTGTTTCTATGGATATGTCATTGCTCTGCCTGGAATGTTCCACAGTATGACATTAAACAGATCAACATTACATTTATGAATAGCAGGTGGTTTTATAACTCAACATTGCCTAGAAAAACATGGATTCTGACTGTGAGTGGGGTCGCCTCTCCACAGATCTGACCTGTAACTTGGTCTGGTTTGGTCTCTGTGAAGTCAGAAATAATACTGTACTGTGAAACATTCCAGACAAAGCAATAACATCTCCATGAGGACAAGCATTTGAAAAAAAACCCACCCAGAAACAGGGGGAACATGCAAACTCCGAAAACAGAGAGCACAGAAAGCCCCCAGGGGACCCTCTTGCTGTGAGCCTGTGGTCAATAGTGATGATAATGAGCGTGCATCCAAGATTTGCTCTGGCTCTAAACACTGAGCTCATTAGCAAAGCACATCACATTGTTCAGAGCTATTAAACATAATAGAGGTGAGCCCAGATTTGCTCTCATGGGATCAGGTGGTAAAAAATACACCAACTACTACTACGTCCCTGGTTTAGCAGATTCATCTTCCTGCCATTGACTACATGGGATAAAAGAACATCTAGTACTTTATTTGCAGGTTTCAACTTCCCATTACATGCAACAATGTCATGTTTTTACCTCATTCAAAAGATATAATCTGAGGGGTTATGGACATTTTATACAACCGAATGCTCGAACCACTCGTAAAAGTTTCTGTGTGACTGTATGTGGGGTAAAAATATGGAATGCTCTGGATCCACAGCAGAAGCTCTGCCCAAATATTCACAAATGTAAGCATTTCTATAAAGAAATGGTCTCGTCAGAATACAGAATGAGCTGAAGTTTAAATGTTGTCGTATTGCACCTTCTTCACCAGTGTTGTGTCTAGTGCCTGATCTTTACTTCCCATTGTCGGTATCATGTGTGTGTCATATTTACATTGCTGTTGTTGTGCCATTATTGGTAATTTTGTCCTTACCATTGCTGGTTTGTATTCTTGTTGTCATCCTTAAAATGTTTCTCACCGGAACATCAAATGTGCATGCTGTGTCTTGTGTTATATATTCTTGAACGGGAGTTAAATTGCCCTTGTGGTGGTGTTGTTTTTTTTGTTTTGTTTTTTCAATTGATCTGTAAGGAAGTGGATCAATGAAAATCTATGTTATTCTTAATGGACAGGGGTGGGATTCAATAGGTTTTCTTCTTCCCACTCCTTTTCGAGCAACAAAATGTATTTGTTATACTGTAACTTCTGGACATATGAAATTATTTTTGTTGTTGTTTTGTGTTCTCCTTACAAAATCTGCTTGAAATGAATAAATGAATGAATGAATGAATGAAATATAATTATTTCTTTTAAATTGTTAATTGCTACTTTAGTGTTTCTTAAATTATGGTACGCGAGGCGAGCTTCGTCAGGTGGTAGCATAGACTGTACATAAACAGACATAGCTAACCCTCTAGCTGTTGCGTTCCAAAAAGGAAATGAGCATTGGGACGCTTCTGGCTCCATCGACTCTGGCTCCAATTGACTTAATATTGAGAAACTGTCACCCCTCTCTGAAACTGCCGCTTATTTTGGTCATTTTGGTCTTAAAATGTTCAGTTTAACCCACTCTACATGATCCTGGTGTTTTTATTTTGCTATTTTGTCCGTAAATAAATTCCTATTCCCAAATTCGCCCCTAATGAGTTTCATTTGACCGGAGCTAAGCTATGACACACTCCCTTTGTCCACTTCTTTATGAGCGGTACTTACTTGGACAGCTACTCAGTTTTAGTTAGCCTAGTTTAGAGCTCATTCCCTCCACTTTTCTGTCCTCGTTTATTTATAATCTCTTGTTTAGAACTACACTGGAAATGATGTAGTCCACTTTTAGACCTGGTTTAGTCCTAGTTTAGACCTGGAATAGTCCTGTTAGAGATAGGGATGTAACAGTATGTAAGTCTCATGGTACCATATTGTCATGATCAGGCCCGCTGACAAACATTTCAGGGCCAATGGCAAGACGCCACACATGGGCCCGCTAATATAAATGAATAGGAAGAGGGTCCAATTCTCAGACCCTAAATCCCTGGGGTTCGGTACAACAGACCCATTTGTCACCCACTGTCTACTGCCCCGGTCATGATATTTATCTTGTGGTTTGGTATTTTTTGTAATATCGTGGAGATGCTAACAGAATTGAAGAAATTTCTACTAAGGGTCGAAAGCTTTTGGTGCTAAATTACTGTCATAATGCAAAGAATTAAGATAGAAAAGTTCTTTACAACTGTTATTTCCTCATACTGTCTGCAATGAAATGGTGCAAAGGATCATGGTATTTGTAGTTGTCCTTGTTTTTAGCTGTTGGTACCACAAAACAATGCATTTAAGTAAAGAAGCTTATAATTTGATATTTTGTGACAGCCAACGAAATCATTTTGAGACCTCTGAGGATACGATATCACGATATGTCACTTATTCTTACATTCCTACTTATAAACCTGGTTTAAACCTGGTTGTCCTCAGAAAGCCTGAACTTTGGAGGTACTTGGTATGAAGTTTGACACACACCGCGCTATGGCAATGGTCCCAATTTCTCCTCCTTATGAAATCCAAGAATAGTAGCTCCAGATATTAGTTATTAAAACCTCTGGAGAACAATGTACATATGACTCACTATAGTCAGTGAACTAATGACAGCCACTTTACGTCCTGTTTGTGATTTATGAAAAGTCTATATTAATAATGTGTTTCTCATTGAAGACACGTTCAGGCTCTGTGTGCTCTGGTTTTAGTACAGACAGGGAGGAGACTTACCATTTTTAATAATGCTCACAGAGCTATTTACCAAACCCAGTTTTTTCTCTTGCTGTGTTATTGTGTGAGAGCGCCAGGTCTTACCGGTAATTACTTTTTTATTGTAATGAAGTCATCAGTCATGATAATTCACCATGTAATCATTAGAACCATAAATTATAGTGGTGAAAATTTTACAAGCAATAATAATAAATCAATGTTTGAATACCCTCTAAAAATAACCTAATCTTAATCTAAAAAAGTAAATGTAAAATGTTTAATTCTGTGTTTATGGCAAAATTGAGTCTTGTGCACTTTTAGCCTCATCAAAAACATACCTGGCGTTGTGTTTTGTTTCATTCACACAACTCTATTATTAGTCTGTGTGCATCTCCAAAGCTTTAAATCCTCCGTTCCACCTTGTGATGTCATGTAGATGTAGTTAAGCGACCTTTTTACGTTTTGTTGACGAGGGATCTGCAATTCCACGGCTGAAATGGTCCAGATGATTCTAGTGAAGATGTATGCAGTTTAAAAACACTTCCTGTATTACCACATGACATCGCAAGGTGGAAGAGAGTGTTTTCAGTTTGAGAGAAGAACTCAGAAGCCCAATTATGCAGGATTTGTGTGTTAAACATATGTGAATGAAGCAAAACACAACTCCAGGTCTGATTGTGATGAGAAAACAACATTACAACATGCTGTGGATCACAAAACAGCGTAACATGGGCCATTTAACTTCATCCTTCAGAAAGTTCGATTTAAAATAACCAATCACGTGCTAGGTGAACAGTGATGTGCTAGACAATAGGAATAAATATGAATGAAAATGAATGAATTTTAGTGTCATCATGGTAACAGTAATTATGAATCACTGTCTAATTGTGATGTCTCTTCCCACAGTCATTTGATATTATGACATCCACGACTTTAGTTTCATTTTAGTTGATGGAACCAACAGGATTTAAGTGCCCCGTAATGATGATAGCTAGACGATGATAGCTACCGACGCGCTTCCAAAGAATAGATGTAGCTTGCATGCTGTGTAATGACAATAAAGCTAATGTGGCTAATTGCTAATATCCTGCGAAAGGCAAAGGGAGAGGCACAGAAGACAGAAAAGGGAATAACGCACCAACCGACCAGATCCGTCAACCATTTATGGACTTAATGAGCACTTAAAACCACGACCTTTGACCTTTACAACAAGTAGAAGCAGAAAATCAATAAGCCCTCATCACCACGTTACCATGAGTGTATGCAGCGGGGCTTTGGACGTAATAAGGGTTTTCTAATGGGGTAAAGCCTTAAACATAAAAGATTACTCTGAAAACATACAACTGATATCAATGCAAAACTCTAGAGACCACGCAAATAATATCTTGTCAATATACAATTCTGGCCTGTCACGATAACACATTTCGAAGAGTTATATATTGCTACAGAGAAAAATTGCGCAAAAATATAATATTGAAGCTACTTTTTGCCACTGACACAAAGCAAGATAATCCCCGTAAATCACTAATAGTAAATAAACAGTATAATTAAAAAGCCGAAGCTGCAACAAATAAATGGTAGAAAGAATCAATAATTCACCAGTTATTTAATCTACTCTACAGCTCAAATCATATCACATTACAGAAGAAATAGGCACCACTTTTGCAAAGAAAAAATACCCAAGATAAATACTGCCCCCCAAAATGTCCCAGCTTTGATATATGGAACGATAAGTCGATTTTGTCCCCGTGGAAATGTTATTTCTTTGTCAAGAATGTTCCACAGTGCAGGTTAAACCGATCTATCATGAGGAGACAAGCAGATTACAGCACTGCGCTACATTACAGTTCAGATCTGTGGAGAGTCACCCCTATAGACCCTTTTAGAGCGGAAGTGATAAAAAAAAAAAAGCTGCGAGCACATTTTGGCAACAGAAGTGTCATTATTCCCCATTCATTCTGATTCATTCAGACTGAACACGGACAGAAGACGACGGAGATAAAAACATTTCCAGCACCAAAACATCGATATTCTACCGTCGGACTAAAGTTTTAAAGTTTTACTCACTGATCACAGAAGGAGCTGGCAGTCAGACACCATTTGTCAAAGTCAGATTGTTGAGGAAATATTCGCGTTCTTTTGACGATAATCCTTTTGCAGAGCTTGATAAGCTGCTGAGTCCTGCTGTACTTCTGTTGCCAAAATGTGTGCGCAACCGAGCCTACGTCACCACTGTTTGCTCACACTAAAAGGGTCTATTCGGAGAAGGAATTTATGTATTTTAGAGCAATAGACTGATGAGCAAATGAGCAATGGATTAGTGCCAGATGGATATGTTTAATGTCATATCATGGAACATTCCAGGCAAAGCAACAACATCGCCATGGAGACAAGCAGGTAGCTGACCTTCCCCCAGAAAAGTTATTATTTTAGCCAACGTAGAGCCTGACTTAAAAAGATGTTTGGTTTCTGTTCATTTTTCAGCACAATTTTGGCTGTTTGTCTTATTTCTTATTTCTTTGCCTCAATCATTCTGCCCCCAGTCTTGTTCACAAAAATACTCACTCTGCAAAAATATTTTAATGTGCACTACAGAGTTTCGGAGGATATGCGCCCTGCTTGTTTTTATGGAGAGGTTTTTGCATTGCCTAGAGTGGTTCACATGGCATTTAAATTCTGTGTCTTGCATTTATTCGGTTGAGGTTGTTTTTATTGCAAATACATTCAAAACATTCCTATGAGGGGGCTCGCCTCTCCACAGGTCTGATCTGTAACTTCTGTCAATTGTTTGTCTATTCCAGGCACTATCGAGCCAAACTTTTTCTTCAGAAGAGTTACATAACAGTGACATGTCCATGATCAAATGTAACTTTGATTTGTAAATTTGAGATGGAACAAGACCTGTCCCCAAAACCTTCACCTGTTTTCACTTTAGCGATTCCCCAAAACAGCTTCCTCCAAAAACTGATGATTACTCAAAGCCACAGTATGTAACTTTTTATTTATGTACAAATGGATTCAAATATGAGCATGTTTTTCATTTTATGTTGCGTTTATTGCACTCAGAATGTATAAAAATGTATAAAAACATGCATCCTTATGCCGAGCAGACTTGCATTTCCATAAACCTGACTTTTATTTGGCCTGGAGGAGTGCCTGCTCCTCCTTGTTTCCATGGAAATACTGTTCCTTTGGCTATAATCTTCCACAGTACATAAAACAGATCTATCTGCATGGAGGATGCTCCTAAGTATGGTTTTAACTTTCCACATAGAATCATGCAGGTGGCTGCCACCTCCAGAAAGTTACAAACTGCACCTTTAATGCAATTTCATCTCTACAGTAACACATCTGTTCCCTCACCTTTTACAGGATGATTTAACATTTATGGGTGGAAGGCTGCACGTGCTTGTCCCCATAATTCATCTTGGCATTTATCCATTACAGGTGTTTTATTCAGAAAAGTTACACAGTGCACCTTTAAGCAGCACTGTGGTAAATAAAAACAGTATGGTCATATTCTAGCCTAGTTTTGTACTGGCTTCATAAACTGGGGTTATTTTCTTGACAAATGATTAAATAGTAGTTTTGTCTTACCCAACCCAACTCCAACGATCAGCCTTCCCGCCAAAAGCACCTCTTTTCCGGGCGCGGTGCTCAGTACAATCCCGCCGATCGTGAAGAAGAAGCTGGCCAGAAGAATGCACACCCTGCGCCCGAACAGCCCGTTGAGAAAGCCGCCCATCAGCGCGGACAGAGCGGCGGCAGCGACTGTACTTGAGACGAGCACTTCTTGCCAAAGCGCGCTCAAACCCAGCTCCCGTTTGAGCAGAAGCATGGCTCCGGAGATCACCCCGGTGTCGTACCCGAACAGAAAGCCCCCGAGCGCTGAAAACACGGCCAGCACGTACACGAACCCGGGAGTGACATCTTGGGTGAACTGTTTACGCGCGGCTCTCTCCAGGTCCCCGGTGGAGGTCGCGGCTGGGGCTGGGGAAGAAGCTCCGGCGCCGGGGGCAGAGGAGGAGGGCGCACCCGGGGCTGTGGTGCTGCTGATGCTTGCCGAGGACGGAGCTTTGATAAGACTCCTCTCCCCGCCGTCGTTCACTTTCCTCCATCGGTCCCCCATCAGGTTGCTCATACTCCGGAGGTTGTAGTCATGGTCGGCTTGCTTTCGCGACATGAGACAGACGAGATAGTGGAGGAGTTGTGTCGCTCAAACAAAACCAAAATAATCGCTCGCTTTGGTGCGTCTGGACGTGCGTAAAATTGCAATAACAAGTTGGTTAAGCCCGAAACGTCCGCTGCTTGGTGACAAAGTTGTTCTCCGGGTTTTGTTTTGTCTCCGCGACACATCCACGAGGTCTGGACGGTGAGTTGGAGACGAGTGCACAGCCGAAAGGTGAGAGAGGCGGGGTGTAGTGGAGTACCGCGTCACCCACAGCGTAGTCATGACGCAAGGAAATGTTTTGATGCACGAGGCTGGGGAGAAGCATCAAGTGCACGGGGTGGATGTTATTGTGTCTGCCACTATGCAAGAACGAGATGTGTGCCATATGTGGTAAAAAATAAACGCATATGTTGGAAAAAAAACTTTAGGCTGATGCATGAATGAGACTCTAGGTTAGAATGAGACTCTAACCTATGCCCAACTAGCTCGTGTGTCTTTGCTGTCATCCCAAGAGTTGTGTTCTGTTCAGTGTTTAGTGAGGAGAAAGTAGTGCATATTGGTAGCACATTAATTGAATAATGTTTTTGATTACATTTTCAGGGGGGTAAATATGCCACTGCTATTGCCTATACTAATTAAGCCCCAATAGGTGACCTTTTAGTAAAAAAAAAAAATACACGAAAATATAAGCATACTTTTTATTCTACTGAAAAATGTAGAAAAACATGCATCTTTTCCATGAGCACGCTTGCATCTCCACAAACCTTGGTCTGGTGGGGGGCATCTCCTGCTTATTTCCATGGAAATGTTTGGCTATAATCTTCCACAGTCTGGCATAAACTGTATCTATCTCCATGGAAAATATTCTGAAACATTTTTATTTCCATGCAACTGAATTTTGACCTCCAGAAAGTTACATACTGTCGCTTAAAAAAAAGGACTCATTATAGATGCTGCAACAAGCAAAACTTATATTTTAATACTGTTGAATTTGTTTCGACAATAGAGGGCACTGTGCTCTCCTCTGTTAATGGGAAACACTGTTGTTCCATGTTGTGCATAAAAATACTAATACATCTATAATGTTTGTACCCATGGAGCAATCTGCCTCCAGACCACACAGATACTTAGAGAGCAGAACCCTGCAGGCCCTGCTAATGCAGAATCATAATCATAATCATTTTCATTCATCCATTCTGCTCCTCATTTGAAGGAGACTCACCCTCCATTATGTGTCACATAAAGACAAGAATGTTGCCCAGTAAGAAAAATGTCAGCATAAACTAAAGATGTTTCATGTTCCACCAGAGCATTATACCTCTCTCCATGGAGACACCCAGGTGATGCCACAAGGTCGTGTTTTTCCTTTTAAGACATTTATAAGTGATTAAATGCAAGACACGTTTAATGCCATATTGCGGAGCATTCCAGACAAAGTAATAACACCTCTATGGGCACAAGCAGGTGACAGACTCCTCACTAGAAAAAAATGACATAGTGCCTCTTTAATTACTCTTTCTCCACACTTCACTAACCCTTTTCTCTTCATATTGATTTAACCATGATCCCAGAAAACCTGATTTGCTCCAACAGGCTGCGGCTCTGTGTGGTACTCGGACAAAATGGTTACAAATACTTTCTCGTGTGAAAAAGATCAATATTTGGACAATAGACGCTCCAAAACAATGTTATTATGGACCATGATTGGGGCAATTACAGTACAGCGGTATGAAGGGACTGTCAGCAGGTTTGGACTCCCAGTATTGCTTATGATGCTCCGGGGGCCACAATTACAAAGATAATAAACCTTTGTACAAGTAATACGGTAGAGCCTGGGGAAAGATGAGTTTATATAGGATCGACTAAAAAGCTGAGAAGGCTAATAAATAAGTAAATGTCATATATATTTTCTATAATGTTACAATTTTTTCCAGCAAGTATTGTAACTGTGATAACCTGCTTGTCTCCATGGAGATGTTATTGCTTTTTTTTGTTTTTTAGAATATCCCGGTATGGCATCACATCTTGCATTTCTTTGTTTGCCTTCATTTGTCTCTTCATGTTAAGCATCTTTGAGTATCTTGAAAATCGCGATACAAGTGTTAGGTATTATTATTATTTTCATAACATGGGTTGTTATTGACCTAAAATCAGACTCTCTGCCCATGTTCAAGACCAGACTCAAAACCCGTCTGTTCAGGATAACTTTTCCCCTGCGATTTTGCACTTCATTTTTCTGTAATGCTGTTTTTATGTGTTATTAATTATGTTGTATAGTTTTGTAACGTGTCCTTGAGTGTCTAGAAAGGCGCTGTTAAATAAAATGAATTATTATTATTATTAAAATCCACAGACCTGACGTGTAACTTGGCCCTGTAGTGTCTCCTGCTGTAAGTAAGTAATAAGTATAATGCCATACTGTGGAACATTCTCGGCAATATCTCGGTGGGGAGAAGCAGATGACGGACCCTGTTGTTTCCTCATCAAAAACAGACCTGGAGTTGTGTTTTGTTTCATTCACACATGTTTAATGCGCAAACCCTCGATATTTAGGCTGTGTTCTTCTCTCGAACAGAAAACACTCTGTTCCACCTCGTGATGTCATATGGTTATACAGGAAGTGCTTCGCTGTGTTTTTAAACTTCGTCAACTTCACTACAATCATCTGGATAATTTCAGCCCTGGACTAAAGGTAAAAGGTAAATCTCTACTGAACTAAAGGTAAAAGGTAAACGTTAACATGAAAACTACCTCTTCATGACATCACAAGGTGGAACAGAGCATTTTGAGCTTGGGAGATATAGGCCGACTAATAATAAAAGATGACTCAATGAATTACTTGAATGAAACAAAACACTGCTCCATTATATATCTTATGACGAACTGGATTCACTATGACTAGAACTAAGAGCGCTCCCTTTTCTCAGAAAAAAATCTCAAATTGGTTTTTCATCATTATATTTTTATGAGGCAACAATACTTTTACTCCATCATACTTTTATCTTCTATACTTGATTGCAGCTGCCCTGGTTTGGTGGTGTCAAAAAATACCCAATGCCAAAGGGACTCAGCAAAGTGACAGAGATGTGAATGTAGCGCCCTCTGCTGTTGAGCTGAAGATTGCACAGAGGAACAGTAATGTCGCTCCTTTAAGATAAGTAAAGTTCAGTGTTTTGGTTTGTTATTCTGCGAGTATCAGTACAGTTTTTATTATTGGCCTATTAATAATTTACATTTTCCTAGGCACTACCTCTGTTTGGAGAATATGGACCAGAAGAGGAGAGAGGAAGGACCAGGGGAAAAAAGAGAAGGAAACAAAGTAAGGGAACTTTGTAATAGCCTTTGTAGCTAATCAGTTACTAAAATATGAATTATTGTCGTAAATACACAGATCACAATCAATGTTTCTGAAAACGTGAAGGGTCAAAGACTTAATTAAATCCAATCCACTGTATTTATGTAGAAAATTTCATAAACAAACAGCTTCCAGCGAGAGCGAAGTCATAAAATGGCAATAAATACAAAGTAAAACCAATGAAATTAATTTAAAATACACCAAAGTTTGCCAAAGTACAGAGATCTGGAGCTCTTTATTTGACTTCTACTCAAATTCTTGTTCATTTCCAAATCAAAGTAGCGCTAATGAGAAGTTACAAGCCCCAGTTAACTTAAATATAAAACAAAAATTGTCTGTGTAACCTGTCTGTATCTGTGGAGGAGTCATTTCTATGCCTGGAATGTTCCACGGTACGGCATTAGGCTTATCTTATTCTCTGCCAAAAGGTGCCAAAAGTGGGGTTATTTTGTGTATGTAATTGAAATATTAATTCAATTCAATTCAATTTATTTTGTAGCGCCCAAAATCGCAACAACAGTTGCCTCTAAGGGTGTTCCAAGATATGGATGAGCAAAACACACACAGACATATCAAAACAGGAATAAACAACATTCATGTAAAGCAGCAAATGAAACATGGTCCAGTCATCCCCTGTCCTTAGACCCTCCTTCTCAGCAAGGAAAAACTCCAAAAAACCCAGGGTCCTGGCAAAAAGAAGAAACCTCGGGGAGAACTACAGTGAAGGAGAGATCCACTCCCATGGACGGACAGGCTATAGATGTCCAGGCCCGTGGGCCAGTTCAGTATGACCACAGCTACCCAGGTGGGGAAGGAGCCGGGCGAGGAGGAGGAGAGAGGTGAGGAGGAGGAGAGGAGGAGGAGCCAGGCGAGGAGGAGGAGAGGGGTCCAGCTGCCATCAGGCGTCTGAAAGAGTTCCACTCCACAGGGGGAGTGGGACAGGGGACAACATGTGAATAGCAATGAACAAACTACAGATGAGAACATAGTAAGTGATGCTGATGAGAAAATAGGAGGAAACAGAGGACAGTGCTCAGGTTGCCACACTTCCCCCAGCTTGTTATCTCCTGCAGCAGCTTATCTTAGTGACATCAACTAAGTAACATGGTAATTAATTGATTGAAAATAGTATAGCAAAAATAAAATACAAAATGAGAAAACTGCTCTGCCACAGCTCCCTCCCCACTCAGCTTTCCCCTAGATGAGAAAATATGCAAACCAAACCTATTAAAAAAGTGTAAATATAATCATAGGTACTTAGACTACAAAAACAAACTCATACAAATTAACAATAAAACTTTTTTATTTAACTGAATACTAAGCACTCCAGACATAATAAATGTTTTTTTTTACCTTGGTATTTTTAATGTTTTTACCTCCTCCAAAACATTCCCAGAGCTGTGTTTTTGTTTGTTAACCTTTTATTATTAGTTTGTCTTCATCTCCAAAGCTCAAAATGTCTGTTCCACCTTGTGACAAAGTGGTATTTTTCAAGTTAACCTCTACTTTTTACCTTTAGTTCAGCAGAGACTGGCAATTACAGGGATGAAATTAACCAAATGACTCTAGTCACGGCATATGGACTTTAAAAACACAACGGAGCACTGAATGAAACAAAACACAACTCCAGGTATGTTTCTGATGACAACAACATCACTAGATCAGACAAGCAATATGGACCCTTTTCCCCAAACAACATTTTTCAATATCTTATTTCTCCCTTATATAAATGAGAATATTTTTTATCATTTCAAAAAAAAAAAAATCTTATGTCTGTGTGGATTTCCCCCGAGTCTGAAGCTCAAAAATAGGCCTTACATCCTGGTTCTTGTCCTCAGTGTGTTTACCTTGGACCTGCTCTGTCTGTTTAACTCTGGCTCATTGTCTAGTTTGCGACTGTTTGCCAAAAGCTTCATTGATCATGACTGATGGCTTAATATTTCACCACTGTTCTGACTATACTATATTTATAGAAGCACCAAACAGTTGACACACTTGACCTGGTTTAGAGTTAAGTGAGTCCAATCAAGGCCTGTTTTAGTCCTGCTCTATCCTGCTTTAGTTTTGGTTTAGTCCAGCTCTAGACCTGCTCTAATCCTGGTTTAATTCTGATCTAAACTTGCTCTAGTCCTGGTTTAGTTCTGCTCAAGCCCGGCTCTAATCCTGGTTTAATTCTGATCCAGCCCTGCGCTAGTCCTGGTTTAGTTCTGCTTAAAACCTGCTCTAATCCTGGTTTAATTTTGATCTAAACCTGCTCTAGTCCTGGTTTAGTTCTGCTTAAGACCTGCTCTAATCCTGGTTTAATTCTGATCTAAACCTGCTCTAGTCCTGGTTTAGTTCTGCTTAAACCCTCCTCTAATCCTGGTTTAATTCTGATCTAAACCTGCTCTAGTCCTGGTTTAGTTCTGCTTAAACCCTCCTCTAATCCTGGTTTAATTCTGATCTAGACCTGCGCTAGTCCTGGTTTAGGTCTGCTATAGTCCTGCTCTAGTCCTGGTTTCGTTTCTGCTTAAGACCTGCTCTAGTCCTGGTTTAAGTCTGATATAGTCCTGCTCTAGTCCTGGTTTAGGTCTGATATAGTCCTGCTCTAGTCCTGGTTTAGGTCTGATATAGTCCTGCTCTAGTCCTGGTTTCATTTCTGCTTAAGACCTGCTGTAGTCCTGGTTTAGTTCTGCTATAGTCCTGCTCTAGTCCTGGTTTAGGTCTGATATAGTCCTGCTCTAGTCCTGGTTTAGGTCTGATATAGTCCTGGTCTAGTCCTGATTTAGACCTGCTCTAGTCCTGGTTTAGGTCTGATATAGTCCTGCTCTAGTCCTGATTTAGACCTGCTCTAGTCCTGGTTTAGTCCTGATTGAGTTCACGTTTAGTTCCAGGTTTAGTCTTGGCATGTTTACACACATTTGTCTAAGATACAATTTTGTAAATCCACATTTGTATGTTATTTTACCCCAGAGCAACATCCAAAACATTAAGTATCTGCCGGGACCTTTCATAAAGTAGGGACGGAAAAATGACACTTATTTCCTTAAAGCACAGTTCACTTATTAACAAGAAATCCGTTTGTGTGATGCAACTGTCATTTATCACAGCACGACAGAACCGCTTCGTGTAAATACAAGTTCAGGGGGGCGATTTTGAGTTCATCTTTTGTTTACTACCTTCCATATGTGTTCACTCATAGTTTTGATGCCTTCAGTAAGAATCTACAATGTAAATAATCGTGGAAAATAACAAAAAATAAAACCATAAATGAAAGTGTGTCCAGACTTTTGACTGCTGGTCTATGTGTAGTTCTGGTCTCATTTGTGTTTTACATTTATACGTTTTATTTCACTGCCAACAAAGCGGCTCTGTGCGTTTATTTTGACATTTTTATGATTAGTTCTGACATTTTTTATTGCATTTGAAACTATTTAAGTCTGTTGTCAATAATTAAACATCTTTCTTTGTACGAAACTTTTATTGATAATATTTGGATGAATGTTTAATCTACCTTTGTATTTTCCTTTCATTGTTCCTGGTTCTTGCCCTGCTCGACCTGTTTGGGGCATCAGGGAGGGGTATATAAGAAAAGGTGGTGGGTCCTCCTCACCTCTTTGCTTTCACCTCATACGAACAATATGAGCTGCAGTTGGGCTCTGGCTTTAAGCTTTTTAATGACTTTAGGTATTAAAAAACAGACACAAATTGGATTAGTTAGTTAGATTTCATACTAAATTGATATAATTCCTTAATATTTTTTTTGTTTCTCTCAATAGTTTTGGAGTCTGACGGACTGCCACTTACAGAAAGCAAAACTTGTAAGTACTGAGCATGTTTTAAAGCTGTACTATGTAACTTTTCGGTTGAGGATGCGTCACCTTCTTGTTTGTATGGGTGTGTTATTGCTCTGCTTTGAATGTTCCACAGTGCAACATTAAATAGATCTACTTTACATGTATTCGGTTACAGAGGGATTTACAGGCATTCTGACTGTGAGCGGGGTCGCCTCTCCACAGATCTGACCTGTAACTTGGTCTGGGTTAGTCTCCATGAAGATAGAAAGGTTTAATGCCGTACTGTGAGACATTCCAGACAAAGCAAAAACATCTCCATGGGGAAAAGCGTTTGGCGGAGCCTCCACCAGAAAAGTTACACAATGCACCTTATATTTGATCACTAAAAATTTGAAACTAACTTAGCTTAATTACAACTAATTGGTTATTGAAATTATTATTATATTGAATGAAAGACCTAATGTAGTCTATACGCACGTGGTATAAGCTTTCACATCGCTCAAATTTATTTAACATTTTTATGCACCAGGTTTAAACGACTGAAAGATTAGTTGATTACCCTAAAAAAAACCTTATATATACAAATATCTGATCATTGTGAGCTTTAAGTCATGTTATAATGTTGTTACCTTATCAAAAACAGACTCTGAGTTGTGTTTTGTTTCATTCAAACACACGTTCAATCAAACTTTATTTATAGAGCGTTTTTCATACAAAAATGCAACACAAAGCGCTTGAGTCAAAAAATGAAGATCATACGGTAATACAGTGTTTTTAAACTCCATACACCGTCACCAGAATCATTTAGATATTTCAGCCCTGGAATTGCCGATCTCTACTGAACTAAAGGTAAAGAGGAGCTGTGGATGAAACAAAACACAACTCCAGGTATGTTTTTGCGGACGCAACAGCATTATAATATCGCTTAAAGCTCACAAGAGTCTGTTTTGTGTAATACAGGACCTTTAAACGCCATGTTATTATTATTTGCTTGTATTAACTGTTATCTCGGTGCCGTATCTGAGTCCTGTTCGTTGTGTCCAGACACCTGCAGGACCTTTGGCAGTGGGGTGGTGCAGCCTTTCAATGGGACCCTTTTCCACGTTCACTCGGACTGCGCCTTCACCCTCACCAGGTTCACCCACAACAGAGTGGACTGCACCGTCACCACGAGGAGGGGGGTGAACGGGCTTCTGGAACAGGTCGAGATCACGATCAACAAAATCAGGACCGTTTTACAGGATGGAAGTGTGCAGGTGGAGGCAACAAAAAGGTAAGACACACACTGTATCAAGAAACTTCATTGTTTTGTGTGTTTTTTCTTCTATTACCTGGGCATTTCTTTTGAATTGACAAATAGGTTTGATAATAATGTTGTTTCATTCACACATGTTCAACACACAAACCCTGCATATTTAGGCTAAATCCTTATCTCAAGCAGAAAACACTGTTTCACCCTGTGATGTCATGTGGTAATACAGGAAGTGCTCCACTATGTTTTTAAACTCCACACACCTTCACAAGAATCATATGGATAATTTCAGCCCTGGACTTGCCCATCATTACTGAACAAAGGATAAAAGGTACTCAAGGCTACTCAAACATATGTGAATGAAACAGAACACAACTCCTGGTCTGTTTTTTTGAGGAGAAACACATATTACAACATGGTTTAAACCTCGCAAGAAGCTGTGTTAGCAGAATGATTCTTATATTCTTATATTCTAATTCTATGTAAGTTGGTTGAACTACAAAGAAAAAAAGTTGTGTTCATGACATTGTAGAATTTTAGGTGGAAAAAAAGTTGCATTTCCACCTTTATGTTGCTGCTCCTTGCATTTGCACCTACAAGAACTTTTGTGTGCGTTTTCTGTTACAATTGTAGAATTTTAGGTCCTAAAGTTATGAGGGCGGGGCCACATATAACTCTATGGGAGATTTACTGTTTTGGAAAGTAAGATCTGAATGCAAAATGCACATTATGTTTTTTTTTTGTTAGGGATTGCCTCCACAAAACTGTCACATCATTTTTGTGCCTTAGAAGTCTTTTTAACTGACAAAAAAAATCACATATTTATGTTAACAGAGAAGAAGTTGAACTTTGTACCAGTTTTTACTTCATGTGGAGACGCCCAGTAAATACAGAGAGACTGCATTTTGGTAGTTTGGCAGCTCTCCTGTCGTAGCTCCAGCCAAGTCGGATCTTTCTGGTCAGACTGTGTTAAAGTTAAACCTGAGCTTTTTGCCTGAGTAAGACCAGCTTCAGATAGAGTAGTGCCTTCAGTTAGCTTCACATGCCCAGGGAACACGTCAGCTGCAAAGTATCAATAGTCACAGACATTAGATTTGTATCACTTTATCACCCAGCCCTACTTTAAAACGTCCTTGTAAAAGTTGTACTAACGTCTTCTTGCCAGTGTCCGTTTACCCTATGACCACACATACCAGCACATATTCCCCTTTGGCATCTACACCAAACTGAGGAGCGCCGTGATCCCACTCTCCGTCGTCTGGCACAGTGTCCCTGGAGGGATAGTCACATTATGGGTGAGACAAAAAACAAGACTATTATTGTAGGGCTGCAGCTATCGATTATTACAGTAATCAATTATTCTGTTGATTATTTTGTTCGAATAATGGAGTAATCGTTTGTTATTGTCGTGTCTACTTTGCACATGTTAAGTACACACCACCTGCACTGACAGATACACGTGTTTTGGACATGAAAAACGTAATTATCGCTGGGCTAAGGTTGACTCACCTCACGGTTTCTTTTCCACTTGATGTAATGTACGGTTCTGTTTAGATGTTGTAGCATCAGTGTTGAGAAGATGATTTAAAATGTAATCCCCTACAGATTACAGATTACATTCCCCAAAATGTAGTTTGTGACATAATCAATTAAATTACTTAAAGTGAGTAACGTAATCTGAATACTTTGGATTACTTGATATTGTCATGATTTTTAAAACCACATAAATGTAGCAGCCAACTCCTCCAACTCCTGGATTAGTCCTGGTTTTAGATCTGCTTTAGACCTGCTTTAGACCTGGCTTAGTCCTGGTGTTAGTTCTGGTTTAGAGGCACAGGAGGAAGCGCGGTCCACGGAGTGTACGCGACAAGACACAATCCACGCGCAGAGTGCGCGTCGTACGGGAGATAAGGAGTGCGCGGCGTACCGGAGCGTACCACGCACTCCTTATGCTCTTATTACACATCCATGGGCGCTGCGCTGTTGTGTGTACAGTGAAGTGCAGTGGTCATGCGGAAACTTTACCTCTACCACAAAAGGTTCCGGCCATCGCCGAGCGTATGAAAATAAAATGAAGCATCGAGGCAAAAAATAATAATCAATGCATTTTTCTAATCGATTAACTCGATGAATTGTTTCAGCCCTAATTATTGAGGCACACACGTCTGTATACTGCAATTATAATTTTACTGTTTAAACACATATGGCAGGTTTTAGTGTTTTTCTTCTTGTTTATTGGTTTGTTGGTAGTAGCCATAGTAAATACTTATAACATTTACTCATGGTTTTACATCAGTTAAGTGGCAGTTTGTGGAAAAAAAACTGTTGAGAGGGAAACTACAAAAATACAGAAAGTTAGTGCTGAGTTCATCTACCTACGTCATCAAGACAGAAAACTCCATGAAAACAAACATGTAACATTCTAGGTATAGCAATAACATCTCTATGTAATCAAGTGACAGACTCTCCACCAGAAAAGTTATACTGTATAGTCAAACTTTAAAGGATATTCTGCACTGCAAAAAAGTACAAAAAATAAGAAAAAAATACCAATTTTGAGGTAAAAATGCCCTATTTTAAGTGAAATTATCTGCCAGTGCAGTAACAAATTTTCACTTACCAAGTTTTCTTAAAACAAGACGAAATACAAATCTTGTCCTAAGCAGAAAACACTAGTTTCAAGTATTTATGGCAAGATTTTTCACCTTATTGGTTTGAGAAGGAAGTTAAAGAGGCTTAACCTGGACTGATTTAATGTAAAAAGTGCTGAGAATAAATTGTAATATCTAGATAAGAAATATCAGGATGGAATATCTTGAAACAAGTAAAAAAAATCTCACCTTATTAAGTAAAAAAATCTTAAAATTGATCTTTTAAGATGAATCTGCTTAATTCAAATCAGTTTAACTATGCTAGAAAATCCTTTTTTGTAGTGTGTGTATTTATTTCTTTACAAACTGTGTCCCTTTCACACAGGGCTGCAGAAAGTTTTTATCTCACACTGTGAACTGCCTGATGAAAATGACCCCAGATTATATAAAACTGTGCGAGGAAAATATTTACAACTTTGAACAAAACGAGTACATCAGATGCTCCTTCTTCCAAGAGGTGATCCAACAGTGTGGAAAAAACACCCCCATATGGGACACGTGGAGGGGCATAACACATTGTAGTGAGTTTTTTTAACCAATCAAAAACCAATCATTCATTTTTAAAAAGTGGAAATGAATTTGAGTGTTGATTCTTCTGTTTTAGGTGAGCCTCTCTGCCCCGGGGAGTTGCTTTATGAGGACCAGGGTGTAGCGTTTATTCCCAGTTGCTCAAATCCAAAAATCGACAGTGATGAAGTCACCAGCTCCTGTGTCTGCTCCACGGGTAAAAGCGTTCATACCATTTTAAACTCCATTATGAGAAATACACTTTGTAGCCTGATGTTAATGAATGAGTCAGTCTTGCATTACGAAACATGCTCTTACATTGTATTTCCTCATATCTGTTTGAAAGAATTTCCCTTTTGCAAAATATATAAGAGAAGAATATGCTGATAATGCTATGAAAGGTCACAGTAAATCATAATGGTGGAAATCTAACAGAAAATAACTACAACAAAATCATGATTAGGTCGACCATGGGAAAAATACTGAGTTGCTAGAGTAAAGTAGTAAAATCAAATCAGAAATATAAATCAATTTCAGAATATATTTGGAATAGAAATAACAGTAGAATAGAAGAAAAAAACTATAAGACTACAACTACTATTATAAAAATATATTTGTTTGAATGAATTACTATGAATCACTATGTTTTGATTATGTATAATTCACTGAAAATGTTATTTATTTATTACTTTATTATTACTTTAATTGAAATGCTTTTACACTGTAGGTCTGGTGCTCGACGACCATCACGAGGGCTTCTTTTGTGTGAATGCCTCCAGCTGCCCCTGTGTGTTTGGACACGAACTTTACAAACCTCTAGCAATACGTAGCAATGCAAGAGAAACATGGTAAAATCATGTGGAAATTATATGTGAAACGTGCCGTGAGTTTAGTTGTAATTTTATTTTTATTGCAGTTTATGTGCTGATGGAGAATGGACGTGTACGAATCATGACCTTCCACCTGTTTGTGTGATAGAGGGGAACTTTGTCACTACTTTTGATGGGAAGAGATACGCACTGGGTAATGGGTGTGCATTTGTGGCTTTACAGGTACTATTTCGCTTTTCGGTTATTTTCCAATATGTAAAAAACATTGAATTTTGTAAGCATCAGTATTGTCCTTGCAGGGTTCAGACTGGAAAATAATAATCGAGTATGCAGATGGAGCAACCTCTGTAAATTCTGTGGCTCTTGACATTTTTGAGGTACTAAAAATAATAGTAATTGCATCAGTCAATTAAAATACTGTCTAATACACTAAATACTAATAAAATCCATCCATCCATCCATCTTCTCCCGCTTAATCCGGCTGGGTCACGGGGGCAGCTTGCTGCCCAATACTCATAGCACCTGACCCCCCTATGAACCCCTCTGCAGGTGGTGAGCCCACAGGAGGGTGGACAACATGGTCCTTGATGTTAGTTCATAGGGGTGCTGCATGTTTTGGGTTGATGGGGGAAACCGGAGCACCCGGAGGAAACCCATCCAGACACGGGGAGAACATGCAAACTCCACACAGAAAGGCCCGGACAACTACTTCAACTACTACTATGGCACCAACCACTGCTTCCAGTACAACTACAACTGAATCCCCCACTACTACAACTGTACCTCCCACTACTTCAACTACTACAGCTACCCCACCCACTACTTCAACAACTACTACTGCATCAACCACTGCTTCAACTACCGTTACTTCAACTTCTATAGGTAAGATAATTGTTTTTGTTTGCATTTTTCACATTAACAAAAATTGTTCTTTGAAATCCTACAGTCAGGAGCAAAGAAACTGAGCTATTTTAGAATATTATTACACTCATAATGTTACCAAAAATCTAGTTCTTGCATGATTGTTGGTTATATGTATTTTTAAAATTATTTTATATACAAATAATAATTTCATTTGTACTCCTTGCCAAGATCCTAGTTTAAGATGTGACCCAAATACACAAACAGATGCATAGAGTACATTAACCAAATCTGACAAAACTCTTTATACATATATTAAATAAGCAATGTAGACAACTGCGATTTTAATTACAGAATGTTTATCTAATGCATTATACAATAGTCAGAATACATAAACATAGAAATGACTGAGATATTCTGATTTAGTTTAGGAAAATATAATTGCTTAGGAAACAATGTTGGTCTATCCAGTAAAAAATATGACTATATGCACTTAATTTATTCTCACATAAAGATTCTGTTGCGTCTCTCTAGGCCCTTGTGAGTGTGTTAACCTGAAGACCAAGCAGAAGTGGGCGTGTGGAGAGACTTGGATAGAGGACTGTAATTATGTGAAGTGCACTGACAGAGTCCTGCAGCTTTCTCCAGTGACTTGTCCAGAATATTCCGCTCCCATCTGCCCCAGAGACATGATCGTGAACGTGTCTGACGGATGCTGTGAACGGCCAATGTGTGACTGTAAGTTTACCCAAACCTTACACCGTGTTTCCCACAGGTTAATGCCAAGACTATGGAGGTGCAAACGATCCATATTTATTTATTTTAAAAAATTTAATACAAGATTTTGTTGTTTAAATGTCACTTATTGCCTCTACTGATCAAAAAAGCACTAATTATACGTTGAATGTACTTACTACTATGTGTTTATGATAACACTACAAGTATAAAGTATCAGTATTTGTAATTTTTTTGCTCAGCTTGTTTTTAGACTATGGGAGGTGACCATTGTCTCCTCTTCCTCTATTAATGGGAAACACTGTCTTGTCTAGTGTCTTTGTACTACTTAACTAAGCAGAAAATATCTGAAAATCTTAGCGCCTCAGTACTTTGACAAATGTAACAGGTACGCAGGCTAATTAGATAATTAATAGGCTGTTAGCGTAACTTTTGTAATTCAGGCTATTCAGAAGACTGGTCCGACTCTAGGAGGAAATGTACAGTAAATAATCACAGACACAGGGGAATTAAGGTGCGGTTGGTACCATATATTAATAGTGAGAAAAGAAAATTATTACCAAACACCCATGAGAACCCTTGATATTTACAATCTGCAGAATGAAAACCAAAAAGTTTTGACGTCTTTACAATGGTACAATGGTTTTGATCAATCATTGACAGTATTCATCCCAAAACATTACAAAATCCAATGTTCATCCAAGGGGGGCAACCATTCACATACTTCACACTTCACTGTGTAGTGAGATGACTGAACAAAATGAAAAAATGTCCCAATGTCCATAAGGGTTTAAATGTCCTTTTGTCAGTAATGTCCTTAGGCTTAAGCCTTCGTGAATGTGTTTATGTGGTTGAACGAGAAAGTGAGGGGGAACAAGGCTGCCAAAGCCTCCTACCAGACCAGCAGGGGGCGCCCTGGAGATGTCCGGCTCCCAGCCAAAACTCTTAGCTCGCCATCAGATCAAATCTCCACAAACGGAGAACCTGGCCTGTACAGTATAAACAGGACCATGTTTTAGTAAACATCCAGTGTACACGTACATAGTATTCTATTTACAATGACAGAATACATTTTCATTTCAACATTCATTAATAAAGTGCATTGGTCTACACACATTAAATAGAATAAATATCATAGTTTCATTACATAATAATTTTATGGTGCATAAAAATAAAGTGCAAACTGCAGATATTGCACCTTTAAAGCACATTAAGATTTAAATCCAAAACAATAGCATAGGGAAGCTAGTTGTAACATAGCCAGTCCATAATAAAAGCATTGACAGTGGCTAATGTGGCTAATGCTAACAACACAGACAACCAGACTCACCAATTCCCGTTAGTTTCTGACACACCGCACGATCAAACGCGTTCAGCCCCTGCGCTGGTTGGTCTCTATAGGCAGATAATGTAGCGACGGCTTTAGACTGCGATAAAACATTATAATACAAATGAACTGACATTTATTTGCGAGGACCGACCTGTAGCAGCTGTCCCGTGCTCCTTCCCCACGCTTCTGATTAGGAGCCGCACAAACAGCTTGTAAGACGCGCTACGAGCGTTACGATTGGTTCAACGCGGTCACGCATGTACGTGCGTGAGGGCGCAGCATTACGTAACCCAGGTGACGCTCACGTAAAGAGAAATGCCGAAATGTATATTTTAATATGTTTAGTAGCAGATTTCCACCCTGGTTACACAAACAATAATATTTAGTATTTTATTGTTACGACCCAGCTCTGCTAGGGACCGCGGAAGTAACAAAATAACCAAGATGTAAAATGGAATAAATAAGGTAATTAAATTAAAAGGAATGTACAAGGTAAATTAAACAGAACAGGCTAAAATATGTACATAAAATAACCTAAACTAAGAAAAAGAACAGGATAACAAGTTGTGCCAAAAACGAGTCACGTGGGCTCACACACACACAAAAAAACAAGTGACTAAACTAAGGGACGCAAACAAAACTAAATCACAAGTGTCCCAAAGTAAAATCACATAAACCCACAGACAGAATCAAGTGTCAAAACAAAAAGGCACAAAACCGAACTAAACTAACCAAGTGTCTCAACACACACAAAGTCACGTACCAGTACAAACAAAGTGACTGACAGAAAAAGACACAAACACAAAATGACACTGACCACAAAGGCCACAGCCCCGAACAGGTGAGAGGAATCTGCTTAAACAGGGTGAGGAGGCTGAAGGTGAGGGGGGAGTGACCGAGGGTTGAAATTCCCACCAATCAGGGACCAGGGCTCAACCAGCAGGAATCCCAATGACAAAACAAGAAATTAAAGCACACAACACAAATCACAGAACTGGAGGCCTGGAGGCGTAACATTTATTGTAATACTTTACTTTATAAAGACCCTTCACAGTGGCAGAGTGGTTAGCTTTCCTGTTTCCTCCCACTGTCTCGGGGCAGCAAACCAACTGAGAGTATGAATACATGAACTTCTACCTGAACTTTCGTGAGACTATGGATGCACCAGTCGAGCTTTTTCAGTTCCAATACCAATTCCGATACTAAAACTTTCAGTATATGCTGATACCTGATAGTAATCAATACCATTGGAGAGACTGAAAACAGCATTTATTTCCTTTAAACAAAAAATAAAATAAGACAAAAGAGTTTCAAATGCATTGTGTAGCTGTTATTTATCCCCCCGTAACTACAGAACAACTTCCTGTAAATAAAAAGAACATAATGAGGCTTTTTGGCCTGACTATGACCAGTAAATAGTCTTATTACATCAATGTTTTTATTCGGAATTTTTCAGTATCGGTATCAGATCGGTGCATTCCTATCAGAGTTGCATATTACATTCAGCTAGAGCCGTGAATAGAGACAGCAAAGGGTATTTTTGGCATTTCTAAATCTGAAATTGTACATTCATGCAATCTACGATCTAATTATTTAAAATGGTTAATGAGCAGCTTGGTGCTTTTCAAATGAAAGATCTACAGCCGATCCTGTAGTCGAGGGAAATACATTTATTTAGTTATTTAGAGAAATACATTTGATTGTTTTTAGTATTAAATGGGACTGATTTAAAGTCTGTCTTGTTTCTGTACGTGGCCTCTCTTTCTTAAAGGTCGCTGTGAGCTGTACGGAGACCCCCACTACATTTCATTTGGAGGCGTAACATTTGATTTCCTTGATAACTGCACCTACGTCCTGGTGGAGGAGCAGTCGCCTCAGTACAACCTCACCATCGCTGTGGACAACTACTTCTGCATTGAAGGCCTCGACGGCTCCTGCGTGAAGGGCGTGATAGTCAAATATAAAGGAAACACGGCCACTCTCTTCATCGACTCATATGAAGTTCAGGTCTGACTTGGTTTTTGAGTTTGCAATTCTCAACTGGTTTATAGGCCTGTATAACTTTCAACTTCTTTTGATACGGAACTGCTTAAAGGACCTATAATAGGCTATTTTCTGATCGATGTTATAATGTTTTTTCCTCATCAAAAAACATACGTGGAGTTGTATTTTATTTCGTTCACACATGTTTAGCACAGAATCCCTGCATATTTATGCTCTGTGCTAAACTAAAGGTAAAAGGAAGGAGAATTTTGAGCGTTGGAGATGGAGACAGACTAATAATAAAGTTTACTCAAACATATGTGAATGAAACAAAACACCACTCCAGGTATGTATTTGGACATTATAACATGGCTAAAAGCTCAGCTCTTGAGCTATTAGTGTGTATGTTGAATGATTCACACTATGGCAATTAATGCTCTTACTGTGAGTGTGATCACCTCTCCACTGATCAGACATGTACCTGGTCACCTGCTTACCTCCATGGAGCTAGATATGGTTCACAAACGCCATATTATGCAACATTCAAGACAAAGGCAAGACATATATTATAAACATATTATATTACAAACATGTTAATGGACACCCAGTGATGGGCAGTAGCGTCGCTACATGAGCGAAGCTTTTAGTTAAACTACATTTTCCAGTAACTTGATCGTAGCGTCGCTACTTTATGAATCAAGTAACTTTCCTGTAGTTACGCTATTTTTTTAATCAAGTAGCGACGTAAGGTCACCAAAAGCTCCAAATTGCAGGACATGAGCGACAGAGGTTTTCTCTCATGACTCTATGTTTGATTGTGAAACAATAATCAGAGTCAGGCGCGTGCACGTCTGCCTGATGCACGGGAACCCAGGGGCCGCGTTTGGAGACTTTAGCTGAACTATGTTAAGTCCTCGTCTTTAGTTTGGAGACTTTAGCTGAACTATGTTAAGTCCTCGTCTTTAGTTTGGAGACTTTAGCTGAACTATGTTAAGTCCTCGTCTTTAGTTTGGAGACTTTAGCTGAACTATGTTAAGTCCTCGTCTTTAGTTTGGAGACTTTAGCTGAACTATGTTAAGTCCTCGTCTTTAGTTTGGAGACTTTAGCTGAACTATGTCAAGTCCTCGTCTTTAGTTTGGAGACTTTAGCTGAACTATGTTAAGTCCTCGTCTTTAGTGCGGACGATCCGGTTCAAATCCGAGTTCAAATTTATGACGAGGAGGAATTTCAAGCCAAACTCCAGCGGCTGTTCCGCATGGACGAAAGCGAGGACCGGGAGGGTGGGCACGGAGACGCCCGCAATGGGGCCCCCAAAGCGCCTGGTGCCTTATGCGCTGTGCGTAGGGCCCTTCATGGAGCTACGGTACCACCAAAACAGAATGTTATGGACGTTCAGCCTTAGATTTACGAAGGTTAAACGGGGTTAAATAATGGCCACTTCATTAAACCTTAAACTACCTTAAACAAGTTATTCTCTCGCTCTAAGCCAGGGGAACTCAGTTACAAACTCAAAAGGTCCACTTACCAAATTTACAGTTTACAGAGTCTGAAAAAGTGACGGTGGATTTTCAAACAGAACTTCTAACAAAAAATGTAGTAAATCCACATGGAACATTTGAACTGTGCACACAGTTGCAAAAGTGTGAAAAGCTAAAGGCTGAATTAAGGCCAATTTATGGTTCTGCGTCTAAACTGTGTCGACCGCTGCACCCATGGGTGCAAAGGATTTTATTATAGTCCCTGCACTTCTGAAATTTTACTACTAGACCTAAACCCGGACTCAAACCAGGTCTAAACCAGGACTAAACCAGGACTAAACCAGATCTAAACCAGGACTAAACCAGGTCTAAAATTAAACCAGGTCTAAAACTAAACCAAGACTCAAACCACGTCTAAACCAGGACTAAACCAGGTCTAAACCAGGTCTATAACAGGACTAAAACCAGGTCTAAAACAGGACTACAACAGGATTTAACCAGGATTAAACCATTCCACACATCCTCCGTCCGCGCTCAACGCGCGCTCCTCCGGCCACACGCACCGCGCTCCTACGCCACCAGTCCATGAAAACATGGTCCTGAAAAGAGCGCAGTGGAAACTTAATGTGTCGTAGTGAATTGATCTGACATTAGGTTGGTGCAGAGTGAAGTAGCTTCTGATGTAGTAACTACTTTTGCCACATTTGTGTAACTGAGCTTGCTACATTTCTATAGGTGGCAGCTTTTGTGTAGATAAGCTTAATTTATAGCTTAGCTCACTACACTTTACAAGTAGCTTGCCCAACACCGTGGACACCACTATTTTATAGTTTTGTTTGTGATGTCTTATGTGTTGCTAAACGTATTTACCCCCAATATATGAATACAATCCTGCATTTAAGTGCTCACAACCTCCAGACTAGTTGAGAACCACAATATGTTATTGTTAATATACATATGATCTATTTCCACTGTGTCCTCCAGGCGTCTGTGGACAGTGTATCTGTAGAAGTCCCTTTTGAAGACTCCGTGTTCAGGTTTGAGTCGACGGGATACGTGACGACGACGCTGGTCCTGCCTGAGATTCGCTCATACGTCAGCCTCACGCCCTCTTCTTCTCTGGTCATCAGTCTGGCCATGGAGAACTTTGACAACAACACACGGGGGCAGTGTGGTGGGTACCGGGCGGAGGCTACATGGCTGGATGACAAGAGAGAGAGAGAGACACAGAGATGAATGGATGGATGGAGAGAGAGATGGACTGATAAAGAGATGAAGAGATGGAGACAAATACACATACCACATACCAAATTTTCAGCTCACCCACCCAAATTCAGCAGGCTAGAACCGGGCCTGGTTTCATTAACTCTTACTCTAGAAACACATATCCCACACTGCGTCATTCATTATTTTATATTTCTAATGCGTGATAATGATGATTTCATGATGACTGTATCTGAACTCTCTGCACAGGCGTGTGTGGAGGTGGGTCCTGTATTCCTGTATTGAAGACGACAGTTGTTGTGACAAAACAGCTTATGACTGGATTTATGAAGACCCCCAAAAGCCAAATTGTGTATCTGCCCCGAGAGACGTCCCCTGTAACTCCAGCCTCCCCCCTCCACCTCCCTGTTCCCATCGTCCCCACCCACTCTGTGAGCTGCTCAGCAAACCGTAAGTTTAACACACAAACAAGACAGACTTGAGAAAAGAACATAGTTAATATATTTTAAATAAGATTGTTAAAAAAACAGTTTTGTCAAGGTTTAATTAATTCTGGTAGATTACAACTTTACTTCCTGGTTGATATGACATAGGTTATTCTTATTCCTTTATTGCTTATTGTATGTGTAAATATGTTTATGTTTTCTTCCCCTTTCCCTTAAATTGTTCTAGGCCAACATTGTAAATAAGAATCTGTTCTTAATGTTTTACCTGGTGAAATAAAGATTAAATGAAAAATTCCATAACTGTTACCAACATTATGTTAACAAGGGGCAGAACTTTGCATATATTACACAATAGTTAATAGACTAATAAAAAATAGACTAATAAAAATAAGCAATAACATCTTCACCTCATATATGCACTTTAAACGGGACATATTCTGTAAAATGAACTTTTATGAGTTTTAAACCATGTTCTAATGATGTTCCCTCCTCAAAACAGAATCTCTGTGTGAGATATCGTCCTTTATTGAGAAATATGTTGTGTTTTAGGCTCTTTGCACAGTGCCGTAAACATGTGGATCTTGAGCAGATCATTAAGAATTGTCACTTTGACGCCTGTGGCCCTGATCCTCCCTGTTCTTCTTTGGAGAAAGCTGCAGCTGCCTGTAAAAAACTGGGTTTCTGTGTCGACTGGAGACAGCACAGTGAAGGAAGCTGTGGTAAAGAGCATTTCGACTTGTACCTACTAAATATTTGCTTTAAGTTTAAACTGCGCATGTCTTTTTCAGCCTCAAACTGCTCAGATGGACTAGTTTACAAAGAATGTAGTCCGAAAATGGATGATTTCTGCTTTGAAGGGTAAGTCATTGTTAATGCCATATAGAAATTTGAAGTGGGTAATACTCATTCCAGTTACATTTACATTAATTAACTTAAAAAAAATAAATATATATGTTCAGACATCATAGTTTGACTAATATATTCTACATTGTAACAGTGCTCCTACTTGACTAAACATTTTGGTCACTTCTACTGTCTACAAGTGACAAAAAGTGATCATACAGTAATACTTTTCAATTTTCTGGGCTTTTTTCCCCAAATACTTCTTTACTTTTACTTACTACATTTCTCGCACCACTACTTTGTACTTCTACTTAACTGAGTAATTTGGAAACGTGTGCATGTGTGTTCTGTGTGTATACTGTAGTTAAGAATTATAAATCTTGTTTTTTGTTTTTTTTTTCTTTCAGGAATAGACAGGAAGGAGAACCTGTGAGAGACACTATTGCAGGTTGTTTTTGTCCAGACAACAAAACCAGAGCAAACAGAGACTCAGCTGTCTGTATAGACCACTGCAAATGTGAGTACACTCTGCAAATTACTTCCTTTTATCTACACACAATTGCTATGATTTTTTACATATTATACGGGATTGTGCAAATAATTCATAGTTACTTTATCACTTAAAATACTTAATCACTTATTCAGAATAAAATGACCCCACCTCTTCTTTAATACACGTCAAAACAAGCAAAATGTAATGTATCCCAAATATCTCTTTTCAGTTTGTCAAGGACCAGTGGGAGAACCGAAAACAGTAAGATTTCATTTTCAACAGCGACTATTATTACAATATGTATAAAGGGACAGGTTTAGGGTTATATTATTTCTGTCTCTAAAACACAAAACTATTTTTTCTTCTTTTGCAGCCTGAAGAAAAGTGGCATTCCAACTGTCACATTTGTTCATGTTTACCCGACTATAGCGTCCGCAGCCTCAGACATGTCGTGGTGAGGAACATTTTCTCTATTTGTCGCCATGGAGACAGATAAGTTAAAAAATACAAATATAAAACAAATGTATTAATAGGTGCATTATGCAGCTTTTTCTAGTTAACGCATGCTTGTCTCTGCTGAGATATTATTACATTTGCCTGATATTTTTATGGCATTTAAATTATCTGTCTCCTTTATTCACAAATGAACTTTTTAGATGACACTACCGGACTGTTACTGGTCAGATGTGTGGAGAGGCGATCATACTTACAGGAGGAGAATGTGTTTTTCAATGTATTTTTGAGCAATAAAAACATAAAACATTTATAATAGAAAAAGGCTTGATTTAAATGCCCTACTGTAGAACATTTCATGCAAAAAAAAACAACAAAGCAGCTCAAGCAAAAATATGGTAATTATTGCTGTACTTTATATGGCTACTCAGAAATAAACAGTGGAATTACACTTAAACACAGGAATTAAACACAGAAATTAAATGTTTAATGGTTTAATATAAACGCAAATGCTGATCCCAATATTTCAAAATAAAGATTAAAATTATTCAAATGACATCTTGCATTCATTCATTTACAGGAGTTTTGATGGCTAAAGAGTTCCACATACCTTAGCTTGTGTGTTAGATAATCACTATTATCTCCTCTCCATTGTAGGTGTCCAGTGATCCTCAGCCTATGAAGGTGAAATGCACTAAAATCATCCCTTTGCCGCCTCCCACATGTGGACCAACAGAAATCTTAGTTAAGAAATGCTGTGGAGTTCAAGAGTGTGGTAAGATATGACAGAAATTAAATGCAAATGCAATGAAACTGTGAAGCACAATGATGGTACAATACAATAATAATAATAATAATAATAATAACATTATACATGCAAGAAACAGCAACTTTAAAGGGCCTATAATATGTTGTTTTCCGATCTGTTATAATGTTGTTTCGTCATCAAGAACATACCGGGCGTTGTGTTTTGTTTAATTCTCACATGTTTAACACACAAACCCTGCATATTTAAGCTGAGTTCTTCACTCTAACAGAAAGCACCACCTTGTGATGTCACGTGGTAATACATGTTCCATTGTGTTTTTAAACCCCACACACCTTCACTAGAATCATTTGGATGATTTCAGACCTGGAATTAATCTGAACTGAAGGAAGCTGTTAACTCGAAAGCGACGGCTTCATCACGTCACAAAATGGAATTGAGCGTTTTGAGCTTTGGACAGATTAATAATAAAGGGTTACTCCTTTACTGGGAATGAAACGAGACACAGCTCCAGCGTGTAGGAGGGAACAACATTCTAACATGGATTTAAGCTCAAAATATAGAACCTTTAAAAAAAACTGCATTTGTTTTTATTTCTGCGTCAGAAATAAAATCTTTGACATTGGCCACTTGAGTTTGCCACTACTAACAAATGTTACTGAATTCTTTTAGTTGAGAAGACGTGCTTCTACAAAGGAAGAAATTACACAGTGCGTATGCAGTTATCAAATCCAAGCTTTGGAATGAACTCAGCAAAGTGATTATTTTAAAGTGTGGTTATTTTTTCTGAATTTTGCATTTGTAGGTTGGAGAAACATGGAGAGACAGTGAAGAGCCGTGCATGTCCTTCACATGTAGCCCGGAAGGAATCCAAAAGGAAACTAAAGTCTGTTCATCACAACGCTGCCCTGAGGTACTGAGTCTGTGTCTATTTTGTATAATAAATGAATGAATGATGGATGTGGCAGGACTTTAAAGGTCCTATATTATGCTACATTTACTCTTCTGGACTTTAAACTGTGTTAGAATGTTGTTCTAACCTCATCAAAACACACCTGGAACCTTGTGTATTCTGTTTGTGTGTTTCATTCACACATGTTTGCGTAACCCTATTAGTCTGTTTACATCTCCAAAGCTCAAAATGTCCCGTTCCACCTTGTGAGGCCATGACGTGGTAGTTTGAACTTTTGTTTAGTGTATGTTGAAAATTTCAGGCCTGAAATTATCCAAATAATTCTCGTGAAACTGTATAGATGTGATTACAGTGGATATGCAGGGTTTGTGTGCTAAACGTGAGAATGAAACAAAACGGGAGGATACAGCATAATAATATAGATCAAAATAATGTTCTATGGGCCATTTAAAGCAGAAATGCAAATTAAAATACAGAAAGTAGTTTTTACAAGTCTTTTTTTTTGTTTTTTTTATATTCATCTTTTCAAATGTCAAATATTTCTTGTTATAAGGCTGTGTGCAAAGAGTATGTACTGTTTCATTGCTGAATTAGTCTGTAAGAAGACGATAGTGACAAACAAAAATGTAAATTTGAAAAAATAAATAAAATGTTTTCTTTTCAGGAGGACAGGATTTGGGATGATCATCGCTGCTGTTTCACCTGCACAAGTGGGTAGTTATATTTACTTATAGACATCAAACTTGAGCAGTGTTTTTATTGATGTAACATTACTCTTGTTGGAGTAAAAATTTTTGGCTGTTCTTTCTCATTTTTGTGGCCAGTCCTTTGAAAATACCAAATTGTGGGCATTATTTAATATTTTTGTAATTTCACCAAATACTTTTTGATCTATTCTTGAGTAAGTTTCTTGGCAGTGGTGGAAGAAGTACTTTATTTTTAAATAAAAGTGCAGATACTGGGGCAAAAAATACGTAAATGTATCACATAAAAAAATCTACTTTAGTAAAAGTATGAAAGAGCCACTTTAAAATGTACTTAAATAGTAAAAAAAGAGTAAAGAGTAAAAAAGTCAAAGTATTTTGCGCAGAGTTAAGATCTAATAATGTTTCAAATTGAATGATTTTGATACAGATTTGCTGAATTTTGTTCAGAAACAGAAACAATTAAATATATTTTTTTTCCTAGCAGTTTTTATTTGTATATTTTTGTTTACTCAAACTATGATTGAACAAACAATGTATTTCTCATAAAAAGTACTTTTCAGTCCAGTTCAAAAATGTAGTGGAGCAGAAAAGACAGATACTTTTATCTTTTCTGCTTGATACTTTCCACTGCGTTTCTAGGACATCTGTGTGCATATGTTGAAGTATCTTTTAAGTCTCCAGTTCTATCACTTGAATACAGTTTTTATTGTCCACGTGTGTATTACCAGTATCTTAGCTAATTGCTTGGATTATGTATTGTCAACTTGTCGCGTTGAACTTCCTGAGATGCACTTGCAGAGAGTGTCCACCTGGAGGCAGTATAGACAGTGGCACATGTTTTTGACTGTTGTTATTTGCAGGTGTTTGCAGCTGTGCTCCTGTGATGACCGCTCTGATTGTGTATGTGGAAGAGTGTTTCTCTGAGCTGCAGGTCCCTGTGTGTGACGGCCTCTGCTCCAGCCAGCACAGGTGAGAGAGGAACATAGAGACTGTTCACAACAATGAATACGAGCAGCACGGGGCCATAGAGCGTTGGGCTTTGTAAGGGGTCCTCAGAACTTGGTCTAGTCAGAGGACCGGGTCATCAAAATCATTATTTGTGCAAATTAAATGGGAAAAAAACCCTAAACAAATGATTGGAATGGGGATATAAGCAGCACAGTTGCTTTTATCAGTTTACTTATCATGTGATGGGCAGTCTCCAGGGTTAAACCATATTTAAAGAAGTACTATGCAACATTTTAAGTGGAGGGTCTGTCACCTGCCTGTCTTCATGGAGATTTTATTGCTTTGCCTTGACTATTCTCCAGTGGAATTTTATTTTTGATTTTATTTAGTCTGTTTCCTCTATATTCCCTCACAGAAGTTTGTATTGTCAGACAAATACCTGCTAAACACGTATTCTTACTGTGAGCTAGGTCACCTCTTCACAGATCTGACCTGTAACTTTGAGATCTACGCGGAACATTCCAGGCAAAAGCAATAACATCTCCGCGGTGACAAGCATTTGGTGGACCCTTCATGACAAAAGTTACATGGTGCCTCTTTAAACAGCCCCTCCTCATTGAGACTTTGACTTAAACAAACTTTATTGATCCAGGGAAACGATTTAAACGCAGCAGTTCACACATCAACAATAAAAGGTAATAATGGTATAATAAATTCTAAATAAGCAAGAGACTGGTGTCAAATAAGGCGTAATTATATAAATGTATATGTACAAGTAAAAATAAAATATAGAAATATAATAATACAAATATATGTCGCATTATTTCAATCACTAACAGCACGAACAGTCTCAGAAATCTGTTATATGTACAGTTAAATGTACAGTTAAATGTACAGTTAAATGTACAGTTAAATGTACAGTTAAATGTACAGTTAAATGTACAGTTAAATGTACAGTTAAATGCTCAGTTCTATATAAGACGACCTCTGTGACCTGAGTGTGCACAGTGCACATGTGAGTCGTGTCTCGCTGTTGCAGGATGGTGCTGTCTGGAGATCTGAAGGTGGAGCAGACCAGTCAGTGTTGTAAAGAGACGCGGTCAGAGCCTAAAGCTGTGACCCTCCACTGCTCAGACCGAACCAACCGCACCTACACCTACTCCCACATCACCCACTGCGGCTGCTCCGACTGCGCAGAGCCCTAACCTCAAATAACAACTCATGTAAATAATGGAGCTTTTCACTGTGCATCATGTGCTCTTTTTAATTTGATCACAGTATGTATTATCTTTGAAGAAAAATCATATGTATATTTCAGTCTTATGGCCACACACTCAAAAAAAAATGCATGTGTGAAATATGGGATTATGTAAACTACACCGTAAAAACACCCTGCCTTAGATTTAGACTTAGACTTAAACTTTATTGACACACAAGGGAAATTACTTAGACACAGCAGCTCACACATCACCAGTGCTGGAGCTACTTGTAAAGTGTAGTGAGCTAAGCTATCGACAATAAATTAAGCTTAACTACACAAAAGATAAGATAAGATATCCTTTATTTGTCCCACAATGGGGAAATTTCAGTGTTGCAACGCACAGTAAAGAGAACAGCAAGAAACAGTAGCAGCAATAGAAGTACAGTTAAGTTAAAAATAGACAAACACTATAAAGATCTATAAAGATAAGGATTATAAAACTGTGTATCATATAAATTGCCATCTTAAAACTATATATACAATAAATTGCAATCTAGAAACTATATATACAATAAATTACTATCTTACATTATTGCACAGGGTCCCGGTATTGCACAGGCAGCAGAGTTAGCAGTGTTCATTGTAAAGTCTGACAGCAGCAGGAAGGAAAGACCTGCGGAACCTTCACACAGCGAGAGTGGATCAGTCACTGAAGCTGCTCTCCAGAGCAGACAGAGCCCTGAAGAGGGGGAGACTCCAGGTCCAGAGCAGACAGAGCCCTGAAGAGGGGGAGACTCCAGGTCCAGAGCAGACAGAGCCCTGAAGAGGGTGAGACTCCAGGTCCAGAGCAGACAGGGCCCTGAAGAGGGGGAGACTCCAGGTCCAGAGCAGACAGGGCCCTGAAGAGGGTGAGACTCCAGGTCCAGAGCAGACAGAGCCCTGAAGAGGGTGAGACTCCAGGTCCAGAGCAGACAGGGCCCTGAAGAGGGGGAGACTCCAGGTCCAGAGCAGACAGGACCCTGAAGAGGGGGAGACTCCAGGTCCAGAGCAGACAGGGCCCTGAAGAGGGGGAGACTCCAGGTCCAGAGCAGACAGGGCCCTGAAGAGGGGGAGATTCCAGGTCCAGAGCACAGGGCCCTGAAGAGGGTGAGACTCCAGGTCCAGAGCAGACAGGGCCCTGAAGAGGGGGAGACTCCAGGTCCAGAGCAGACAGGGCCCTGAAGAGGGGGAGACTCCAGGTCCAGAGCAGACAGGGCCCTGAAGAGGGGGAGACTCCAGGTCCAGAGCAGACAGGGCCCTGAAGAGGGGGAGACTCCAGGTCCAGAGCAGACAGGCCCTGAAGAGGGAGAGACTCCAGGTCCAGAGCAGACAGGGCCCTGAAGAGGGGGAGACTCCAGGTCCAGCATAGAAGTGAGTCTGGCCAGGACCCTTGCAGGACACCTCCTGCACCGAATCCAAGGCACAGCCCAGGACAGAGCTGGACTTCCTGATGACTTTGTCCAGTCTCCTCTTGTCCCTCTGTGATGCTGCTGCTCCAGCAGACCACACCGTCCAGGATGGCTGATGCCACCACAGAGTCGTAGTCACCTATAGAAGCTGCCACCTATAGAAGCTGCCACCTATAGAAGCTGCCACCTATAGAAATGTAGCAAGCTCAGTTACACAAATGTGGCAAAAGTAGTTACTACATCAGAAGCCACTTCACTCTGCACCAACCTAATGTCAGATCAATTCACAACGACACATCAGATCCCTACATTAAAGAAACATTCATTTATTAAAGTCACAAACATAAGGCCAGAGTGATGGTCCGTTGACTGGCCTCCTCGCTCCTCCTGTCTCCTCCATCCTGTGTGTGTGTGTGTGTGTGTGTGTGCGTGTGTGTGTGTGTTTGTGTGTGTGTGTGTGTGTTTGTGTGTGTGTGCGTGTGTGTGTGTGTGTGTGTGTCCCAATCCATCGGCTGGTCCTACAGTTGTTTGGAGACACATTCATGATAACACAGGTGCACATTTGTGAAATGTCCTCATGTTCTGATATGTTGAACTCTGTGTTCTTTGTTGTTCTGAATGTTCTGGACACTGTTGCCCTGATGAAGGTTAAAATGGTTAAAATAAGCAAAAAGCTCCATAGGGGAATAATGACACGTGTGTGCATGTGTGTGTGTGTGTGTGTGCGTCTCCATGCCCACCCCGCGGTCCTATCTATCTATCTCAGTCTCTTTCTATTTTTTATTGCTACTTATTTAGAAGTTTTCATTTTTACTCTTTGTTTTTGTAATATAATGTGATGTGCAGTGATGGGCAGTCGTGTCGCTACATGTTGTTTTTTTGTTTGTTTTGTTTGTTTTTTCAAATTCTCCAGATAAAATGTTTAAATGATCTAAAGCCACTGAATCTTATGAGGGGATCTGAGTTTAAACTGTAAAAGCTTTTAAGGACAACTATGTTTAAGATGCTTTAATCTCATTATTAAAAAATAATTTTTATCAGTGAAAATACTCAGGTGTTTTCTGTCTGTTTGCAGAACTCATTTTAGTATTGCAGTATTGCAGTATTGTAGTATAGTATTGCATATTATTAATGTATTGTAGTACTGCATAGTATTGCAGTAATGCAGTATTGTAGTATTGGAATATAATACTGTATATTATTGTAGTATTGTAGTATAGTATTGCATATTATTGTAATATTGTAGTACACTATTGCACTATTGTCATAAGTAGTATTTTGGTCTTGTCATAATTAGTATTGCAATACTATCATAATTAGTATTACAGTATTGCTATAATTAGTATTAAAGTATTGTCATAATTAGTATTGTAGTACTGTCATAATTACATTAGCTGTAATCATGACACTTCATTAAGAAGAGGCTCATTGTATTTCACCTTAATCTCATCAGCAGCTACAGTCGGGCTGAAGAGCTTTCACAGTCACAGGCTTTAACTGCACATTCTAGAGATACCAGGGGAAAGCCATTGTTAACGACTATCAATGGGACAGGAAAGACTTTGATCAGAACTCGGAAACACCCTGGGTTATAAAAGCAGTTTGACACGAGAGGGGCAAAACATGCGCCTCTTTGAAAACCCCTCAGAATCAACAGCCCCCAAATGTCGCCCTGTCCAGAGTTTGTTTGTGGTGCGTTCAAAAGCCCTACTGGGGAGCCCTAAGATGTGCGCCGCAGAGGATGCACGGGCCCTCTCCTAGACCTCTTTGAACCCGTATTTCTACCTTTGCGTAAAGTTGGACCCAAGTCACGTGTATTTTTGTGTAATTTGGAAAGTTTGGTGCTGACGCGACCAACAGGCTTAAATGGGGGGGAAAAGGAGACAGAGGGAGAGAGACTGAGTTACTGATTACAGCCTGTAGTTTGTTTGTGATAAGATCTACACTTTGAGCCCAAAGTCCTGGTGCATACAGGAGCCTTCACCCATCACCTCCTCCAGGACCACTGCTGCTTCTCAGGTGAGTATAGCTTCAATGCATTCATTTTTGTACAAACTTAAAGGTCGACTATGTAGCTTTTTGCTTTGGAGTCAGTCACCTGCTTGTTTTTGTGGCTATGTCATTGCTAAACCTGGAATTTTGCACAGTATGACATTAAAGAGGTCTATTTGACATTTATTCAATTACAGTTGGTTCTAGAGCTCAAAAATACCTCGAAAAACAGGTATTCTGAGTGTGAATGGGGGTCGCCTCTCCGCAGATCTGACCTGTAACTTGGTCTGGTTTGGTTTCCATGAAGATAGAACGTTTTAATGCCATACTGTGGAATATTCCAGATACAGCAATAACATCTCCATGGAGAAAAGCATTTGAATCTCCACCAGAAAAGTTACACAATGCCATGTTTAAAATCAGAGTCACCATATTTTACTTTTTTAGCACAATAAATGTAGTGTTGACATTGTTGTGAAATATTATCTTTACTATTTTTTTTTTTTTTTTAAATCTTGTAACAGGTTTTTATGACATGATTTAAATGGCTTTTACCCCTGAACTGGGAGATCTTTGGGCTTGAGTTCAGACGGGTCACTAAATCTTACTGTTTTGAGTGGTCTAAACTGTACTATTTAACATTATTAGTTCATTATATTGCACTGTGACTGATATTGTGTACTTTTTTTTTGCATTTTTTATAGGTTTTCCCATAATAAATACAATACATATAAAAACAAAAATATATGTGGGACATGTCACAGAAACAGAAGTGAACTGACCCTTAATTAAAACCGTTAACATTCACGCCGTGCAAAGTGTAAGAACAGATTGTGACTGTTTTGTATTTCCTCATGTTTGTGTGAATGGCAGGTCCTGTTTTTCTGTGGTCTTGACTTACCGGCATCATGAGTGTGGCAGCCAAAACTGCACGTGAGGGCTGCTGTTCCCAGCTCAAGGTCTGAATGACATGAACACACAGTAACGCTCAGTAAACACAAGTGACAGAACACAGTTTAACCCATAGAAAACAACACACGAGAAGTTCTTCAAAACAGAACACGTTATTAGTCGTAAATTAAAGGTGCACTGCAGAACTTTTCTCGTGGGGGATCTGCCGCCAGCTTGTCTCCATGGGGATGTTATTGCTTTCTCTAGAATGTTCCGTAGTATAGAGTAAACCTGCTATATCACAAATCACAAAAGACACAGCGCTACACTACATTACAATTCAGATCTGTGGAGAGTCTCCCCTATTAGTGTATATAGGATGTCCCCAAAAAAATTGCCATAATTTTAAAAGCAATTATCTTGAAAACTATTAAGTCTAGCTCAAAATGAACAGATGAGGTGTTGAACATCATAAGTTTATTATGGGACTTTGTTTTCCGGGTGAAGTTTTTCCAAATTGTGCACTGAAGTCCTGGGTGACTGCAGGCATATTCCAAAACACAAAATAACTTTCTGTACGTTCTATGAAAATTTGAGGTTATTGTCAAAATTATTGACCTGCGAAACAGGTTTTTGTCACATCAGAAACACCCATAAATGTTTAAAGTCATATCCTGGAACATTCCTCTCCATGGACTGTCCACCAGAAAAGTTGCGCACCGTTAATTCCAGCCCGTAAAGTGGACGTGTTGCGTAAAAAGCACATGTATGACCTTTTAACCATGTTGTAACAGCGCTCGCTCATTATAAACTTGCTCAAATTGAGTTGTGCATTTTGAGCATTCCTACATTATCCTGTATTTGAGGACTGACAGTTCAAAATAGGCAAATAGCAAAACACACGGAACATTTTTGTCCCTCGTATTCGTTGTCAAATCAAAACACATCTAATACATAATACATTTACACAACCATATGAAATCATCAGTATTACACTATTAAACCTCCGTGAAGACCACACGTTTGACTTCAGTTTCATTATCAGTTAGTATTTTTAGTGCCCCAGACCGAAAAATACAATTATTATCTAAGATGATCTCATTTTATTTACCTGACATCTCACTGTGACCACAAATGACTCCAAACAGTGGCTAAGTGTTTCTCATTTTATTACACGTCAACATAGTTTTTAAACGTTCATCATTTTTCTAGTAAAGGGCATCGCACTTGGTTGTCTCCATGGAGATGCTATTGCTTTGATTAGAATGTCAAGCAGTATGGCATTAAACTTATCAATCTCCACGGAGACGAGAAGGTGACGCAAATACTGCAGAGCCATTTACAAGTCGGATCTGTGGACGGGAGACTTTGCTCACAGTGAGAATGATTTTAAATGGATTTTTGAGCAATTAAAACACCCATGAGGAGAAAATGCTAAACAGATTGTGGAACATTACAGGCAAAGTAATAAAATCTCCATAGAGAAAAGCAGTTAATAAACGCCTCACCAGAAAGGCTACACGGTCCCCCTTTAAGTTAAATAATCTGATCCTGCGCTTTCATGTTTGCTCAGAGAAGTGCCTGTTACCTGCTTATCAACAACAACGGTTTTTAATCTTTAACTCACAAGGTTTTTAGACCGAAAACCATAAAAAGATAAAGTTTAAAGCTTTCTGTGTGACCCATTTTTACTAAGCTACACGAATGGACTTTGAGCATTATGAGCGTTCAGTGTCTATTTCAACTCATTTCTGTTATAACGACCGTCTGCACCAAAAAACAAGAAAACAATTTGAGATTAACATTTATTGGTGAGTTTGAAATGTCATTTAATGAAGTTAAATTAAAGATACAAATACAAATACACTGTGGATAGTTCCTTAATCCATTTTCCTTTTTATAGATGCCATTTTTAGGACTTTTCACCATTCATAAAATACATGTTCAGGACCGGAAAGATGTTAATTGCTATGACAACATTCCCAATTTTTAATCACCCTGAAATGCTCGGATACCTTAAAGTTGCACCATGGAACTTAGAATATCAGACACATTTTTGTAGCCTTATAAATTATTGCTTTGTCTGGAATGTTCCGCAATACAACATTAAACAGCCTCCGTGACGACAAGCAGGTCAAGTTTCAGGTCAGATCTGTGGAGAGGCAATCCCATTCACTGCAAAAAAAAAAAAAAAACGCATGTTTTTTCATTGTTGCTCATTTGTAAGCAACAAAAATCATCTGAAACGGACTAGATGCAAGACTGTGGAACGTCCCAGTCAAAGAAAGCTGTTTCCATGGCAACAAGCAGAACCCTCCTACCAGAAAAGCTCCATAGTGCACCTTTAAATGATAAAAGAAAAAAACATGCCTGAAAACGGGTATGTTTAAATGATAATAGTTGTCTAATAGTTTGGTCAAAAACTATTCTAGGGTCCCACAGTGAGCGCCATCACCTGTATGTCTGTTTGTCATCTATAATATTGTGTGTATGTGCGTGTGTGTGTTTTCTTTTGCAGCTCTTTCTCGCTGCTATGGCGTTTGTGTATTTTTCCAAAGCTTTCTGTGGATCATACATGAAGAGCTCCATCACTCAGATCGAGAGACGCTTCGACATCCCCAGCTCCCTCATCGGGGCCATTGACGGCAGCTTTGAAATGGGTAAATAAACATCACGAACAAGCGACTCTAGATGGTTTAAGTTCTATATTACACAAAACAGGCCCGTAGCCGGGGGGGGGGGGGGGTCGAGGGGGTCGGACGACCCCCCCCTGAGACTGGGGTCACCTTTTTCCAAAAAATATTTAAAAAAAAAATAGTGCTGAGTGCTGTAAATGCGATATACTGTAAACCATTTCTAAAATGCTAATAAAGATTTGTTTCATATTTAATAAATTCCAGTTCTTATAAGCAAATAACTTTATATAATTGGTTGTATTTTTATAATAATTTAACAATATATGCATAATTACAATAGATAATGTAATAGATAACAAGTGAAGTAAATGAATATTAACCAAAACAAACAAATAATTGAGTCTTCATAAATAAAAATACACAAGTTTAGTACTGAAAGTCTGGAATAAACCTTTTACCTACTAGTATATCGAGGGATAAATTTTATTGCTTTGACCTTGCATCCGAGGGACAAGTTTTATTGCTTTGATACTGCATCCGTCTCGGACAGAGGGGAAAGAGACACAGATCCAGTATATTGTGTCCTTGGGAGTGAATGACTTTCTAAGCTAGTTTTCTAATGCAGTATATAAGTTTTTTCTGTTTTAATTATATTGGACAAAAAAGATTACTATCAAAGAAATTTATATTGTGAGTGGACATTGTGTAAGATATAACAGGAGTGTTACTTGATGACACTTTATTAGTGAATTGAGGATACACCCATTGCATCACATGCCATAGAGCATGTACTTATAGTACAATGACTGGGTCGCAAAGGCACCCGTATAAAAAGGTCACTTTTGGCTTAAAAAACGACCCACCCCCCTTGGAAGTCTGGCTACGGGCCTGCAAAACTGACTCTTGTGAGCTTTAAGTCATAAGTCATTAAGTTACAATGCTGTTACCTCATCAAAAACGTACCTGCAGTTGTGTTCTGTTTCATTCAGACATGTTTGAGGAACCCTTTAGTATCGGTTTCCAAAGCTCAAAATTCTCTGTTGTACCTCGTGGTAGTGGTATTTTTCAAGTTTTTGTTCAGCGTTTGAGAGAAGAACTCAGCCTAAATATGTGGGTGAATGAAACAAAACACAACTCCAGGTCTCATTCTTGATGAGGAAGCAACATTGACCAAAAATAGTGTAATATGGGCCCTTTAAGTTATTTAAATGAACAAGTAAGTAACATGTTTTCGTGTCACAGGTAATCTTCTGGTGATTGCATTTGTGAGTTATTTTGGTGCTAAACTCCACCGGCCCAAGCTGATTGGGGCTGGGTGTCTCCTTATGGCCGCTGGAACGTATCTCACTGCTCTGCCACACTTCCTTCAGGGACGGTGAGTACAAACATATTATATTCATATCGTGTTTTTATTCCATGGGGTTATCAATTAAAATGGTCACTGACAAATAATAATGCATAGGATTTATGTAGCTTCTCTCAAAACACCCACATAACAGCACTTGCATTCACTTCACCTTCTTTTTACTCTAGCCACAGCTGCCCAGAGGCAAACTGAGGCTGCTAATCTGTGCCATGTGGTAAATGGTGTTTTTTACATAGCGCTTTTCCACCTTCAAGGCACTCAAAGCACTTTACATCAAGGAACCACTCATCCATTCACACACACTGCTTTAGGTGTCTCCTCCCGCTCTCTTGTGTGACTGTTTAGGCGAAAGTAGCTAGCGGCCATTAGCCAGTGTATGAATCAAGAGCCGTAGGATGTCACAGCAGCCAATGCAATCCGTCCGTCCGTCTTCTTCCGCTTTATCCGGCTGGGTCACAGGCAGAAGGGTCCTGCTGAAGAGAAGACATGTGACTCCCTGAAAACTGTTCCTCGGAGGCACTTTGAAGTTGAACGTGCCACTTGTAACTCGTAGAGCACACAGCTCTGTAGTTATCCATTCATTAGCCTGTAGCAGTAGCATTAGCCTGTAGCAGTGGCATTAGCCTGTAGCAGTGGCATTAGCCTGTAGCAGTGGCATTAGCCTGTAGCAGTAGCCCCAGTGCAGAGTTGGGGTGAGGCGGGGCAGAGCAGCTGAATCCTCACATGTCAGATGTGTGATAATGTTTATAAAGACCAATCACTTGATTTGAGTTCACTCCCACCCTGTGCACCAGGACGTATTTCAGGGCTGTAATGTAAAGTAATGGGCAGAAGCAACATAATGACGTCAAATTTTTGAAAAGTTCAGCCTCCCCCATAGACCATCAGGGCCATGGATGTATAATAAGAGCTGGATAAGACACGCCCCCTCTATCCGTGACCACAGGTTGATGTGTGGCTGAGCGAGGTACTGCAGCCTCAGCCCAAGAAAAAATCTCCCATAGAAGCACAATAGCACAATGTATTTTTTGAGAAATCAAACCGCCCGTGTTCGGCTGACAGGGCATCCACAGCTTTTGTAGGGATTCTTCTGCATTTTTACAATATGCGCACAGGACATTGAAAACAATAGAGCGCCATCTTGGAATCATCTTCCAGATTTTATTATAGTTCTATGATCAGGGTGCATCGACTTAGCGCACTCAAATACCAAACATTTGACTCAAATACAGTGATATGAGCACATTTAACATGATAAAAATATGTCTATGCAGATACACATTCAATTTTAAATAAAATATTAAACATATAGCCTAATACAAAATAACTTTATTATTTTATTTTATTTATTTGTAAAAAATTTTTATCGAGGTCAAGTTAGGGAGTGCGACACACTTGCGCCCTCTATTCACCAGCCACCACTGCACACCAGTGTACACAGACGCTGGGGGCGAAGTGGGTTAAGTGTCTTGGCCAAGGACACAATCACAGTGTTCATTTGTGGAAGCCGGAATCACACCACTAACCTTTATGCCAGTGGATCTGATTGCTCAACCAATAATGGTTATGTTTGAGAGCAGGAGTCAAACCGCTAATCTTTGGATCAGTGGACAAACACTGAGCTACTGTCTGCCTCTCCAACAACCACATACAGTACATATTAGGTAATGTGGGTGAATTGTCTTGCCTAAGAACCATAGACAGCATAAAGAAGTGGACTAAGAGAGTGGACATCACCCATAGGGTTCAGCTACAGTCAAATGCTCACAAGTCTAGCAGTCATAGGAGCAGAGTTGTATTTTAGTGTAATAAAAACACCAAGATCATGTAGAGCGGGTTAATTAAAACATTTTAAGACCAAAAAGATGAGGATCATTGTAGTTGCAGAGAGAGCGGAGACAATTTTTCAATGTAAACTCAAATGGAGCCGGATGTGCCCCCATGTTCACTTCCTATTTGGAACAGGGCGGCTAGAGGATTAGTGATGTCCATTTAGAGTCTACGCTAAGGTTACAATGTCCTACTTTGGCATCTGGTTTTCAAAGCAGCATCTCTTATCCAACCTCCTGAATGAATGTGTTTTCAGGTACAAATATGAGACCAGTGTGTCCCACAAAGCTGAAGAAAACAGCACAGAGACCATCCTGCCGTGTTTGTCCAACCACAGCCTGGACACAGGGGACATGCCCAGTCTGCAGGATAAGACAGGTGCTGTATCCATATCAGGCCTGTCACAATAATACACACTGAAGTGCCATAAACTGCTGAAGTAAATATAGATGATAAACAGTAATACTGAAACCATACCAAAATTATCTCAAAAAAGTATTCTAAATGTACAATATTGTTAAGAAATAAGAGCTGCAATAAATAAATGCATCTATAACGAGTCATAAAAGTTAATAATTCAACCTTCTACGGCTCAAATGTTATAAATTTGCAAAAGAAATTACCAAAAATGTCCCACTAGTAGAAATAAAAGACACATAAATACTGACCCCTAAAAGGATTGTTCTATTAATAATATTTATCTACCATTTGCTTGATTCATTCATTGTTCCCCATTAGGTTGTGAACATTCCGGTGGGTCTCCTATGTGGATTTATGTATTCCTGGGAAACATGCTGCGTGGAATTGGGGAAACTCCCATCATGCCTTTGGGCGTGTCCTACATCGATGACTTCTCACGAGAGGAAAACACTCCTTTCTATTTGGGTCTGTGCCGGTAGCGGATAGTGGCATCATTGTTTTTGCTTACACTGAGTTTTGTTTGCACATTCAGAACACAACACGCAGCCAAACGCAGTATTTACAGTTCAGCACGACCCGATCCACCCTACACAGCCAACCCCAAGAACAACACAACCTGATCCACTGCTCAGAACCAGCCCCAACAACATCAGTAAAACAAAACAAACCTATGAAGCTGCTGTAACTACAATAAGACGAACACGAACACACAGCATCACCGCTGCTTACATATATACACACTATTTAACTGTGAGGCTCCTCAGAATTGCTGTTTTGATTTTTATGTTATGTTTTTTTTTCAGCCTGCATCCAAACAATGGGTATTGTGGGGCCCATGTTTGGCTTCATGCTTGGCTCGTACCTGGCTAAAATCTATGTGGACATTGGATTTGTGGATTTAGGTACGGACTTTATTTTGTCTCTCCTGTTACATGACATAGTGCATAGTGTGTGGTAATACTAGAACACTGTATAATGGCCACTTTCGGTATGTTATGTCACTAATATTGTTTAGATTGGATCAAATAAGCACCGATGAAACGTTTGATGGATAAAAAATATGAACTAAAATATTGTTTTTAAGGTAATTTTGAAGTTGAAGTCTAGTGTGTTTATATATTATGCATATATATTTTGCATCCACAGACCGACAAACTGAGACTAAACAAGTAACTACACCAGGGGCCTGTTCCAGAAAGCGGGTTCAAACATACTCTGAGTTTAACCATGAGCTCTGGGTTGACTTACCCTGAGACGGGAAACCCTGAGTTTTCGGTTCCAGAACAGGTGATATGAATACGGTTAATCAACTCTAAGTAGGTTTACCTCGAGTTACGCTCGTGCACGACTACTATAAAAAGCCATAGTCAATGGATCCCCGAAACCATGAGCGTCACCATGACAACTACGAAAAAGCGATCCACCTACTTCAGCCCGCTTGAGCTCGAAGTCCTAATGGAGGCTACGCGGAGAAAGAACATATTTTCCGGCGTAAATCAAACACCGCTGCAGCGGCAAAGGAGAGAGAGGCGCGTGGGAAGAATTGCAGCCCGAGTCAATGCGTGAGTTTAAATTGTTTAATTAAGTTAACATTCAACTGTAAGATCATCGCTTATTTGCTGAGTTAAATAGGAATAAAATCTGATTTTCGTTTAGGTGCAATCCAACAGGGGAGAGAAGAACTTGGAAGCAGCTAAAAATGAAATATAAAAATATCGTACAAAGCGGCAAGGCATGTTTTTTTAAATGCCTTAGGTTGTTAAAGTAAATGTTAATTCAGTGGCTACTTCAAATAGTAATGCTAATTATTAACAAAATGCTGTTTAAACATGACCTCCACTTAAAGGAAATGAAAACTTTATTTGTTTAGCCTATACATTTATAGTTTAATAGGCTGGATTTGAAATGTGACTGTGCACATGACAAAAAAATCATCTGAGTTCTGCTCAGCCAACAGAAAGAAGGGAGAGGACAAAAAGACGGGTGGAGGGCCACCTCCACCCAGTTTGACCGAGGCTGAGGTGAGGCCCTCAGCCAAAACGCTCCCCGGCCAGTGGCTGAGGGCATCCCTGGGGGAAGCTCTTCTGAGCCCAGCACCCCCATGGACACAAGTGCCTACATCAGATGCAAGTATACACTTCTGTCTGCATTTAATCAAATAAAATAAGACCAATAGATATATCCTATTTTATTCACCCAACAGTTGAGGATGTGTCCTCTGCCTGGTGCAGCCTCCCCACCCAATACAACACCCTGCAGCTGGAACTATTCCATACTCAGATCCTGCCTCAGGTGGTAGTTGAAAGTACTGAAACAGTCTCTCTATCACAGGAGGAGGAGGCTGATGATGATGAGGAGGAGACGCTGGCTGCTGCCTCAGGGATAGATCCAGAGGGGCCAACTGAAGTATGTGTTAATATGATGTGAAGTTACTGCAGAGCCATGAGGCCCATTCACATTTCTTTACACTGTTGAGTGAAATATAGTTTCATGTGCACTGAAGTGATGAGTGGACAAAAGACTAAGTACATTTTGATGTTTCAACAGGACATGGCTGGGCATCATGAGCAGCTCCATCAAGTTCAGCCGCACAACTTCATACAGTGAGATTTTCCTGTGAAATCTGTATGTAGAACTGCAGCACTTAAATGTTGTGCATATGTTTCACAGTTACCAGCCAAAGACTTGTACAGGGTGCACCTGATAAAGACAATTTAAAAAAACAGAAAAGGAAATGACCTATCTAGATCTGCAGATAAGGAAGGCAGATCTGGAAATTCAGTTACTTAAACGCCAGTTGAGGTGGTGCATTGGGGAAATGGAGGAATATGTTAATAATTGGAACTATTATAAATCCTAACTGTTGCTTTTGCACTGTAGGGAATAAAGATGAACCCAATCACATTTGAATATGTGTTTTATTTTCAAAAGTAGTTCCTACAAATGAGGTCTCTCACAGCTCTTCCATCCCGGACATCTTCAGGGTGGATGGGGTCATCCTCTGGGTCATTCATTTGTACAGCAGGGTGTTGCTCTCCCCTAATACCTGCAATATTATGGAGAACAACACAGGCCACAATGATGTCACATGCCCTCTCTGGAGTGACCCTGAGCTTGTGCAGGCACTGGAACCGGGATTTGAGGAGGCCAATGGTCATCTCAACCCGGGCTCTAGTCCTGCAGTGGGCCACATTAAAACGCTGTTGGGGCCCCGGCTCAGGGTCAGGGTAAGGGGTCAACAGAGTGGGCTGGCATGGGTAGCCTCGATCCCCTAATAGGTAGCCATTAAACTCCCCTGTAATTATAGAGAACACATTTGAGTGCATTTAAAAAGAGACAAAGAACATTTGTACAAAGCTTCAGCTTCCTTACCACGTGCAAGTCTGTTGCTCAGTCTAGACTCCCTGTAGATCCGAGAACCATGGACAGAGCCAGGCCACTTGGCTTCTACATTTGTAATAATGCAGATTGCATCGGATATGATCTTCACAGTGCAGAGAATGACATGAGTTAGTTGTATTGTACTGTAGCCTACATTTTCATGCAGCCTACATATTTTTTAAGATTATAGATCATATACCTGGACATTGATGCTGTGAAAAGATTTTCTGTTAACATAATCCGCCTCATTCTCTGTAGGTGCAGTGATGGGAATGTGGGTCCCATCTATGCACCTATTATATTAGGAAGCCCTGCAAAATTACATTTAATTAAGTTAATTAATCTGACTGACTGAGGTAGCAGCAGAATGTAAAGAAATAACCAAAAAAATAAATTAAATGAATAGGCCTATATTATTTCTACATCAATTACCTGCAATCCTGTGGAATTCCTCCTTGATGTTGCGGGTGGGTTTGTGTCCGGGGAACACCACCATCACCGGCCACAGGCGTTTCAGTGCCAGGGTCACTTTCCTCACCGCTCTGTGTGGCCTTGCCATAGTTGCTCCGCGTCACCAATATTGTACAGAAAACTCCCGTTTGCATAAAAACGTAGCGCGATGCACAGGATTTGAAGTGAAGTGAGCGCACGTCCGCGGTGGGTGAAGTTTGTAATATGAGGCCGGAGGAGACTTTCAAGATAAATGATCCCGTTTGATGAAAAGCGGCAGCGCTCAAACAGATATTCATCTGGAAATGACAGAATATCCAGCCTGGGCCGAAAGATTCTCTCGCGGCGCAAAGCGTTTCGAATAATTTGTGCTTCTGTGTCTATTGGGTTTGGGAGGAATGGACAAGCCATGTTGTGTCAAAGCGATTTTCATGCGAGAGGAGCGGAAAAACTCAGGGTTATTTCAAGTAAACCTGCCCCCGAGCAGGTTATGTTCACAGAGTCTGTTACCGCGGTGACTGACTCAGTGTTTCAGTTACCTCGCTTTCTGGAACAGAAAACCCAGACTTTCCCTCAACTCGGGGTTAACTTACTCAGAGTTTTCACATAACCCGCTTTCTAGAACAGGCCCCAGGACTAGGCCAGGACTACACCAAGGTTAGAACAGGACCTAATGAAGTGTATGTCAAGACTAAACTAGGCTTAAACCAGGGCTTATATTCATAGTAGATATGTCCCTACAGGGCTGCCATAGCTATTCATATGTTTTTATTTGATCAGATGATTACGTAAAAAATGTGATCGGTTTTATTTTGTTGGTTGATTCTTCGCCCATAAAACAGTTCCGATTTCTTACGATATTAAGGAACCAGATTTCATGGGATGGATTTTTTTTTTTTTTTTTTTTTTTTTTTTACAGTTTTATTAACTCGTGAGCCATACTATCTCTTGTCTATAGACCAAATAGTCACAATTTTCTCTTGTAACCTTTGACACGATGTATTTTAAGGTGAGCCCTCTTGTTCCGGGCTTGTGTAACGGTCTATTTGCAGATCTCTCTGACCTGCTCATGTAAACTGTCATAATTTTTATACAATCACAACCCAGTGAAAGTATTTGTGACATTTAAACTCCAGTCTCCTACCAATTGGGATTAAATCAAACTGAGTCAGGTCTCTTTTACGTGCCCTGCACGGGGAGAGCTCGGCCAGATGCGTGCGCTCTCTAGGCTCGTCCACGCTGCTCTTCCCCCAAGCTCCTCCCCTTTCCAGCACGGCTTTTATTTGGTTTTAACAATCCATCATGTCAGTACAAAGACAACCTGGTCAACGTATACATAAGCTTATAACATAGTGAGGTTTACATTTGATCAGATAAGTACAAATTTACGATCTGGGAACTGAGCTGAGTACGAAGCAAGAGGTCATAAGAGGTCACACATCTGGTTTTAGCAGAGATAGCGTTAACACAGGCTCTTTCATCCTCTGCAAATTGAGATCACCTTTTAACTTAGATGTACATTTTTTAATAACTTCATCATTATAAGCATTTTATTCTAACATAAACCCTGCCTTAAACATGCTTTATTTAGTCCTCTGAACCTGGTTTACAGTTAGAATAAGTAAAGAAGTATTAAATAATTATTCAAATAAGAATTCTAGGTTAATGTTAAGGGTTATGCATAAGGAAATGCCTTGTTTCCAAGCAGGTGGTGCCAAGTTACAGGACATATCTATGGAGAGGCAAGCTAGCTCCCAGTTCTAATGCATTTTCAAATAATTTTTTACGCAAAAAAAGTGAAGTAATGCAAGTTAGCTGAGTGCAATACTATACTGTGGAACATTACCATACCATCTCCAGGGAGGCTAACCCTCATCCAGAAAAGTTACGAAGTGTAGCTTTAAATGACCTCAATATGAGAACAAAGAAAGAAAAAACGTTTAAGGCGAGAACTAAATCTTGAACTAAACCAGGACTTAGGCACAATTGAACCAGAACAAAACTATAGGTTAAAGCACATATTCATATCTTCAATCATTCATGTGCTGATTTTCTGTTTAATTTCCAGATACGGTGATAATTACCCATAAGGACTCCCGGTGGGTGGGTGCTTGGTGGCTGGGCTTCATCATTACTGGGACAGTGGTGCTCCTGTCCAGTGTTCCTTTCTGGTTCCTGCCCAAAACTTTACCGAAACAAGGCCAGAAGAAACCTCTCCCTGAAACCAAAGACACGGAGATGACCTTTGTGGCTGAACAGGAAAACTTTCTACCGGCGGACGTGCCAGAGCCAGAGCCCAAAGAGAAACCTGTTATATTCAAAGAGCTGGCCAAAGGTGAGTGCAGAGGGTCTCGGGTTCAATTCCCAGACCAGGTAAAGCCTTTCTGAGGGGAGTATCAAGATTGAGGATTTTTACTGTTATTGTCATAGAAAAACAACAAAATGATGTCTAGAGCATTAAGCTGCATAGTTTTCAGTTTTAAGTGCAATATTAAAGGTGCAAGAGCCCACCCAATAACCCCAGTGTAAACATGGGCACAATAAAGTTCAGTGCAGCCTATATGTAATGAACATAAACACTCATAGCAGCAGGGTAAAGGGCATAAGCATTAAAGGTCCTGCATTACACAATATTGACTCTTGTAAGCTTTAAGCGAGGTTAGAATGCTGTTATCTCGTTTTGTTTCAGTCGTACATGTTTGGGTAATCCTTTATTGTTAGTGTGTCTTCATGTCCTAAGCTCAAAATGCTCTGTTGCACCTTGTGATGTTGTGAAGCGATCTTTATCAAGTTACCGGCTACCTTTTAGGGCTAAAATTATCCAAATGATTGTAGTGAAGGTGTATTGAGTTTAAAAACACAGGAGCACTTCCTGTATTACATGGTGGAACGGGGTGTTTTGTGTTTAAGAGATTATTTTGGTCTAAATATGCAGGGTTTGTGTGTTAAGTATGTGAGAATGAAACAAAACAGAGCTCCAGATCTGCTTGTGATGAGGAACAACATATAACATACATCAGAAAATGGGGTAATACTAGTATGGGCCCTTTAAGCATATTCAGCGGTTAAAATGGTATAAGTTTAAGTAATATACCGGTATATTCATACAAGTATAAGGATATACAGAAAGACTTTTTCCACTGCACACCTGGTGATGGTAAGTTTTCTGGGACAGATTGACAGATGCAATACTGCCAGTCTGCACCTTCTCCGACCACCACCCACACTTAAGCACATAGCACTTTCATTAAGCCTCTCTTCAGTCACTAACGCTATCACCAGGGGAGAAGTGAAAGAAAAGTGCAATGTAAAGCATCTTTGATCGAAAAAATATGGGCCAAGTCAATAGGGCCACAACTATTAATCGACTAGTCGACTATTAAAATAATCGTAATCATGTTTTGTTAATCATTATTGTTAACTATGAGTGTTTTTCAACCATGTTTGAGTTGTGACACACTTTTCTTGTTAAAATCTGCTACAGCATAACATGATCAAATTCTAACCTCAACCCAAAAAAAGTGCTCAAAATATCTGCGTCACTGTGTGGAAATTTGTAATAGTGGAAATTTTGTGTTTTTTCAATTCAGAGGTTTTTCAGGACAGCCCAAAATTACACCATATCACATTAAATAACTGTGTGACTCAGTTAGTTCAAATGGATTTTTTTTCCCCTCAAATGCCGACCTTCGGATCAGTGGACAAACACTCTACTGACTGAGCTGCTGTCGGTATCAAAATATGATTACGAGTAGTATTGATTGTTCTGATTCATTGTTGCAGAGCAGTTAATAAGACCCATATTTTCCCCGTACTTTTCATTCACGCCTCACCTGAACATAGCGAGTTTTAGCCACAGGTGTCCTGAGGGAAACTGTTCCACTGGCCCCTCCAGCCGCCACTAATCACTCACGAACCAGTGTCTTGACAGAAAATAATGTTGATACTTTGATACTGATATTATTTTCTGTCTGGAGCTGGAATCAAACTGCTCTGAGTTGGAGGGCAAAAGATCTAACCACAGACTCACTGCTACTATTCCTTTATTACTGCTTAAATTAGTAAAGGGCGCATATTATGTTATTTTCTGATATGTTATAGTTATTTCTTCAAGTGTTACTCAAACATGTGTGAATGAAACAAAACACAACTCCAAGTATGTTTTTGATGAGGTAACAACATTATAACATGGCTTAAAGTCAAGTCACTTTTGCATAATATAGGTCCTAAGTATTCAACAAGCATCTAAATAAAAGTTATAGATTTTTCAGAATGATGGTGCAGAAAATTGTATCTAATCATTAACTAGATTTGACCAGACAACCCCTGGTCAAGAGCCCCTGACAACAGAGCTGGAAAGACACCATAGAATTAGGAAACAAGTGATGTGAATGTGGAAGCACCGTTTACAGCCAAAGTTTACCAAACACTTTATAGGGTATATTTCTTGCATAACAGGATATGTAAAAGATAAATATACTTTGAATTTTATTAGCATAGTTGTAACGTAAACACTGATTTCCGTTGTCGTTTAAAGGGACCATATTACGCTATATTCTGATCTATTTATAATTGTATAATGTAATTCCTCATCAGAAACTTATTCTGGAGTTGTGTTTTGTTTCATTCACACTTGTTTAATGCACAAACCCTGCACATGTAGGCTGTGTTCAGATATTTAGGCAGAAAACACTCTGTTCCACCTTGTGATGTCATGCGGTAATACAGGAAGTGCTCCATTGTGTTTTTAAACTCCATTTACCTTCACTACTTTGGATGATTTCAGACCTGGAATTGCCCGTCTCTATTTCACAAAAGGTAAAAGGAGCTGTTAACTTGAAAACTACCTCTACATGACATCACAAGGTGGAACAGAGCATTTTGAGCGTCGGAGATGTAGACAGAGGCACAGGCATAAAGGGTTACTCAACAATTCGAAGTGGTGAGAGCATTTTAACATGGCTTAAATCTCACAAGAATCAATTTAGTGTAATATAGGACCTTTAATAAATCCAGCTTCAGAAAATAAAACTCTTTCTGCACTCGTTCTGTATTTCTCTTGCTGTTTAATAACTTTGTCTCTTATTTTGCAGACTTCATCCCTTCTCTAAAGCGACTGTACAAAAACAGCGTCTACTTTCTGCTGGTGCTCACACACCTTGTGGATGTGAACGGGTATGTTGGCATGATCACCTTCGAGCCTAAATTCTTGGAGCAAATTTTCGACCAGTCAGCTTCCAAGGCCATCTTCCTCATAGGTACAACACACAGCAAAGATTTCCTGTTTATTCTCGAAACTGAGCTTTGCGACTCTGCGACAGAAACAATGCTGTTATTAAAGGGAAGTGTGATTGTTAAAGATAGACATATTCAAACACACAGAATACACAATGGTATGCTTTTAGTGGAAATCCAGGTATGTAACTTTTACGACCAGCACTGTCCCATATTTGTGTTTACAGCAAATTACAATAGAACATTAAATTGCCACTTTAAAGGGCCCATATTACGCTGTTTTCTGATCAACTCGTACGTTATAATGCGGTTTCCAAATCCACTCTGCTCCACTGTACTTTTGAAGTCCACACACCTTCACTAGAATCATTTCAGCCCTGGAATTGCTATTCTAAACAAAAGCTAAAAACAGCTGCCTTTAAACTTTCTGTTCAGTAAAGATGAGCACGTCCTGTCTTAGCACATGACATCACAAGTGTTTTCCCTTTGAGATAAGAACTCAACTGTGCAGGGGTTGTGTGTTAAACATATGTGACTGTTTTTGATTAGGAAAACAATATTATTTTTTATTTTATTTAACCTTTATTGAACCAGGAAAGTGCCATTGAGATTACTCATCTCCTTTTCAAGGGAGTCCTGTCCAAAACAGCGGCTCAACAACACAATTTAGGATATTACAGGGCACATTTCAAGCAACAATTTCATAAGACTATTTAAAACATTTTACAAACCAAGGATTTCATTTCCAAACCTTTGAGTAATAGTTTAAACTGTCCTATTGGAACCGGTTTATAACTTGATCTGAAAATAGAGCTTTGTGGGCAAATTCTACCATTGAATTACCTGCCTTCCAGACCAATTTAAAGCGTTATTTTATAACTTTTCCAGTGAAGGTGTTACGACCCAGCTCTGCTAGGGACCCAACCTAAACTGAGAAAAGGTAACAAGTTGTGCCAAAAACGAGTCACATGGGCTTACAGAAAAAAACCCACATAAACCCACAAACAGAATCAAGTGTCAAAACAAAAAGGCACAAAACCAAACTAAACTAACCAAGTGTCTCAACACACACAAAGTCCCGCACCAGTACAAACAAAGTGACTGACGGAAAGACACACAAACACAAAATGGCACTGACCACAAAGGCCACAGCCCCGAACAGGTGAGAGGAATCCGCTTAAACAGGGGGAGGAGGCCGGAGGTGAAGTGGGGAGTGACCGAGGGTTGAAATTCCCACCAATCAGGGACCAGGGCTCAACCAGCAGGAATCCCAATGACAAAACAAGAAATGAAAGCACACAACACAAATCACAGAACTGGAGGCCTGGGGCCGTAACAGAAGGGTCGGCTCGTACCCATGGGGATTATTCCTTTGGCTGGCGAAACGAATGTATGTTGTATTCATTCAGTTGCGAGCGTTTTAATTGCTAAACACTGCTTGAAAAAAACATGCGTTCTTAAAGTGAGCAGGGACACCTCTCCACAGATTAGACCTGCTTGTCTCCATGGAGATAGATGAGACTGATGGCGTCTTGTGGAACGTTCCAAGCAAAACAATAAAGTCCACCGGAAAAGTTGCATAGTGCATAAGATGTCATGGGAACCCGACTTATTGAAATGCTATAACACAGTTTGTATCTGTCCTCACTGTGTAGGTATTCTGAACCTGCCCGCTGTGGCTCTGGGCTTCATCACCGGAGGTTTTGTGATGAAACGTTTTAAGTTGGGCGTGGTCGGAGCGGCACGCGTGTCCTTCTCTGCGTCGCTCATCTCCTTCAGTATACTCGCTGTTCAGATCTTCCTCCACTGTGATAATGCAGAGGTCGCCGGACTCACTGTCACGTATGAGGGGTGAGTGTTATCAGCTGCTGCATAAAGGGAACGTATTATAGAATCTACTGTCAGGAGCTTTTAATCATGCAGTAATGGTGCTCCCTCCCTCCTCATTAACTAGTTGTATTTTGATTCATGCCTGTTTGATCATCTTGTATTGTCCGGGACTCCAGGCAATTTGTTTTAAAAAATCTGATTAATATACAGTAGTGTGCAGAAGTTTTAGGCAGTGCTGTAAACTTCAAAAATGGAAGTGTTTATCATTTATTTTCATCAATCAACAAAATGCAGTGATGGAACAAAAGAGAAATCTAAATGAAATCAGTATTTCTTCTTCTTCTTCTTCTTCTTCTTCTTCTTCTTCTTCTTCTTCTTCTTCTTCTTCTTCTTCTTCTTCTTCTTCTTCTTCTTCTTCTTCTTCTTCTTCTTCTTCTTCACGCTGAAGAGACTTTTTAATGACTTTGGCTTTTTCTTTTGTTTGCTCACTTTGCATTTTATAAACTGATAAAAACAAACATTCATGATTTCTATTTTTTTTTTAAAGCGTTCTTTGTTTACAGCATTTTTCACACTTGCCTAAACCTTTTGCACAGTTCTGTATGCAGCCTTAAAATGTCAGAAAGCAATTTCTAAACAATCCAAAGTACCAAAGTGTATCATGCAAAACTGAATGCGGTGAGCTGTAGCTATGTTAGAATGTTGTTCCCTCATGAAAAACACACATGGAGTTTTGTTTCATTCACACAGGTTTGAGAAAGAGTTCATTATTAGTCTGTCTACACCTCCAAAACTCAAAATGCTCCGTTCCACCTCGTGATGTGATGAAGCAATAGTTTTAAAGTTAACAGCTCCATTTTAACTTATGCTCAGTAGAGACTCCGGGGCTGAAACCATCCCAGTGATTCTAGTGAAGACGTATTGCGTTCAGAAAGTCAGTGGAGCTCTTCCCGTATCACCACATGACATCACAAGGTGGAACAGTGTTTTCCATTTGAGAGAACTCGGCCTAAATATGCAGGGTTTGTGTCTTAATTTGAACCTGCGTGATATGTCCCCTTTAACGTGCCTGTCGTCTTTCACAGAATCCCTGAGGTCTCCTACAGTCAGCAGGCGTTATTCTCACAGTGTAACAGGGGCTGCCTGTGCTCGCTGAAGCACTGGGACCCCGTGTGCGCCTACAACGGGATGACCTACGCCTCCCCGTGTCTGGCCGGCTGCCAGATGTCCACTGGGACAGGAAAACAGATGGTGAGTCCAGGCAGTTTACGCACTTCAAGAAGATCATGTAAATTTAATGATCGCACCGTGTCGTAGACTTAAACTGGAGCTCAACAATAGTGGTTGGTACCGTCAGGATATGAGCAGCCTCCCAATTTGCATCACACACCCTTATAATCTTTTGTACATAGTTGAGATATATTTGTATTACCGGTTCTATATTCATTCATTTAGTTTTTATTTTTATTTTTAACTTGTACATATATACAGCAGCTTTTGTCCAGTTACCCGCATGACTGAGGCATTACACAGACTTGTACATATATACATTTCATTTGCTCTTTGTTATATATATTATATTATATTATTTAGTGATGTGTGAGCCACTGTGTTCAAATAATTTCCCCTGTGAATCAATAAAGTTTGTCTAAGTTTAAGTATTTAGTTTATAGATAATTATTTTCCATTCAAAATATGCAGGAAATGCTTTTACTTTTTACTCTTTAAATACATTTTTAAATGTGTACTTTAATACTTTTACTTAAATATGTTTTTCAAGTGATACTTAGTATTTTTTGCTCCAGTATCTGTACTGTAACAAAAGACGACTTCTTCCACCACTGACCAAGCCAAGAAAAGTATGAACTCCCTATAGGGTTTATGCAGAAATATCCACAGCCACAGACAAAACTGAAACGCTAACTCAAAACTTGCATTTATTTATTCACTTATTATTTTTAATATATATTTTTATTGATTTGAATAGTTTACAATAGAAAAACAAACAAAAAATTGACCAAAAAAAACCCCAAACAAATAAAAATAAGAATAAAAATAAGACCCTCCCTGCCCCACCCCCTCCACATGCTCCAACACAACAGTTTTACAACTTACATTCATAAACACACACGTGATACAACACAACATGATCTTTGACCTCGTGTCCCTCCTCAGGTCTTCCATAACTGCACATGTGTGGAGGAGCTGATGACTCCGGGGATGAACCGCTCGGCTGTGCTGGGCCAGTGCCCCAGGAAGAGTGAATGTCAGCGGGCGTTTAAGTTCTACATGGCCCTCTCTGTGATCAGCTCCTTTATCTTCGCTGTGGGCGGTTCTCCAGGATACATCGTCCTACTCCGGTCTGAGCCACAGCCAGTCATTTTATTACAATACAGATGTTTACTGGGCGTTTGTGAGTTTTGTGAATGTGCATTTTGGGTTAAAGGGACCATATTACGCTATTTTCTGAGTTATGTTATAATGTTGTTTCCTCATCACAAACTTAGCTGGAGTTGTGTTTTGTTTCACCTTCCAATCCAATCTAATCCAACTTTATTTGTACAGCACATTTTACCAACACAAAGTCTCCAAAGTGCTGCACAATATAAATAAATACACAAATTAATATAAAGCATAAAATAAATAAAAAGCAAGTCAATAAAAAATACTTAAAATACTAAATTAGCAATAGAAAACTAGCAAATAAAATCAATAAAAGACAGTCAGAGGAGCACACAGTTCTCACGCCGTGTGAAAAGCCGGTGAGTAAAAGTGTGTTTTTAAACCAGACTTAAAAGAATCAATGTGAGGGGGGAGAGCGTTCCAAAGTTTTGGGCCAAGCACAGAAAAGGCACAATCACCCCGACTTTTGAGTCTCATTTGGGGGATGAAAAGTTGGAGCTGGACCTCAGACCTCAGGAGTGTAGGGAACAGTGAGGTCCCAGATGTACGTGGGGGCCAGTCCATGAAGTGCCTTAAAAACAAACCTCCATCCATCTTCTCCCGCTTTGTCCGGTTGGCCTCATAGCACCTGACCCCCCCCCATGAACCCCTCTGTGAGTGGCGTTCACGGGGTGCTGCTGCATGTTTTGAGTTGATGGGGGAAACCGGAGCGCCCGGAGGAAACCCATCCAGACATGGGGAGAACATGCAAACTCCACACAGAAAGGCCTAGGCGGACCCGCAACCTTCTTGCTGTGAGGCCTGAGCATTTGCCACTCAGCCACCGCGGCACGGTAGTGGCAAACAATAACAAAAGACAATAAAAAAAGACAATACATTTTAAATTTTAAAATGGAAAGCGAGTGCAATGAGGATAAAATAGGTGTGGTGTGTTCTCTACGACGTGCACCAGTTAAAAGACGTGCTGCAGAATTCTGGACTGACGGTAAGTGTGACAGGTTTGCCCGGCAGTGAACGGGGCATTACAGACTCAGGACGTGTAGAGACAAAAGAGACAAAAGCCTGGATCACCCGCTCCAGATCACTAAAAGATAAAACCGGTTCGAGTCTGGATAAAAGCCACAGGTGACAAAAACTGGATTGAACCACTGCATTTATCTGCTTGTCAAACTTAAAATTTTCATTGATGATGACGCCAAGGCTTCACTAGAATTGTTAAAGAATAATCATTTCAAACCTGGATTTGCTACTGAATTAAAGGCAAAGGAAAGCCGTTACCTTGGAAACTACTCCTTCATGACATCACAAGGTGGAACGGAGCATTTTGATAACTAGGATTACTGAGACGTGTGGATGAAACAAAAGACAACTCTGGGTTTGTTTTGGAGGAGTTTACAGCATTATAACAGGGCTTGAAGTTCACAAGAATCCATGTCGTGTATTATAGGACCTTTAATGGAATATAATGCAATACTGGTGGAATAAAATATTAAAGCAAACGGCAATGAGTAAGTATAAATTCATATACATTTTTGTGTTTTTTTTTACAGGTCAATTCCAAGTGATCTAAAATCTCTGGCTTTGGGTATGCACACGCTCCTAGTGAGAACATTAGGTAAGGATTTGGAAATAAATGTGGGCTCTGTATAGACTTATAAAATACAGTATAAATAATGACGGTAAATGTCCCCTCTCGTGTGTTGGTTTCCAGGTGGAATCCCTCCTCCCATTTACTTTGGGGCGCTGATAGACCAGACGTGTTTGAAGTGGGGCACAAAACAGTGTGGGGGACAAGGAGCCTGTAGAATCTATAACGCCAACGCTTTCAGGTAAAAACAGCATTTATTTGTGTATTTGTGTGCTCTGAACACACACTGTACAGTATGTGGCTCTTATGCATCTCTACATGACCCTGTCCATCTAATTCTATCATTATTTTACATAGAGAGATGTTCAGTGTGGCGATGCTTTGTCCGAATGCAACGTCAGAGGAAAGTCAAGTTATTAAAGGTGTAACTTTTCTGGTCGAGGGTTTGTTTAAATGATTTTCTCCATGGAGATGTTATTGTGTTGCCCGGTATGTTCCACGTGATATATCATAAACAAATCAAGTAAGCATTATGGCTGCAGCTATTGATTATTACAGGAATCGATTATTCTGTCGATTATTCTGTTCGAATAATGGAGTAATCGTTTGTTATTGTCGTGTCTACTTTGCACATGTTAAGTCCACACCACCTGCACTGACAGATACACGTGTTTTGGACATGAAAAACGTAATTATCGCTGGGCTCAGGTTGACTCACCTCACGGTTTCTTTTCCACTTGATGTAATGTACGGTTCTGTTTAGATGTTGTAGCATCAGTGTTGAGAAGGTGACTTTTAAAATGTAATCCCCTACAGATTACAGATTACATTCCCCAAAATGTAGTTTGTGACATAATCAATTAAATTACTTAAAGTGAGTAACGTAATCTGAATACTTTGGATTACTTGATATTGTCATGATTTTTAAAACTACATAAATGTAGCAACCAACTCCTGCAAATTCTTGTTTGGTTTTAGACCTGGATTAGTCCTGGTTTTAGATCTGGTTTAGACCTGGCTTAGTCCTGGTGTGAGTTCTGGTTTAGAGGCACAGGAGGAAGCGCGGTCCACGGAGTGTACGCGACAAGACACAATCGCAGAGTGCGGCGTACGGGAGATGAGGAGTGCGCGGCGCACCGGAGCGTACCGGAGCGTACCGGAGCGTACCGGAGCGTACCGGAGCGTACCGGAGCGTACCGGAGCGTACCGGAGCGTACCGGAGCGTACCGCGCACTTTGTAGCAACTAAAATGATTCTTTTCCATTGATTGTGAGTGTTTCTTTGCACTGTTTTCACTCTCTCTTTTGCAGGATGATTTTCTTGGGGCTGGTGACTGCTCTGTTCTCTATGAGCAACATGCTGTGGGGGGTTCTGTATTGTCGTATCGTAAGGAGACAGAAGAAATTAGCTCTGAGGCAACAAGAGAAAGAGAATGGACTGGACGGAGCCAACGGAGCCAACGGAGCACCCATGGGACACGCCCAAATCACCCTCACCCAAAACACCGTCGCCCAAAACACAGACAATGACAAAGAGAGCACTATATAACTGGGAATTCAGCTGCTTTCCAACTGGACCAGACAAGGCAATGGTACAGTGACAGCGCCCTCTGGTGTTTAAGCATTATACCTCTTTACAAAAATGTCATATTACATCTATTGCAGTGTTTTATTTCAAAGGTCAATAAGCAGTTATCGTAAGTATGATTCAGCAAACATTATTTTGTCATTCCTGGTTACACATCTCTAAGTGCTGAGAGGCAGAACCCATACGCACAAAACAGTTTACACAATAGTTAGCCCTTAAGTTTTGTTAATCATTTACAAATATTCCCCAAAATAAATGTGAATCGTAGTGGAATATTTTGGAGACAAATTATAGTGACCAGGCCAAATTTTTTGCCTAAAATTGTTCCCTAACATCTTAAGGCACCTCAATGAGAGTCATGTTATAGTATATACGGCAAAAATGTATATACAGTTTAATAAGATATGTTCAATTGTTTGTGTGAAACTTGTGCACAGTCACACTCTGTTTTCTTTATTTGGAGGTAACCATGAGCTCTAGCAAACTCATTAGTCATTACAGTCATTAGTGAATGAGATAAACCGAATGTTCTGCTTAAACTGAGACCAAAGAGTCAAATCATCCTTCTGTATTACCTCATACACAGTCTCTGACCCACATTAGCACATGTGTAAAACATGACGCTGTATCATGACTCGAAGGTCAGTGGTTTCTCAGAAAGCTTTTTACTGCAAACAAAAGTTACATCTTCACTCAGCAGAAAGGTCATGGACATGTGTTTAAACAGTAAAGAGTGTGTGCGCTTTCATCGCTACTGCCCAATCACAGACTGTCCTTTTGACAGAACTATTTCTGATCCAAATGATTTGTAAAGAGTTTTTATACATTTGTACACATTTCTATGTTCCTGAAACGTATTAAAAACATTGAAAGTGAAATCTTACAGTGTACTGCCATGATTCAACACATGGTCAACGAGTCACTATTTTTAGTTCTGTTTTCTAACCTTTCCCACTGTGTGACAGCACCAAGTTTGCCTTTGCAACACTCTGCCGTCACCAGCAGGCGGTGCTGTTTTCATCTAAATGACCACATGGGTGAAGGCTGCTCTTAAACTCTCAGCAAGCACAGGGACACAGGAGAAGAAATGCAAAATCTGATAAACCTCTGGAAGGTTGTGGTGGTTGAAGGCTGTGGTGCTACTGTCCAAAATTAAACTACGTATCTTAAATCAGCTTGAATTTAGTCACAGCTTTATTCTATCATTCTTTCTGTGGGCGGGGCATCTCTCCACAGATCTGACCTGTAATTTGACCTAGTGGCCTCACTTGGAGATAGATACATTTAATCCCATATTGCTGAACATTACAGGCAAAGCTATAACATCTCTGTGCCGACAGGCAGATGGCAGATTCTAAACCGGAAAAGTTACATATTGCACCTTTAATCGTGTTCTTTTGAAAACTGGCGATAAAGCTCACTGTGTGGTCTCGCTGCAACATTCTTCAGTTCAGTTCAGAGTTTTGTTCTAGTAGAGTCATATGCACAGGACTTTGGACCATCCGACATTACAAATATGAAATGGGATTAGATCTGTTTCCGTTTCAAATCCTTCTCTGGCTATAAACTCTGACTCTGCCCTCTGCACAGACCCCCACCAACGAGAGGGGGCTCCAGTATGTTTTACAAACTCAGAGGCAGGTGTGTGTGACTTTGTAGACCACCCATCATCAAGAATATGGACTGGGGTCAGTTTCTATTATAGACTATACATCCATGGGCCACTATGGAACCTTCCTGGATGACTGAGCGATTCCTCAGATAATGTTAATGTTGAAAATCACGTTCCATTGTCTAAACAAAGAGCAAAGTATTGTCATCATCATCATAGAGTCTGTCTCTCAGTATTGAAATCAAGTTAAAATTTTTACACAAGACGATAATCACAAGGTAAAGATACAGGTCAGATCTGTGGAGAGGTGACCCCACTCACATAAGAATGAATGTTTTTCAAGCTACCTCCTTGTCTTCATGGAAAAATTATTGTATTTTTTACTAAATTCTTACTGAGAACATGAGAGCGTTGTCGCCCCTCCACAGATCTGACTTATAATCTACTGTGGAACAGTCCAGCCAAAGCACTAACATCTCTGTATTCTCCCTTTTAACTGAACTGTTTTGTATAATTGTATATTGTCGTGTTTTTATTGCCAGTCACTTCTGCCTTCTGTTTGAATCAACAAGTGTCTGGAACTGGACCATAAAGTGTCAAAAACCTCCGTCCAAATTTTCGATGATCCAACTCATCTGCTCAAGCACACAAAGGCATCTCTTCTCCAAAATTCTCCTAACATTCAGAATGAAATATATCACTTCTTTTACCTGAAATACATAATCGTTTGGTACTTCGATTATTTATTCTGCAACAGTGTGCACTGTTTTTCAGTCCTTCATGTTATTTCTCATTCTTTATGTGTAAGCGGCCATGTTTGTTCACGAACAGACCACGTGTCTCTCTGATTGGTTAATCCGCCTGTCAATCACACCCTCTAAAATCAGGGAGACGGGACTCAGCTCCAGATCCACTGGTCTTTGTAAAGTTTTGTCAAAGCGTGTGGTTCTGGCTGGTGTTTTTAGGATGACCATGGTGACTGCAGGTGAAAAATAGCCTCTCATTTACAAAAATCTTAATTAATGTACACCATCCCTGCTAAATAAACCAAATAAATAAAATAAATAAACTGAAGCAAGCATGTATCAGCTCCTTCGCCCGAAAAGTTCCACAGTGCACCTTTAATAATAAACAGAAACACACTCAAATCATGAGCCCTTTACTTTACCTCCCTCCTCCATCCACCTGCCACTCTGACAACACCTGTTATTGTACCTTTGTGAGAAACTATGCACCAAAGGACTAATCTGCCCCAGTGCAGCCCTCCCCCTGGCCCCTGTCGCCACTGGTCTCCACTGGTCTCCGCCCCCTCCTGGACTGGACATTTTGTGTGTGTGGAATAGAAATGTGGAGGGCCTTTTGTCCCTGTAAAACTGGCCCGGGATAGCGCAATTCAAGCTGGGGGTTTTGAGTTTTGAAACCGAAGACTCCAGTCCAGACATGGCAAATTGAAGAAATAAGTTGAAGATCTATGCGGCTAAGTGGTAGGTGTTTTTAACAAGATACTTTCCACGGACTATCTGTAAATTACATGCTGTCTTGTATCTTTTGTAAGTGAACATCACATTTTGACCTGGAGCAAACAGTCCAGTCTATTTTGATAAGAACTTTGTATCAAATTTTCAGATTAGCACTAATAAAAGAGGAAATGAAAACTGTGTTCAGATCCTGATAGTGACTGAAGGACTGAGGGACACCAGGGAAAACCAAGTAAGTGCTATTAAGTTTTTTCTTTCTTGATTGTAAAGAATTTGTCAAATCAGGAAGTATTTGGGTTAATTTTTACTGTAAAGAAATTTAACTTTTAATATGTTTTGTCTATTTTTTAGTAATAAGATCAGACAACTGCATTAAAATGTAAAATAAAAAGGCTTATTTCAGTACTTTCCATTCTTCTTGAACCATCATATGGGGTTTAAAGTTGCACTGCGTAACGTTTTGAGTCTAGATCATGGTCTGTCTCTATGGCGATGTTCTTGCTTTGCCCAGAATGTTCCACAATATGATATTAAACTTATTTGCAAACTTTATTGCATAGATTTAATTGCAGGTGTTTCATGTCGCAAACATGCATTCTTGTTCATAGCTGGATTGCCTCTCCACAGATAAGATAAGATATCCTTATTTGTCCCACAATGGGGAAATTTCAGTGTTGCAACGCACAGTTAAGAGAACAGTAAGAAAACAGTAGCAGCAATAGAAGCACAGAATTACTTAAAAACAGACTAACTCTATAAAGATAGGGATTATAATATAAAATAAAATTCTTTATCCTCCTGGGACCCGAAGAAAAAAAGTGTATTGCCATTTTTTTGGTGTGATTTTCTGTCTATTTGAAGGTAACTTTTGTTAATTTTATTCTTATTTATCATTTGTAACATGTCCTCCGTAATGGACGCTAAGGACATTTTGATGTTAAATCCATGTAAACCTAAAAAAAAAACAACTTGTCTGATGACCAGCGTCTCTGACAAGCTTCTACAGATGCCTCAAAAAGATTTTAGACTTACTTTTAATCTTAATCTTACTTTTTTTATCATAGTGCAGCCACAAACTAACTCCTATTGAGTAACTTTCTGTTCATCCTGGACCTGACAGCACCTATAATTCCTCAGCCCTAATTAGGCAGAAGAACCTAGTCCCCCCCATTAAAAGTCTGTCTCAAAACACTTAAAAGATCGACTGGTTAACTCCATGTCCACTATAAAGGACACAAAAGAATGCCCCAGGTCTCAGGAGGTCTACAATAAATTGCTATCTGAATACAGTGGCTACAGTTTGTACAGTATAAATAACATTATATCTTTAAAGTGGCTGCAGTATCTTACAGTAATAAATACATTTGTAATGGGTAAAGTGACTGCTGGACATCTTATGTATTGCACATGGTCCCAGTACTGAAGTTCCCAGATCTGACCTGTAAAACTAGGTGTAGCTGCGCAACTGTTTGTCTCCATGGGGATAGATAAGTTTAATGCCAGACTGTGGAACAATAACCCTGGAAACAAGCAGGTATAGTGTGCACCCCGCAAGAAAAGTTACACATTTAAGTGCCGTATAGTGTTGTAAATTGTATTCAAGACGCCATGTTTAAAATACACACATTACATCTACAAACAGACACAGGGAAAAACAAACGTTGTCTATTTGTCTAAAACTTGTTATTCTCTTCTTTAATTCCTTCGGGTGCAGAACAGAACATCTAGAATAATGGAGGAAACTGGGGACGGAGGCAGAATGACCAGCCAGCAGGCCCTCTGTGCCCCCCACGAGACCCCTCACAAAACCTGCCTCTCCACGTTCAAAGTAAGACGTGAGCTCTCTGAATGCTGTCGCTCTATTTACCACTGTTTTCAGTTCTTATCTACTCTGAATATTAAAGATGCACTATGTGACTTCTGGTGGAGGATCTGCCAGGTGCTCGTCTCCGTGGAGATGCCATTAGCACTAAACCTTTGCCCGGAATGTTACAAAGTATGGCATTAAATGTGTCTGTCTTCAGGGAGACAAACAGGTGACACCAGCTCAAGTTACATGTCAGATCTGTGCAGTGGGCAGTATTACCAACTGTAGATCTATGACACATCACTGTGACTTGTACTCGAGAGTACAATGGCCTTCTCTGGCCACGAGAAGGCAGGGACATTGGTACACTTTTATTTACAAAGCTATACTTGGATTGCTGCCTCTTTTGCACTTTGATCAAAAGCAAAAATGTCGGCTCTTACTCCTTGCGATCAAATGATCAGCTGTTGCTGTCTGTTCCTTTTGCCCACACAGAGCCTTTGTCCACTCTGCACCTTTTACCTGGAACTTGTTGCAGAAAGATTGGAAATTGTCTGAACTATTGTCCTTAAATGTTTTTTAAACCAAACTGAAAACCTTACAGACTCTGCTTCTCTAATATGCAACTGTTTTTCATAACCTGTGCAAATTTAATGTTTGTTTGTATGTACTTGTTTTGAAATTTCCTGCCTCTTGGCCAGGACTCCCTTGAAAAAGAGGTTTTTAATCTCAATGGGACTTTCCTGGTTAAATAAAAGTGGAGAGTAGAGAATGTATATTTTCAAGGTATTTCTGAGCAGTAGGCCTGTAAACGCCTGGACTTTAATACATGCTAAATAGATATGTTTAATGCCATACTGTGGAACATTTCAGGCACAGAAATAACAAAGAAAATGCCAAACGCTCTCACCAGAAAAGTTACACAGTTAATGTGTTTTATTAATGTCTTATATGTTGCATTGTACAACTGCACTATGGGTCATTTCATTTTAAAAAGTCTTTCTACAAAACATGAATCTGGGGGAAAAAACTACTATTCTAATAGTCACTTTAAATGCACCTTTGCCTTATTTTGGTGTTTTGCTCAAACGTTCAAACACTTCAAATCCCGTTCAAATCAGTTTCTGGTCATTTTACTCTTGACAGCGTACTGTAAAAGGTGTATTGAATATTAAATGTGATTGCAGTAGTACAGCTATCAGTAATCAGCAGTTAATGGGACAGAAAGATTCAGAAGGTCCCAGTACTGCAGCGTATACTGTACTTTCAGATCTGTCTTTTTTATTCTGACACACCTCCTCCGCTCATATCACTTATATTTTCAAAAGGAAATGTTCAAAGTACAATTTGTCTGTTGATACTTGCAGCTGATGTCATCCACTTTTCCTTGGGGTGTGATGCTAAATGAAAGCACTACTTGTTGCGTGTTACACTGTGTTCAACCCGTGGCATGTGGGGTATAGGGTTTACATGTAAAGTCTATGCGCGTCGAGGCAGGTCCAGTGAGTAACGGCTCCACAGGTGACAGATAACAGAGCTGAAAGATCTGAACTTTCCAAATTTGCTGTGTGTCAACAAGTTTCAAGCGTCTGCCCTAAAATGAAGAGGCGTCCAACTAGAAGCGCGATTTTGAAGCTGTGGTCTGAACACGGCATCAGAAGCTTTGTTACTCATGTTACACTTCATCTGAGCTTCATTATTTTATTTTTTTATTGATTGATTGCTTTTATTTTGAGCCTTACAAAATAGATGATCATATACAGTACTATGTACAATACTGCATCCACACTGCGTGAAATAAACATGATATACGATTGACAGTAGCTCACACATCACCAGTGTTGGAGCTACTTGTAAAGTGTAGTGAGCTAAGCTGTCAGTTACTCCACAATAAATTAAGCTGAACTACACAAAAGCTGCCACCTATAGAAATGTAGCAAGCTCAGTTACACAAATGTGGCAAAAGTAGTTACTACATCAGAAGCTACTTCACTCTGCACCAACCTAATGTCAGATCAATTCACAACGACACATCAGATCCCTTCATTAAAGAAACATTCATTTATTAAAGTCACAAACATAAGGCCAGGGTGATGGTCCATTGACTGGCCTCCTCGCTCTCCTCCTGTCTCCTCCATCCTGTGTGTGTCTGCGTGTGTGTGTGTGTGTGTGTCTGCGTGTCTGTGTTTGTGTGTGTGTATCTGCGTGTCTGTGTGTGTGTCTGCGTGTGTGTGTTTGTGTGTGTCTGTGTGTGTTTGTGCGTGTGTCTCTGTGTGTCTGCGTGTGTGTTTGTGTGTGTCTGCGCGTGTGTGCGTGTGTGTCTTTGTGTGTGTGTGTGTCTGTGTGTGTGTCTGCGTGTGTGTGTTTGTGTGCGTGTCTGTGTGTTTGTGCGTGTGTGTGTGTCTGCGTGTGTGTGTCTGTGTGTGTGTGTTTGTGTGTGTGTCTGTGTGTGTGTGTGTCTGCGTGTGTGTGTCTGTGTGTGTGTTTGTGCGTGCATGTGTGTGTGTGTCTGCGTGTGTGTGTTTGTGCATGCATGTGTGTGTGTGTGTTGTGATAATACACAAATACCGATTTAATTTCAGTGCCGGTCTTCAATTTCATGCACCTTATTCCTTAAACTGCATATATTGAGGTGTACAAATCTAAAACTCTGTTTGGGAAATAAAGCAGAGATAGACATTACCCATGTCAGAATATAAATAAATACCATACAAATAATAATAATTTGAGCTTTGGACAAGTAGACAGTAATAAAGGATTACTCAAACATGTGTGAATAAAACAAAACATTTATTTTCATTTCAAACTGCAGTTGTTTGATTTTTACATATACATATACATACATAAACATATTGAATGAGTTTAAAAATGTAAAATTTCACCTTTTGAATATTCAACACAAATATTTTCAAGCCCTAAAATTCAGCTGTCTGAATTCATGCTCATGCCTTACCTTCTTGAATCTTTGCTTTGAAATTTTTCACTGTGAATTTTAAACTCTGAATTTAGGGCTTGAAAATTTTTTTGGTTAAAAATTTCAACAAAATTATGAAACAAATGATCTTCCATAGATGAAACAAAAGATAATTACGGCTCATGTGTAGAATGGATAACGTAAAAAATGTTCAATGAGTTTGTTGTATTCAGTTTGGGATTCTGGGTTAAATACTGCTGACTTTATATTAGCAGTCAGTGAATATGGCATTATGAATATGGCACAATTTTTTTTTTACCCAGGATGTAAATAATAATTTGCCTGGTAAATAACTGTTTTCTCACAGGGTAAATCTTAAATGTCCCCCATTGTTGGAGGATGAAGTGCTTGTATCTATTGCTAAAAAGCACAATAAGACCACAGCTCAAGTGGCTTTGAGGTTTAATGTCCAAAGAGGAGTAGTGGTTATCCCCAAAAGTTTCAACACTGCTCGAATAAAAGAAAACTTTGAGGTTTGTGTGTCACAATTGACTTATTTACTCATCAATATGTTGCTAAATTAACATTCTGTCGTCACTCTGACAGATATTTGATTTCTGTCTTTCTGAGGAAGAGATGAAGGAGATAGAGGGCCTGAACAAGAACATACGGTTTGTTGAGCTGCTCATGTAAGTACAAACCTTTTGTTTTTCCACAGTCTCAAAGTTTTCAACCATAGACTTCATGTTTTAATTACTTGAAACTGATCAACAGGTGGGCTGACCATCCAGAGTATCCATTTCATGATGACTACTGAGCTCTAGTCCATGATGTCCTCTTGGCACCACTTTGATTCCTGCCAGAAATGTAAAGGGATTTTATATACAACTGTAATTAGTGAAAAATACAACATATAATACAATTTTACATGTATATATGTTACAATTGTACTGTTACAATTGTGAGAAGAAATTATGCATTTTTACCATTATTCAACATGTCTGATTTCCACTGACCAGTTAAAAAAGGATTTTACATGTAGGTTGAATTTTTTTTGCATCTTAGATAAATCTTTATTATTATTTTGTGATCCGAATAATCATCCCAAACCAATAGAAACTCCAGAACTCTATATTGTCATATTTCTAATTAAAAAATACAAAATCTAAATAACTTTTTGTTTTAATACCAAACAAGCCATATATAAGTAGGCCTTATCAACGGCAGGAACACAGATCAGGGCAGTACGACTACATTTTCTCCAGCAGTCTATAAAGAGCTAACAAATGTTTTGATGGTGGAGTTTAATTATCTCGGGGTCTTGTCCTCAAGTGGAGTGGATGGACCGTCTGCAGTGATGCGGTCGCTGAGTCGAAAAGACAAAGCTCTTGATTTGCTGGTCATTCTATGTTGTTTCTCTCACAAGCTTTGGGTAAGGACCAAAAGGACAAGGCACACTCAGAGTAGAGTTGATGCTCCACATTGAGAAGAGCTAGGCATTTTGTTATCGTCATGTAACACCCACACAGTCTAATCACACAGATAAAGAAAGAAACCCCAGAAAAGATCCCCTCTACTCGTTTCGCAGCAAAATCCGTCTGATAGTGTTCAACTGGCTCTAAAATAGCATGGTTATTGTGATGTACATTTAAATGTTTAATTAAGTCTTTATTTTGTTCAATTTATGACAGTATAACAACGTTTTTAAATTTTCCAATTATATTTTGTTGAATTACCGGAGGTACCCTGAATGTGTCTCAACAGCCCTTCTCTCCCATTGGCCACCTTCGGCTAACTCTGGAGCTAACAGCTAACGCAGTAAAATGTACATGATGCGACGGCTGAATAATCAAATCTACTTTGGCCAACCTGAATCAAGAATTACCACAGCTTTTATATAACCACGGTAAACTAAGCGACATACTGTTGAATATCCCATGACAGTATCTACTAAAGGCAGCGCTGGTGCGAAAAGAGAAGTAGCTAAGCTAATTGTAGCCAAAACTAGCTAACCTAAAGGCTAATGTCAACGCTGCGCTCAAATGGGTGTGTTGTGTGTGTAAAGAGTTTATCACCAACAATGTACAGCTGCGTCTTGTCTCGTACGTGAGTCCCGACCAACTGGACCACAAAGGTATAATTAATTTGCCGAAACATGAGCCTTATCAGCCTGGAAAGTGTGTCTTGACCAGTCTACTCTGCAGCTAACCCGGAGGTTCATTTGTTGTGGTTGCGATCCCTCATCTCGACCCTGAGTGGGCTCTGCACCACTATGGTACAGTTAATGCAATCTAAATCAGTGTTTTTGTTTTGTATGACAAAACTTTGACAACTTGGGACTTTCTGCTCTATTTGAAGAGGACTACATCCAACAGTCCCATACGTGGATGGTGGGAAGGGGTGGCGAGGCTCTCACATCCGCCATTCATTTCAACAGCGTCTAATCTATAAACTACTCGTGTTTTGATTTTGGGTCTTTACTGTAAATCGCTGACTGCGCCCGTGAAGATTTGGTGGATGGATTTGCGGTCAGTACTTTACAAGGATCATTTTGGACAGGGAAAATATTGCCCTGTAACGAGACCAAAAGCATATGGACAAAACGTACCGGAAATAATAATGCACTTTTAAACCTGACCAGCTGTCTCTACACAAAACCAACCGTGCATCATGTCTGCTTTCTCTGAGTTTGTGCCTCCTCCCGAGTGTCCTGTCTTTGAACCCAGCTGGGAGGAATTTTCAGATCCGCTGGGGTTTATCAATAAGATCAGACCCATTGCTGAGAAAACTGGGATCTGCAAGATACGCCCCCCAGAGGTAAGACTAATGAAACAACCCTTCATCTGTGTAAAAGTAAACCGAGATTTGTATGCATACGGTACTAGTATATTCCTGAATGCTTAGTAAACAGTAGTAAACACATACGATAGGCTCAAAATATTTCCTTTCTCCTACATGTAGAGTGACCATCTCAAATTGTTGAAAAAGAGGGACATGTTGAATTTGGTCATGGAGGGACAGTCTCTGGAATTTTAATCTCATAGATAATAACGGTAATAACACCCTATCACTTTTATCAAAGAAAATAGGAATACCTACAGGTGCCAGTATATTACAACCCAGAATGCCAGTACTGTACACCCAAAATGTGTTGATTTCTTAGCTAAATCTCACATTAACATTAACATCACAATATAAACAAATCAAAACATAAATAATCATCATAAAATTAAACATAAAAAGAGAAGAGTGCAGAATAAAAACCTTTAAATCATATGCACAGCCAAACAGAACCATTTTGAGCCTGGATGTATCCTAGTTTGGTCTTGGTTCGTGCCCAGTTTAGACCTGATGAGAATGTAGTTTACTCCTGTTCTAGTCCTTGTCTAGTCCTGGTCCAGTAGGGTTGTCAAAAGTATCAAAAATCATGCTAACTGTGGCCATACCAGCTTGTCAAAGCCTTATCCTGTGAGATCTCAGACGCTGAGCAAGGCCAGGCGTGGTTAGTAGTGGGGCACAGTGGGGTACCAGTGGCAAAAACTGTTCACCCACATTGCCTAGTATGAAAGTGGTGTGTGCGCGAGTGTTAGTGGTGGTCAGAGATTGGCAGCCTTGCTTCCATGAGTTTGCCCCTGGGCAGCTGTGGCTACAATAGTATCTTGCCACCACCGAGTGTGGAGTGAATAAATAATGATCTGTAAAGCGTCTTTGCAGGTCCAGAAAAGTGCTATATAAAACTGATGCATTATTATTATTAGGGCTGAAACGATTCATCGAGTTAATCGATTAGAAAAATGCATCAATTTTTTTTTTTTTATTGCCTCGATGCTTTGTTTTATTTTTATACGGTCGGCAATGGCCGGAACCTTTTGTGGTAGAGGTAAAGTTTCCGCACGACCACTGCACTTCACTGTACACACAACAGCGCGGCGGCCATGGATGTGTAATAAGAGCATAACCTCCTCATCTAATGGGGAGCGTGAGCTGGGTTTAGACCGTCGTGAGACAGGTTAGTTTTACCCTACTGATGATGTGTTGTTGCAATAATAATAGGGAGTGCGCGGTACGCTCTGGTACGCCGCGCACCCTGCATCTCCGGTACGCCGCGCACCCCGCATCTCCCGTACGCCGCGCACTCTGCGCGTGGATTGTGTCTTGTCGCGTACACTCCGTGGACCGCCTTTCCTCCTGTGCGCCTCTAAACCAGAACTCACACCAGGACTAAGCCAGGTCTAAAGCAGGTCTAAACCAGATCTAAAACCAGGACTAATCCAGGTCTAAAACCAAACAAGAATTTGCAGGAGTTGGTTGCTACATTTATGTAGTTTTAAAAATCATGACAATATCAAGTAATCCAAAGTATTCAGATTACGTTACTCACTTTAAGTAATTTAATTGATTATGTCACAAACTACATTTTGGGGAATGTAATCTGTAATCTGTAGGGGATTACATTTTAAAAGTCACCTTCTCAACACTGATGCTACAACATCTAAACAGAACCGTACATTACATCAAGTGGAAAAGAAACCGCGAGGTGAGTCAACCTTAGCCTAGCGATAATTAAGTTTTTCATGTCCAAAACACGTGTATCTGTCAATGCACGTGGTGTGTACTTAACATGTGCAAAGTAGACATGACAATAACAAACGATTACTCGATTATTCGAACAAAATAATCGATAGAATAATCGATTACTGTAATAATCGATAGCTGCAGCCCTAATTATTATTATTAAAACTAGTATAAAAAAATAGATACTCATTTGAGCAGGTGGTATTACTAAAAAAATCACCTTCACAGGATAGAAATCAACCTTTCCTGAATAGCTTTGGAATGATCTTGAACTGTATCAGAACAAGTATAAGTGTACATACACTAGTATACGCCCATGGAGCACTAGGGAACATACCTGAGCAATGGAGGATATAAAACCACATGGTAAAAATGCTATGGTTTAAAGTTGAAAATCACATTTTGTCGTCTAAAGAGAATTTTTATTATCATCTTGGTTTCAGAATCTATTTTGATACAAAGAAATACACTTGATGCTCAATATCAAGTTTGAAATTTTACAATGGTCTAGTCAGGGTTTAGTTCCAGATTTATTTCCATTGTATTATGGTGTATGAATGCAATCTAAATGATAGTGCAAAAGAGGGACAGATAGTCACCCTACTCACATGCTGATAATAATACAACCCGATATGCACATTTTCCAATACAATCACGGACGCATTATCATTACCCAAGCAAACGCAATGAAGTGACTGTTCAAACTTGTGATTGTTTTGTTTTGTTTTCAACCAGGACTGGCAGCCTCCTTTTGCTTGTGATGTGCGCAACTTTCGATTCACTCCACGAGTTCAGCGACTCAATGAACTTGAAGTGAGTTGCATGTCTACATAATTGCTGGTTACTGTGTAATGTTCTTGCTAGGCCAGATTCCTACTGAATGATCTATCTTTGAATTTGTCATAGGGATTTAAAACATTGTATTAAATGTTGGCCGTAGGGCTGTTCAGTAAATCTCACAAATATTGGCAATGCAAGAAATTAAATAAACTGCAACACCATTCTCAATTCTAAATCTGCTTTATTTATCTAGCACCAAAGTTTCCAAAGTTCTGCTCATATAAAGATAACATTAAAGGTCCTATATTACACAAAATGTACTCTTGTGAGCTTTAAGCCATGTTATAATGTTGTTACCTCAAAAACATATCAGGAGTTTTGTTCACATGTAATCCTCCATTATTAGCCTGTCTACATCAGCTCTGTTCCACCTTGTGATGTAATGTTTTTTCAGCTACCTTTTATCTTTAGTTCAGTAGACATAGGCAATTCTGAGGCTGAAATTGTCCAAATGATTCTAGTGAAGGTGTGTGGAGTTTGCGTACTCCAGGTATGTTTGTGATGAGGAAACAACATTATAACATCAATCAAATAACAGTGTAAGAAAGGCCCTTTAAAAACAATGAAAAGTATTAAAAAACAAACAAGGAGAGTATAAATGCTCAACTTAACCCTGCCAGCCCTACAACACTAAAGTCTAATAAAAGCAAATCCATTACATTGTACAGAAATTAATGTTAAATGGACAAAAAGCCAGATTTGAATCATGATTTTCTTTTTTAAGTCGTACATTAGACTTGGGTTGGTCTTGGTTTAGTTTAAATTACATTTCTTTTATAGGCCCTCACTCGTGTTAAGCTCAACTTTTTGGATCAAATTGCTAAATTCTGGGAGTTGCAAGGATCCAAACTTCGATTTCCTCATGTGGAGAGAAAAATCCTGGACTTGTATCAACTCAGTAAGGTACATAAAGTACTGTCTGCAGCTGTACACTGCAACAAAGGAAAGAATGAAAGACCTCACATTCATGATATTGCTCTTACAGATCGTATCCTCTGAAGGTGGCTTTGAGAACGTTTGTAAAGAGAAGCTGTGGTCCAAAGTGGCCAGTCGGATGGGTTTTCCACCAGGGAAAGGCACTGGGACATTGCTGCGTTCCCATTATGAGAGAATCCTTTATCCCTATGAGCTCTTTGAGTCTGGGGCCACTTTAACAGTAAGTCATATAAACACAGTTACACACAACTTATAGAAAACAGAATGTGCACAAGTCACACACACAACACAATTTAATTTTCAAAGATAACAAATTAATACACATAATTATGGGTCATTTGGTTTTATTGTGTGTAGAGCCTCTTTAATGGCTTCTTTTGCAAGTTGGTAGCATTTCTGAATCTTTTAAGCAACACTCTTGCACACAGAAAATCTTTGTATTTGTACTTTTATCTCAAAATTATTAATGACTCAAGAACTCAAGGCTAAGATAGGAGTAAAAATATAGTGATTAGTAAGGATGGACTGTAAGAGCAGCTTAAGTTGTGGTTTATGATGTGAATGTCATAAGTGTAATGTCAAAACCACAAAGAATGCACAAAAACATTTTCTTCTCCACAAAGGGTCAGAGGAGGGCTGCAAGAAACTCATTTGCTCAAATAATTTGATATTGTCAACATATAGCCCTCACTTATTGACACACAGTGGCAAGAATAACTAAAGATTTACTCAACACTGTAAAATATGTCACTCAAGTAGGAGTAAAAGTATAAAATCTGAATTCTACTCAGAAGAACAGTGCACTACCAGTCAAAGTTTGGACACACCCTCTCATTTAATTTTGTATGTATTATGTATTGAAGAAAAATTAAAATAGCTTTACTAAATAAAAGCAAAGAGTAGCTATTTTGAGGATTTGATTTGAATATATTTGATGTCTTCTGTACATATATAAAATGCAGAAAAGAGTAAAAATAAAGAAAAAACACCTTTGCTAACTAACTCAAGCCTTATTATGGGCACTACACTATGTCTAAATGTTCACTAAATGTTTGCTTTTCTATCAGGGAATCCAGCGCTTGTACGAGGAGGGAGATGAGGCTGAGGATGTGGATGAAGGGGTCGGAGAGGAGACTGTGGAGGAAGAGGAGCCGTATGAGGATGAAGACAAAGAGAAGGACAAAGATGGCGGTGACGCAGCTCAAACCAAAGACAGGCCTCCATCAGAGAGACGCTCCAGGCGCCTAAAGTCTGAGGTAAATGCATGTAACCGTTTGATGCATAATATGACTGCTTATATTTAGGGTTTTTGCAATAATTACTACCGTATTTTCCGGACTATTGAGCGCACCGGTATATAAGCCGCACCCACGCTATTTAAAAAAAAAATAGAAAAAAGTTGTGCAAGCCGCAACCGGGCTATAAGCCGCTGATATCTATGTTGAAAAATTAGATATTTACTGCATATACAGAACGATTTTGTACTGTAAATGTACATTTGTGTACCTGAAGAGATTCTTTCCGAACAGTGCCTTTTAACACGGGAGCAACTGTGCTGATTAAAACCGGGTCAGAAAGAGAAAAGAACCGATAATTGACCTTCATTTCTCCTGTGCAGTGAAACCACAAGTCACTTTAATCATCTCCGCTCACACCAAGCTTACGTGCAGCTGCGCGGCGGTCTGCATGGGACACAATTTTCAGTCCCGCTACCGCTGTGCGGCCGCGCTCCCGCCCGCGCTCCCGCCCGCGCTCCCGCCCGCGCTCCCGCAATAAGCTTTCAGAATGTTCTTTCAGATGCTCTTATTACATCCATGGTCCCGCGGGTCCCGCGGGTGCAGGGCTCTACAGTGGTTTCCTTCCTGGAGCAAGATCGATGCCTTCAACTTAAAACTTGCATCAAACAAACTCCTTCGTGTGCTTTTCACGAAGGGGCGAGGACTGGAAAAAATTTACCGTATTAGCGTATTCTTCTCCGTCTATCTTGTTTTAGAAATTCCGGTTGGAGCGCCCCTAGCCGTGGAAGAAAAAATCTAAATTTAGCCGCTCCGCACTAAAAGCCGCATGGTTCAAAGCCTGGGAAAAAAGTAGCGGCTTATAGTCCGGAAAATACCGTATACTGACTCTATATTGATAATGAAATGTACAAGAGTTGGTCAGTGTTATTTTGGTTAATTTACTTAATTTACCTATATAACTCAAAATTGAAAACTGAATCATTACATATCAAAAATGCTCTGCTCTACCTTGTGATGTCATGTAGTGTAAGTTAACAGTTACCTTTTACCTTTAGATCAGTAGAGATGGGCAATTTTCAGGATGAAAATATCCAATAAAGCATTTCCTATATTATCACATGACATCACAGGGTGGAACAGTGTTTTCTGTGTGAGAGAAGAAGCCCTAAATATGCAGGGTTTGTGTGTTAAACATGTGTGAATAAAAGGGAATATTTGATGACATAACAATATTACGACATAGATCAGAAAATAGTGAACTCGCCCTTTAACTTGTAATTTATTACTTGCAACGTTTCAGACGACTGATCTTAATCTTACGGACCTGTTGCTGCTTACTCAGGTGTGCAAAGCCCCTTTTGTAAAGTCTGTTAATTTAGTTACAGAGCACTTACAAGTAACTAGGCACACCACACACAAAGCCAAATTAATCACAACATATAAAAAAAATGTTTAAAAAAATCTAATAAAATGAATGCAATCAGAAATTAAACAGCAACACAAAAATCAAGTTAATGTGCAACTGCAAAGCTTTAGTGTTGCTTCAAGTGGTCTATATTTTATGTTATGTATGGGGGGCTTTTTGCAATATAATAACATTTTAAGTGTAGTTTTATGACTCATTATAGATACAAACTACTATTTTTTTCATTCTGCTATTTATTTATTACAGCTCATTTTTTAACAATATTGTACATTTAGAATTAAATACTTTTTTGTGTAATTCAGCAACATTACACTTCAAAATTTGTTTTTGTGTCACAGGCCTAGTTTTACATTTCTTGATCACTTCTGTATTGACTCTTGGTTTTATAGAGAGAAAACAAAGATCCAAAAGGCATCAAGCTTTTTGGTACAAGTCCCAAGATGGTCGGTTTGGAAATTGTATCCGCCGGTAAGGTTCATTAATACAATACCAACCTGTTTCTGTTTCATGTTTTGCATTATTTATACCTGATAATATTTCCATGCATGTTGTTTTAGATGACGGTTACAGTAAAAAGCAGCGCTACCTAAAAGCCCAGGCCTTTGCCATCAAAATGAGACCCCGTAAAGAAACCCTGGAGGTCAACTTTGTAAGTACAAGTTAAATTATAGTTTAAAAGACGCTCTGTGACTTTTCTGGCCTCCACGGAGTCGGTGTCAGTTCTTCGGAATATTCTACAGTACAACAATAAGCTTGTCTTATAACATCTGCATTGGAACAAGTAATGACAGCACAAGGACACTAAAAATAATTGGCAATCTATACTGAACAAAAGATAAAAGGTAGCTGTTGATTTGAAAACTACCACTACATGACATCACAAGGTGGAACAGAGCATTTTGAGTTTTGGAGATGTAGACAGACCAGTAATGCTGGATTACTCAAACATGTGAATGAAACAAAACACAACTCCAGGTATGTTTTTGATGAGGTAACACCGTTATAACATGGCTAAAAGCTTACAGAAGTCAGTTTTGTGCAATATAAGACCTTTAATATACCTTGAAACATTCCAGGCATTGCAATAACACCTCCATGGAGACGAGCTGAAATGTTACACAATGCACCTTTTAAGATTCATTGCTATGTGACTATTAAAATTTGCTCATATTTTCCTCAGATTGACTTGTACCTCTGCCTGGTGTGTGGGCGAGGAGATGAAGAGGACCGGCTCCTGTTATGTGATGGCTGTGATGACAGTTACCACACGTTCTGCCTCATCCCACCACTACAGGACGTGCCAAAGGGAGACTGGAGGTGTCCAAAATGTGTGGCAGAGGTATAAACTAACAGAATTTGTTAATATTATACTTGAATAATTGACTAGAATATTAGAATATTGTTTGAATAGAACTAATATACAAGAAAGTATTAATATAACAATACAAAGTAGAGATAGACCGATATGTCAGGCCGATATTTGGACTTTTTCAAGTATCAGCTATCAGCCTTAGATCTCCAGCACAGGCCAGTATTTTGTTTTGGTCAAACTGCTGCCTAAGAAATACAGACAAAGCATTATATTAACATTTTAATATGAAGAGATAGCTGCCATTAAAGTGATTACTCTGCTTTCTTATACTTTTGTGGTAAAAAATGACCGTGGGTGAGTTTGTAGTAAATTTAAATTCCATAATTTGGGGAAAATAATAAAAATCAACCTTCTATAATGGCCCAAAAATATCAACAGAGTTCATTGGCCATTGGTTGCTTTGTATTCTAAGCAATCTGTATCAGCCAGGAGAAAAAGAAAAAAAATAACAAAACAAAGTCAATTGCGCTTGTGAGAACTATAGTAAGAACTGCCTTGATGTGTGAATCAGAAATGCGAAATGTTCATTCTTACCTCACCTGCATCATGTGTGAATGATCGTTGTTGTTCCACAGGAGTGCAGTAAACCCAGGGAGGCCTTTGGGTTTGAGCAGGCTGTGAGGGAATACACACTGCAGAGCTTTGGGGAGATGGCTGATCAGTTTAAATCGGACTATTTCAACATGCCAGTTCATGTAAGTCCCATTTCTGACAACTGGTGTGGTGCTGTATCTCATGTTTACCTTGCGTTTGAGGATACTGTGTTAGCAGTTCTAAAACAGCGTACACTGCCAGTCTAAAGTCTGGACACGCCCTCTTATTCAGTGTTTGTTTTTACTGAGTATAATGAGATGCGCTAAAGTACTTTCTGTTACTCTTTAATAGCCTTTTTATTCTCTGTTTCTATGTTAACAATTGGTATGAATTTCTCAGACTATTTTAGCTAAATGTGTGTATTTCTAATATTGTACATTGTATCTGTATTGTCTTCATTGTGTGTTCTGCAGATGTCAGCACTTTTTCCTTCTGGGACAATAAATTATATTAGATTTGATATTTTCTACATTTTATATACACACAGAAGACGTCAAATATATGAAGTCAAATTTAAATAACTGACTTTTTTTTTTTTCCTTTGCTGCATAATTCCATATATCTTACTTCATATATTTGATGTGTTCTGTATGTATCTAAAATGTAGAAAGTAGTAGTAAAAATAAAGAATATAAACATTGACTCAGATGATGTGTCCAAACCTTTGACTGGTTTTGTATAATCAATATGTGTTTTCAGATGGTGCCCACAGAGCTGGTGGAGAAAGAGTTTTGGCGCCTTGTGAGCAGCATCGAGGAGGACGTGATTGTGGAGTACGGAGCAGACATCAGCTCCAAAGATGTGGGCAGTGGGTTTCCGGTCAGAGACGGCAAGAGAAGGCTACTGGGAGACGAAGAGGTAAATATGATAAATATCAACTTGCTCAAAAAACAACAGACAGTTTTCATTTGGACTTTGTTTTGACTTCATGTTTTTTATTTTTGTTCTATAGAGTTGGGTATTGAATATGTAGGACTCATTTACATATAACTGTTGTCACGGTTACAAATATTTGAAGCCAGTTTTAATATTAGAGGCACTCGAACAATATTTTGTGTCGAAAAACATGAGAACTAGTTCTTTTTAAATGATTTGTAATGGTCCAAAATTATTCCACACTTACCTTACACTGTCAGAGCTTTCTAATTGCTCACAGTGATGAGTTTGTAAGAGTTTTACACAACGCTCGGAGTCCAGTGTGGAAGGCAAAACTAACAACGACGAGCATGCAAAGTGCACTTACTGATTATCGGACACAGACAGCAAGTAGCTGACATTGTGATTTTAATAACATAATGATAATTAAAACACTTTTTAAAATTCTTTATAGTGGAATTTTCAGCACATTAAAGTCGTAGTTTCTCAAATATTACCACTTTTGCTGGTCTTTTGCTAGTTCTGATATAGATCTATCCACAAAATCTTTGTCCTTTTTTAAATGATTTCTTTTTTTTTTCATCTCCACACTTATCTAACTTGTGTATCTGGGTGTCAATATGTTTGCCAGTTGTATCACTTTTCATGACCTGTTGTGACATGCCTGGAGGTTAGGATTAGATAGTAATGAATGTTCTTTCTTAGGTGATGAAACGGTGTTTTTTTTAAAATTTTCTTAGGATTATGCCAACTCTGGCTGGAACCTGAACAACATGCCCGTACTGGAGCAGTCAGTCTTGGCACACATCAATGTGGACATTTCTGGCATGAAGGTGCCCTGGCTCTATGTGGGCATGTGCTTCTCCTCCTTCTGCTGGCACATCGAGGACCACTGGAGCTATTCTATAAACTTCCTTCACTGGTGAGAACTGGGGATGTCATTTCATTTTGTAATTCAATTCAATGCAAAATTATTATGTTAAGTTTTTTGTTTTTTTTTCCCTAAGTATTGAACACAATACAACATCAACAGTGAGGTGTAACATTAGAGGCATTAACTGACATTGAGAGTTGCTGATCAGTTGGACATCTATTAGACAATGTTAATGAAAGTGAATTTGGGAATCCACTATTGTTGCTGCCTTCTGCATTCAGTTAGAACCCAGAAGAGACTGGATCTGAACCATAAAGGGCCTCAAACCTCCGTCCCAACTTGAGACGGTCCAACCACAGTCGCTAATTTGCATCACTTGCCTCTCAAATGAGGAAGACGTCTCCTTTTGAAACTTCTCATATCATTCTGAACAAAATATATAACTTCTTTTACTTGAAATATAAAATAGTAATAGATTAGTGCTTCTGTTGTTGGTTCTGCAGAAATTTCTCAACTGCAGATATTTTTTTCTTGTAAGCCACCTCTGGAATCAGGGGGACAGGATATGATTCCAGATCTGAAAAAGTTTTCAAAGAAGTGTTTCTTGGTAAACTTTTTTGTGGAAAAAGTGTGGTTTTGACTGGCTAGGAAACGGTTAAGTTCTCGTTTAATAATCATGAATAACACTGCAATAATTCCTCTCACCTTAAATAATCAGAGCACATTTGATAGTGTCTGATCTAAGAACCAATTCACCAATACCACTACAAACATTAAAAGCTTCATCGTGTAACTTTTCTGGCTTGGGGTCTGTCATATGTTATTACTTTGCCTGGAATGTTTCACAGTATAGCTTTAAACCTTTCAATTTTCATGGAGACTAAACTAGATCAAGTTACAGGTCAGATCTTTGGAGAAGCAACCCCGCTCACTGTCAGAATGCCTGTTTTTTAGTGCTGCCACTAACGACTAATTTTCTAACGATTAATCTCTCGACTAATTTTTCAATTAGTCGACTAATCTAAACGACTAATTAAAAAAAAAAAAACAAGCGGTTAGATTTTCCCGGGAGGTTACCTTGTGTGTGCGAGTTGCAAAGGTTATTGCTGTTATGTCTGTTGTGTGTGCTCATTCGACAATGTTGAACAACGATATGCACACACAATTTAACGAGTATGCACGAGCAACGGTATTCTCAATACCTCATGCATCGTGGTCGTGCTCCCGTGATAAGCCAAATAAGTCTTACAGAGTGTACAAACCACTCTATCACCATCTGTCCGAAAGTATTCCCAGACTTTCGAGGCTTTAGGTCTTGGTCTAGAAGAAGTCGCCACTGTTCTTGGATCCGACTCTGACCCACCGGCCGCTGCCATTTTCATACCGCTCTCAAATGCTCAAATCGGGGGAAGGGGGAAGAGAGAAAGAGAGAGACCAGCCAGCTGAGTGCGCACGGCAAATACTTCCTCAAGTTTGTTTTCTTTGGCGGTGCCATTATATACCACTGCTGTTAGCCTTTGGTGAAGCCGAGGTTAGCCACCTCGGCGTCAACCCCGGATGTAGCCGCTGTCAGTGCGCACCGGGATGCGACAGTAGCGGCAGCGCGAGGGCAAGTAAAAGTCGATCACCGCGGGTCTCTGAAGGACAGCTCCGGCGCCTCCAAGTGCGCACCCCCAGTCGCGGCCGAGAACACGCAAAAGCGAAGTCCACTGCGCGCCCGCACCGCAGCGCCCGCAGCGCGGGGCCCAGCAAACAAGGAAACAGGTGAGCACGCGTCTTCCCACGTTTTCCCCCAGGGACCGTGCTCTCAGGGACGGACCTGCTCCGTCACAGAGACCAAAAATAAATAAAGGCGAATATTCGACCAAAAAAATTGTAGTCGACTCATTTTCATATTCGATTACGTCGACAACGTCGAATAATCGCGGCAGCACTACTGTTTTTCTTGGTATTTTTGAGCTATAAAACCACCTGTAGTTGAACAAATGTAAAATATAATTGTTTAATGTCATACTGTGAAACATTCCAGGAAGAGCCATGACATATCCGTAGAAACAAACAGGTAACAGACCCCCAACCAGAACGTTACATATATGAACCTTTATTCTTATCTGTTTTCCAGGGGTGAGCCAAAGACCTGGTATGGAGTCCCTGCGTCGGCTGCAGAGGAGCTGGAGGCAGTGATGAAGAAACTGGCCCCGGAGCTGTTTGACTCTCAGCCCGACCTCCTGCATCAGCTCGTCACCATCATGAATCCCAACATCCTCATGGAGCACGGGGTCCCTGTATGTACAACTACACAAACTAGTATTGATACTTTGCAGTGACATATGGCAAAGTGTTGGTGACACAATATACACATTAGCACACACTCTCAAAATGTTTTATTACTGTCTGAAAACTCAAGAAAAAAAACAGTAAATGGGTTTAAACAACACATTTTCAGGAGCCCGTTATCAATATGACCCTGTTGAGGTGTTTGATTTTCAACAAAAAAGGCGATGGTGACTCACTAAAAAACTGTTTACTGATACTAACTAGCTTGTGATTGTAATGTTATTTGAGAGGGACTTGTTTAACAGCACAAATCGGCTCACCTGTTCTGTTGAAGTTCCAACTAAGTCAGCTCTTTCTGGTCAGATTGCAGAGTAACAGTTTCAGACAGCGCAGATCCTACAGATAGCATCACGCCCCCATGTTGATGGCATCAGCTGGAAAGTATCAGGATACTCAATACAGCAGAATGTATTTACAGTTGCAAGAAAAAGTATGTGAACCCTTTGGGATTACTTGGATTTCTGCATAAATTGGGCATAAAATGTGTCCTGATTTTCATTTAAGTCACAACAATAGATAAACACATTCTGCTTGAACTAAAACTGGCCAAAAATTATATGTTTTCAGTTGTTTTATTGAATAAAACATGTAAAAAGTGGAAAAAGTATGTGAACCCGTAGGATAATGCCGTCTCCAAGAGCTAATTGGAGCCAAGTGTCAGCCAACCTGGGGTCCAATTAATGTGATGAGTTTGCAGGTGTTGGTCAAAGCTGCCCTGCCCTATAAAAACTCACACTAATTTTGAGAGCTGTTCTCAAGAAGGATTGCCTGATGTGACCGATGCCCCGCACAAAAGAGCTCGCAGAAGCCCTGCGATCAAGAATTGTTGAGTTAGATAAAGCTGGAAAGGGATATAAAAGTGTCTCTAAAAGCCTAGATGTTCATGTGTCTAGAGTAAGGCAGATTGTCTACAAGTGGAGACAGTTCAACACTGTTGCTAACAGCAAGAACACAGCACAAAATGTTCAATGAGGTGAGAAGTAATCCTAGATTATCGGGTAAAGACTTGCAAAAATGTCTGGCACATGCAGACATTTTTATTGATACATCTACAATACATAAAACCTTAAACAAGAATGGGGTTCATGGGAGAACACCACGAAGGAACCACTGCTATCAAAGAAAAACATCACCTGGATGTTCCCCAGCAGTACTGGCAAAACATTCTGTGGACAGATGAATCAAAAATGGAGCTGTTTGGAAGGAACAAACACTATGTGTGGAGACAAAAAGTCACAGCGCACCAACATCCTAACCTCATCCCAGCTGTGGAATATGGTGGAAGGAGCATCATGGTTTGGGGCTGCCTTAGGGCCTGGACGGATTGCCGTCATCGACGGAAAAATGAATTCCAAATTGTACCAAGATTTAACATTTTGCAGGAAAACTTAAGAGCGTCTGTCCTCCAACTGAAGCTCAAATGAGGATGGGTGATGCAACAGGACAATGACCATAAACACAAAAGCAAATCAACAACAAAATGGCTCAAACAGAATAAAATACAGCTTCTGGAGTGGCCCAGTCAGAGTCTTGACCTAAACCCGATTGAGATGCTGTGGCATGACCTCAAGAGAGTAATTCACACCAGACAACCCAAAAATATTGCTGAACTGAAACAGTTTTGTGAAGAGGAATGGTCCAAAATTCCTCCTGACTGGGTCTGATCTGCAGTTGCAGGAAACATTATTGGTGCAAAAGGAGGGTCAAGCAGTTATTAAATCCAAAGGTTCACATACTTTTTCCACCGTGCACTGAGTTTTTACATGTTGTATTCAATAAAAAACTGAAACCATATCATTTTTGTGCAGTTTTAGTTAAAGCAGAATGTGTTTGACTATTGATGTGACTTAGATGAAGATCAGGACACATTTTATGCCCAATTTATGCAGAAATCCAAGTAATCTCAAGGGGTTCACATACTTTTTCTTGCAACTGTATCTGTTTTAAATTTTAGCCAAATAGAACAATAATAACAGCATAAAATCACAGAAAATAAAATAAAAAGTGAGATAAGTCTTAAACGCGCTCCTAGGATACCTGCATCTGATTACTACATGTTAATTTCATAATTCAATGTTAGTTGAGTCTGTCTTTATCAAATAAACAAATGAAAGTACAAATTAAAAACTTGAACAGACATACATGAATTGCAAATCTAATCTAGTGCCCACAGTTCTTTACCCTTAATGTGTGTTTATATTTATTCCAGGTTTATAGGACCAATCAGTGCGCTGGGGAGTTTGTGGTGACTTTTCCCAGGGCTTACCACAGTGGTTTCAACCAAGGCTACAACTTCGCTGAGGCAGTTAACTTTTGCACTGCAGACTGGGTGAGAAATGCTTTTAAATGCTACAAAACAGTACCAGTAATTATTTCTATTGACCATGTTGTTTTTTCCATCTCCTTAGTTGCCATTGGGTCGTCAGTGTGTGGCTCATTACAGAAGACTCCATCGATACTGTGTTTTTTCACATGAGGAACTGCTGTGTAAAATGGCCGCTGACCCCGAGAGCCTGGATGTTGAATTGGCAGCTGCAGTTTTTAAAGAGTTGGGAGAAATGATGAAAGAGGAGACTCAGCTTCGTCAGGTTGTACAGGAAATGGTTCGTGTTCTTTTGTTTTCTATGTACAATAATTTGAAGGAGAAATATTACGCTACTTTCTGATCTATGTTTTAATGTTTTTTCCTCATCATAAACATACCTGGACTTGTGTTTTGTTTCATTTACAAATGTTTAACACACAAATCCTGCATATTTAACTTCTTCTCTCAAACTGAAAGCACCTTGTGATGTCATGTGGTAATACAGGATATGCTTTATTGTGTTTTTAAACTCCATACACCTTCATTAGAAACATTTGGATAATTTCAGTGCTAGAATTTCCTATCTGAACTTAACAAACTGTACAAGGCAGCTGTTAACTAATCACAAGGTGGAACAGAGCATTTTGAGCTTTGGAGATGTAGACGGACTAATAATAGATTAGATCAAACATGTGTGAATGAAACAAAACACAACTCTGGGTATTTTTTTTATGAGGTAATAACATTCTAACATGAGCACTGAACCATATTATAACTGTTCTCCCTTGTCAATACTAGCTTACTGTAAGTTGTATTTTGAGTAATTCATTGAGTGTTTACCCATTGGTGTACAGAAAAAGTCTATTCTAAGAAGATAATTAAGTTTGGCCATCAGTCAGAAGATAATTTTTAATTTTCAAACCGTTTTAGATCAATATTGAGGCTTTCACTGAACAGAAAGTAAAGTAAAAACAAAAAAGGCCTACTATGTATGAAGTTTTTTTTACTAAATACCAGAAAGATGATTTGTCTCCTTTAAAAGTAGAATGAAGTTCGCCTTTTATTTCATTAGTTTTCTGTCTCTGTACAGGGAGTTTTGTCATCAGAGCAGGAGGTGTTCGAGCTGCTTCCTGATGATGAGCGTCAGTGCCATAAATGTAAAACCACCTGCTTCCTGTCAGCCCTGACCTGCTCCTGTAGCCCTGATCGACTGGTCTGTCTCCATCACGCCAACGAGCTCTGTGAATGTGCCATGGGCAGCAAATGTCTCAGGTGAATTCTGTCTCTGTTACGATATTTGATAAAGTCCTGCTATTGATAGTTTTCAGACAGAATCATGCAACATTCCTTATGGGGGTAGATTTCTTTGGCAACACTCACAGGAAGGAAATTTTTAGTTAGCCTGATGTTGACCCAATGGAGATTTCAAAGATGCCAAATACAAAACTTTGTGTTCATTCATATTTTGGTTTACTTTTTATGGCTAAGGTATATCAATGGATATTTTAAACTGTTCAAACATGGCATATTTTGCTTGTAACAGTGGTAGTAGTAATAGTAGTAGTTGTAGTAGCTGTAATAGTTTAGTAGTTGTAGTTGTAGTTTAGACAATCTATACAGAACTCGTATTTCATAAACATATGTGGCTTTGTTTGACCGTTGGTCTAGTGTGCTGGTTAACTAACTTGTGTTTTGTCCATGATTTATTTCAGATATCGCTATGACCTGGAGGAGTTTCCCAACATGCTCTATGGGGTCAAAATGCGAGCCCAGTCCTACGATACCTGGGCAAAGAGAGTCACAGAGGCGTTAGGAGCAGATCAGAAGAACAAGAAAGGTAATCTGCTTTTATGGTGGTTTGATTTTGTAATATTTCCTATATTAAAAGAAAACATTTTTTGTAGTACAGTGATTTGGCCTCTGCTCTTATTTTTTATTTTGTATTTATTTCTGTCAGAGAAAATATTTCTTGCATCACTACTGCTTTTTATAGGCCATTTTTCTGTATGTAGACGTATCTTGGTAGGTATATCAAATAGACAGTATCGTAATTGTTGTTTTGGCAATATGCAAAATTTTAATATACAGTATATTGCAACTATTAATATTGACCCTGAAAAAAGAGACAGACGTGTCTAGTGTAATCTCCCAGACAAGGGTTTAGCCTCCTGAGACCCGAGCTTTTGTCTGGTGTCCATTTTTCATTTCTTCTTGCAATTTGGGATAAGTAGGACCTACTAAGTAAGTCTTCTGTATGACACCATTGGTTAAAAAATGTAAAAACATTAAAATGTATAAATAAATTACAAAAAAAAAAAAAACAGCAATTAGCTGTTTATTTCAAGCCCTAAACCTGCCAAATGTGACGTAGGTCGACCGTGAACGGGTTGGGGTTCAGTGAGTGAGGTTAAAAACACACAAAAAGGCCTGAAAATGTGGTCCACAGTTTTAATTTTTTATGGTTTTCAATCGTTACAAAAAAAAGTAGAGGTGCAAAAAGTGGAGACAGGCAGCAGTTTCCCTATAGCAGCAGAAACGTCCAGCAATTTATAACTGTAAACTCATCTAAATATTCCCAAGTTTACCTAACAACATGTACAATCAATAATATAACATAGTCCCAATGTCTTGAAACGAGGACATGACATTTCCTGATGCTCTCGTCTGCTGTGGTCAATAAAATGTGTCAAATTTTAATGCCAAATGAAGATACATTAAGATACATGAAGAGACATTATTGTGCATAAATACATTGGTTTTATTCATAAATTTTGCATCTAAACTTTACCATGCAGTTTTTTTTTACTTTCGGGAGCTGCTGTAGAGGTTTTTAGTTGATTACAGGTGAAAGTTTAAAATAATTGAAAATCATGGTGCTAAGAGGCAAAAATGTAATGTCCTCGTATGGGGCCACAGGGTCTCAAGAGGTTAAAGTGATCAAAACCCCACAGCTCTCCGCACTACTAAACTGTCTACAATCACATTTTTGTATTAGTTTCACCTCAAGTTTTTATTCATTTATCCCTGTCTTTTAGATCTGATTGAGCTGAAAGTTTTGCTGGAGGATGCAGAGGACAGGAAGTACCCAGAGAACACACTCTTTCGTCGTTTGAGAGAAATGGTCAAAGAGGCGGAGACCTGCTCCTCTGTCGCTCAGCTGCTGCTTGGGCGTAAACAGAGGCACAGGTCAGTGGAGGTTAATCAAGACGCAAAAAGATAGTGTCTATACTTTTGTTTTCAGATGCCAGTACTCTGATTGTTTTAAATAGTACTCTCATAACAACCATCCAAATAGGAAAATGTATTCTATCCTTTATATTGGAGACTTGGCCCTTGAACTCACTAAATTACAACAAAAATGTTCATATTAACTTTAGATATTATGGGCCTATAAAAGGTCATCTGAAACCATGCTTAGTAATAAATTATACACTGTAATGATGTTCTGATTCCCACCATTATTTAACCAATGTCAACACTGTATATAGTATAATATTGTGTTGCAATAATTAACAGATTTTTCCATTGATTTTGTATTTGTGTTTCTTTTCAGCACTCGTTTGCGCTCAGAAAGTAGCAAAAACCGCACAAAACTTACAGTAGATGAACTAAAAGCTTTTGTCGACCAGCTTTACCGCCTGCCCTGCGTCATCAGCCAGATCAGACAAGTCAAGGTAAAGCTACTCAATGCCGTCTTATAGTTTCACATAATAATTGGCATTACATTTTTAAACTTATATTTTAGTACCGGTAATTGTTTTGGCTTCAAGAAAACGTAATATACAGTATGTTCAACCACAGTATTAAAAACTGACTAGAGGCACTACCTATCTAAACAAACCAAAGAATTTGACCATTATATGATTTTTTTACAAACTCAGCAGATCACTGTGACATAATTCAAATATTTATTTCAGGAGTTGCTGGAGAATGTGGAGGACTTCCATGAGCGGGCGCAGGTGGCGCTGTCAGACGAGATGCCCGACTCGACAAAGCTGCAGAGTCTGTTGGACCTGGGCAGTGGTCTGGACGTAGAGCTGCCAGAACTGCCCCGACTCAAGCAGGAGCTACAGCAGGCCCGCTGGCTCGATGAGGTGAAGACTGATGCTAAAATAACTTTCTAAAATGGCAACTTTAGGGCTTAGAGGTTTAGGATACATATCTAATTCCAATATTTCTGAAAAGTACAGTGATTGTGCTTATTACAGCTCTCAAAATTACTAAAACAGCTGGCAAACAGCACCTTCATACCTAAAAAGACAGATTAAACTGTGCAGTGTCTCCCAGAAGTCAAGCTAACTCACTGCATGCATTCCCCTTTTTATCTTAATATTAATTCATTCATTATAATACTTGATTCTAATCAAATCAATAATTAATCACCAAATCAAATTATTAGTAGGCTAAGAAACCATCGGTCGAGTCAATTAAAGGACTAAAGTTTTCATTTTGAAAATGCATTAAAGCATTAAACCTAAAAAACATGCACCAGGGACTACAGGTGGAAATTAGCTCTCGTGGTACAACGTGGCACAATGCATCTTTACAGTTAAGGTTAATGTAGACTGTGCACTGTCCCTGTCTCATAAATAAACGAAATAAACCTTTTGAGAAAAGACTGATATAGTACATGAACTCATAAACATAAAGAATCCTATTCAGAACATGTTTGAGAGGTCTAAATTACAGTTTTTTGTACAAAATTGGAGGATATTTAGTTGTTTGCAATAGGCATTATATTACTTAAATTGCAGTCTTAGCAATTTGCTAGTTGTGATGTTGTGTAGCTGTACATTCAAAGCTTAATGCTGATATTTTGATATATAACTAGATAACCTTTGTTCCTATAAATCACAGGTGCGTGTGACCTTGGCCGAGCCCTACAGAGTGACCTTAGAGCTGATGAAGCGGTTGATAGACTCTGGTGTGGGGCTGGCTCCTCATCACGCCGTGGAGAAGGCCATGGCTGAACTCCAGGAGATCCTCACTGTGTCTGAGCGTTGGGAGGACAAGGCCAGAGCCTGTCTGCAGGCCAGGTAAAAACGATCACAGAAAATTATGCATTAGTATACCATACTGTGCACTATTAATAAAAGCTGCTCTTGTGTATTGGTTCAGACCTCGCCACAGCATGGAGACACTGGAGACCATTGTGCTTGAAGCCAGAAATATCCCTGCATACTTGCCTAATATTCTAGCCTTACAGGAGGCCTTACAGAAAGCCAGGGAGTGGACCTTCAAAGTAGATGCCATTCAGGTAGCTGATTAGTGCACGTAGTGTTCAATCTCTGTTGTATGATGTGTTCATAGGAGTAACACACTTGTTTCTCTCAGAGTGGCAGTAGCTATGCCTACCTGGAGCAGCTGGAGAGCCTGCTGGCCCGGGGTCGCTCCATCCCGGTGAGATTAGACCCTCTGGTCCAGGTGGAGTCTCAGGTGTCTGCGGCCAGAGCCTGGAGAGAGAGGACTGCACGCACTTTCCTCAAGAAGAACTCCACATACACTCTACTACAGGTAGAGCCAGGATTGTTGTTGTTTTGTTTTATTTCATTTGTTTTAGATGAATGATTTTGACTTTAATTGGGTCTGTTTTCTCTTAGGTCTTGAGTCCGAGAGTGGATATTGGGGTCTATGGCAACAGTAAAAGTAAACGTAAACGTGTTAAAGAGTTGATGGAAAAGGAGCGTGCCGGCTTTGACCCTGAGGCCCTGAGTGACCTGGAGGAGAGCCTTGAAGAGGTCAGAGACCCTTCTACTGTTGTAGCAGCTTTTAAAGCCAAAGAGAAACAAGAAGTGGAGGCCATACATTCTCTCCGAGCGGCGAATTTAGCCAAAATGGCCATGGCCGACCGCATCGAGGAGGTGAAGTTCTGCCTGTGCCGAAAGACTGCCAGCGGCTTCATGCTGCAGTGTGAACTGTGCAAAGACTGGTTTCATGGGGCTTGTGTCCCTCTGCCTAAAACTGGGTCCCAGAAGAAGCTGGGTGTGGGCTGGCAGAGCAGTGGAAAAGACTCAAAGTTCTTGTGCCCACTGTGTCAAAGGTCACGGAGGCCAAGGCTGGAGACCATTCTGTCACTGTTAGTTTTATTACAGAAGTTACCTGTGCGACTGCCTGAGGGAGAGGCTCTGCAGTGTCTGACTGAGAGGGCCATGAGCTGGCAGGTACAGATCTACTGCTCACTATAACATAAGTGTATCTTACAGTTTAATGCTGTCATTTTTAAACTGTTACATGATTTAATGAAGTAATCCTCTGATCTCGCTCTTACAGGACAGAGCGCGACAGGCTCTGGCCACAGAGGAGCTGTCCTCTGCTCTGGCAAAGCTGTCTGTGCTGAGCCAGCGCATGGTCGAACAAGCAGCCAGAGAGAAAACTGAGAAGATCATCAACGCAGAACTTCAGAAGGCAGCAGCTAACCCTGATCTACAGGTATATACACATTATATACTGCGTGGACACATGAGTAATACATCAATCGTACTGTGGAGCTCACCTTCTTACACTCGGTTAACCACTGTAAAATAATCTATAGATAATGGACTTTTTGTTGTTCTAATTTTAAAAACGATCATGTCCATTACAGGGTCACATTCAGACATTCCAGCAGTCGGGCTTCAGCAGAGCCACGTCACCACGTCCGTCTGTCGACTATGACGACGAGGAAACAGACTCTGACGAGGACATCAGAGAGACGTATGGTTACGATATGAAGGTCAGACAATCTCTGTGCAGTGTTATTTAGTCCTAGTTTATACTTTTTTCTTATTTTTCTGTCACATTTTCACCTTGAGTTCTGGTAGTCACAATCCATCCAACATTTATGTATTCAAGACCTATATGCCTGTAGTAAAATCTTATTGATTTTTTTATGCTTGTCTTCATGTTTAGGACCCTGGGGAGGTGAAGCCGTATCTGTTCTGTGATGAGGAGATCCCAGTTAAATCCGAGGAAGTGGTCAGTCACATGTGGCCGACCACAACACCCTCCTTCTGTGCAGAGCACGCCTACTCCTCAGCCTCCAAGTCCTGTGTCCAGAGTAAGATATCCAATGTACTCAAATATACATGACAAATTTAGCAATACTGGAACAGCTTTGATCCCGTCTCTGACCAGTGCAAACAGTTGTTTCTTTGGGCAAAACACATCATCCACTTTCCTTATGTATGAATGTATGAGTGTAAAAATGATTGGTAGTGGTCAGAGGAGCCTTTGGTAGCCTCACTAGTCCCGTCCATCATTCCTCTGTTGCCTTCACCATGTTAACACATCACCATAACTCACTCATACACCACATTCATACAAGGCCAAGATGGGTGAAGTGCCTTGCGAAAGGACACAAAGGTATGCACCATGTATCAGTGGGAATCAGCCCAATCAATAATATAGGACTTTCAACATTTATTATTTAGAATTCACAAAGTTGAGGCGATAGCCTTCCTTTTTCAAACCCTGAGTCCTCTGTTTGATTATTTGCAGACGTGAGCACTCCTCGTAAGCAGCCCCGGAAGTCCCCCCTGGTCCCTCGCAGCCTGGAGCCCCCAGTGCTGGAGCTCTCCCCTCAGGCCAAAGCGCAGCTGGAGGAGCTCATGATGCTCGGGGACCTGCTGGAGGTGTCCCTTGATGAGACCCAGCACATCTGGAGGATCCTCCAGGCCACACACCCGCCCTCAGAGGAGAGGTTCCTGCAGGTCATGGAGGTACAGAGGGGGGACAGTGTAACTGTAAAATCAATTTTTAAATGAAAAAAAAAGTTGTTTTTACATATCTGACTCCTATATTTGTAACATTAGTAAAATTTGTTTGGTTTAAACTTTGACATAGTTGTTCTTTTTGTTGTACAGAAATACAAAAATCATCTAAACTATAAAACGCAAAATGGATTGCTTTTCATATTCACAGTTGGGTAAAAAAAGTTTTACCCAATTTAAGTATTTTAAATTGACTACAAACTTACCCCTAACCCTTTTTTACCGCAAACCTTTAAGAGAGCAGTGTAGTCTTGTTTGGTGCAGCTGTGTTTTCTTATTAAATGTATGTATATAAATCTTTGTGTGTGTGTGCTGTAGATTTAAGGCCAATAACCAATATGCTAAAAAGTTCAAATGTTGGCCTGATGTCAGCCTATCTCTAGTCCTGACAACTGTGGATGGAAGACCGAGCTTTTGACACAGGGCTGATTAGTAAATAATTTGACATGGTTAAGGCATTAAGCATAATGTAGGACCTTTTACAAATCAAAAATTACACACAGTCAAACCACCCTAAATTAACCACTTTTTTACTCTCCTGTACTGTATTTGCTGTAGTGAATAATATGTCTGTGTCTGTTCCACAGCCCGATGACTCCCTGATGGAAAAACCTCTTAAAATCAAACTGAAGGATTCCGAGAAGAAGAAGAAGAGGAAATTGGAGAGAGCAGAGCACCACCACATGCTGATGGCTGCTGCTGCAGGTACCTCTGGACTTGGCGAAATGAGGCCCCCCAAACCTAAAGACTTCAAACGGGTCAGTCTGGAGCTGGGCCTGGGCGGAAAACCCAAGAAGAAGAAGCTAAAACTCAACCTGGACAAGAATAGAGAGATGAAACAGCTGGCTAAACGGATAGCCAAGGAGGAGAAGGAGAGGAAGCGGAAAGAGAAGGCAGCGGCCAAAGCGGAAGCCATAAGAGAAGGATTTGAGAAGAGGAAAGAGAAGAAGATATTGGACATACCGTCCAAGTATGACTGGTCCGGAGCAGAGGACTCCAATGATGAGAATGCTGTGTGTGCAGCCAAGAACTGCCAGAGACCGTGTAAAGATAAGGTAATGTTCATATGGGGTTTTAGTGCAATGGTGCACAGTGTACCATTTAGGCCACAGGTTGGAAAAATAACTAATACAACTTCTGACTTGAGGGTATTAATTTTTTAAAAATTGACTAGAATTGACTAGAATTTTATATTTAGTGCATCAATCTATTTTAGACTTAGATCAGAAAATAGTGTAATATAGCACCTTAAATGTAGATGATTATCTTAATTGGTGAGATATAAGTTGTAATGCAATTGTACCATTGTGCTGACAACCAAAAATAATAATGCTGTCGAGGTTGCATATTTTAGTTTACACAGAAATTTTCTAGGCGCCCATTTAGACCAGACAAATCCAAGTGCAAGTTCAGGACAACAATGACACTGAATATTTCAAAGTTAATACCGAACGTTTGTCAAATTGAACATGGAACTTTATTGAATATCAACAGCTGATAACAGCACTGGAACACCTTAAGGAGAGTTACACATAACGTATTAACAGGACTGGCCCAGGCAGCTTATTTTGAGGAAAACTCTGGAAACACATGACAAAGTTAACTATTGGCTTGTCCGCTTCCCCTCGGCCTCCATCGGTCAACCAATCAGGGCAGTTCAAGTGGTAGGACTGGTATTTGTTCATGGCGTGGTCCTTTATTACACAGAATTAACTCTTGACATTTTAACCATGTTATAATGTTGTGAAAAGCTTACCTGGAGTAGTGTTTTGTTTCCTTCACACATGAGTGAGTAATCCTTTATTACTAGTCTGTTCCACCTTGTAATGTCATGTAGTGGTAGTTTTCTAGTTAACATCTACCTTGTTACCTTTTGTTCACTATAGATTGGCAGTTCCAGGACTGAAATTGTCCAAACAATTCTAATGAAGGTGTATGGAGTTTAAAAACACAGTGGAGCCCTTCCTGTATTGCCACATCACAACGTGGAACAGAGTGTTTTCTGTTTGAGAGAAGAACTCAGCCTTAATAAGCAGGATCAGAGAACAGAAAATGACATAATATGGGCCCTTTAAGAAATCATAGCTTTACTCTATTGAAGTTTCATGACTTGGTGATAGTCGTAATCTATAATTCATAAGAACTGTATCCGAGATTGTTGAAGAATGAACACACTACTGTCATACCAGTACTTTTTAAACAGATGAGCTAAAATTACAACCATAGCTAAACAGCTTTTGGACTTTGACCTTCAATTATTCATAGGAGGTAAAAAACAAAGCAATTTTGTCAAACAATTTGATCTCAAACTTCAGCAGTGTCAAAAACCTGTGATAATTGGATAATGGGATGAGCAGAATCAGAACAGCTAAAGAACAGACAAGACCCGCAGAAAAAATATACTTATCTATGATGTTCTCTTCTAGATCATTATTGGTTTCAAAAAGTGCAAGTCTAAAGTGGTTTAAACACCTAGAGTTTTTAGGGATTCAAAAGTAAACTCACCCACAGACCTTTTACCATAAACTTAAGAGAACTGTGTAATCACGTTTTGTCACGTCTTTTTGCACTTAAGTATTTAGAAAGTATTTAAGATCCCGAGGGAGAAGCAGGTTACAGCACTACACATTACAGTTCAGATCAGTGGAGAGCTGCCCCTATTCACAGAGGGAATTATTGTATTTTTGAGCTATAGAAACACATGTAATGATTAAATGCTATGGAAATGTTCCATTAAGGATGCAACGCTATTTGATATAATATCGAATAGTTCGATACTGGTGTCTAGGGCTGCAGCTATCGATTATTACAGTAATTGATTATTCTGTCAATTATTTTGTTCGAATAATCGAGTAATCGTTTGTTATTGTCGTGTCTACTTTGCACATGTTAAGTACACACCACGTGCACTGACAGATACATGTGTTTTGGACATGAAAAACGTAATTATCGCTGGGCTAAGGTTGACTCACCTCACGGTTTCTTTTCCACTTGATGTAATGTACGGTTCTGTTTAGATGTTGTAGCATCAGTGTTGAGAAGGTGACTTTTAAAATGTAATCCCCTACAGATTACAGATTACATTCGCCAAAATGTAGTTTGTGACATAATCAATTAAATTACTTAAAGTGAGTAATGTAATCTGATTACTTTGGATTACTTGATATTGTCATGATTTTTAAAACTACATGAATGTAGCAGCCAACTCCTGCAAATTCTTGTTTGGTTTTAGGCCTGGATTAGTCCTGGTTTTAGATCTGGTTTAGACATGGTTTAGACCTGCTTTAGACCTGCTTTAGACCTGTCTTAGTCCTGGTGTGAGTTCTGGTTTAGAGGCGCACAGGAGGAAGCGCGGTCCACGGAGTGTACGCGACAAGACACAATCCACGCGCAGAGTGCGCGGCGTACAGGAGATGCGGGGTGTGCAGCGTACCGATGCGTACCGCGCACTCCTTATGCTCTTATTATACATCCATGGGCGCCGCGCTGTTGTGTGTACAGTGAAGTGCAGTGGTCATGCGGAAACTTTACCTCTACCACAAAAGGTTCCGGCCATCGCCGAGCATATGAAAATAAAACAAAGCATTGAGGCAAAAAAAATAATTGATGCATTTTTTTAATCGATTAACTCGATGAATCGTTTCAGCCCTACTGGTGTCACAATTTGATACATGTGTTTGGTCGACACACGTGTCGATCTGCACTTGTTCCTTCATGTGCATTGTGTTGTCATTTATTTGGTCCGAAAGGGAAACCGTTATTGCTGCATCCTCCTCAGATGCAGCAGGAAAACAGCTCCATAGGGACGTACAGCTGATAGATTCTAACAGAGGTGGGTCTTATCTTTCACTCACTATTTATTTTATGTTGATAGACCCAGGAATGACAAAGGTATGAACTTTTAAATACTTTAGAATCACTTTCAGCTTTACATTGGCTTTAATGAAATGCGCTCATATACGCAGACACGACACGACTCGCGATGTACGTGATCTATTTCTCAAACTCTATCTCATAGGTTTCCCTCAGAAATTGATACAGCGAGGTGACCTCACTGGGGGAGAAGGAGCCTGAGCTTGTGCGGGAGGTTGAGCGCTATCGACTAGATATAGTCGGCCTCACCTCCACGCACAGCTTGTACTCTGGAGCCCAACTTGAGAGGCGCTGGACCCTCCATTTCTCTGATGTTCTCTGGCGCTGGACCCTCCATTTCTCTGATGTTGCCCGTGGGGAGCGGCTGCGAGCTGGTGTGGGCTCATTGCCCTGCAGCTCAGCCATTGGAGCATGTTGGAGTTCACCCCAGCTCCTGGAAAGCTCCTTGGTGGCAAGGCTCTGGGTGTGGATGAGATCCTTACTGAGTATCTTAAGTCTCTGGGTGTTGTGGGGCTGTCTTGGCTGACACGTCTCTGCAACATCGTGTGGCGGTCGGGAACAGTGCCTCTGGACTGGCAGACCGGAGTGGTGGTCCCTCTGTATAAGAAGGGGGACCGGAGGGTGTGTTCCAACTACAGGGGAATCACACTCCTCAGCCTCCCCGGTAAGGTGTATTCTAAGGTACTGGGGAGGAGAGTCTGGCCGGTCAAACCTTGAATCCAGGTGGAAAAGTGTGGTTTTCATCTTAGCCATGGACCAGCTTTACACCCTCCATCGGGTGCTCGAGGGTTCATGGGGGTTTCGACCGTGTCCCTCGTGGTGCCCTGTGGGGGGTGCTCCGAGAGTATGGGGTCCGGGGCCCTTTGCTAAGGGCTGTCCGGTCCCTGTATGACCAAAGCAGGAGCTGTGTTCGCATTGCCGGCAGTAAGTAGAGGTAAGATCTTAAGCCCGAGCCCGAGACCGACCCGACCCGAAATGCCTAAAATGTCAATCATTGCTTCGGGTCGGGTCGGGCCGGGCTTCTCTCTCGCTGACTTTTTTAAAATAAATAAACAGTTAAATTTGTGCGCAGAGCATCGGGCTCGGGCCTGCAAATCAAGTTAATTGGTCGGGCTCGGGTCGGACTTTAATACCCGCGGGTCGGGTCGGGCTGGATTTTTTAGGCCCGATTTTACCTCTAGCAGTAAGTCAGACCTGTTCCCGGTGCATGTTGGACTCCGCCAGGACTGCCCTTTGTCACCAGTTCTGTTCATTGTATTTATGGACAGAATTTCCAGGCGCAGCCAGGGGCCGGAGGGGGTCCGGTTCAGGGACCACAGGATCTCTTCTCTGCTCTTTGCAGATGATGATGTCCTGTTGGCTTCATCGAACCAGGACGGGATGAGGATCAGCTGTTCCAAATCTGAGGTCGGAAAAGGGTGGCTTGCCCTCTCTGGGTGGGTGGGGAGTCCCCGCCTCAAGTGGAGCAGTTCCAGTATCTTGGGGTCTTCTTCACAGTGAGGGGAGGACGGAGCATGAGATTGACAGGGGGATCGGTGCAGCGTCAGGAGTAATTTGGCTGCTGTATCGAACCGTTGTGGTGAAGAGGGAGCTGAGCCGACAGGCAAAGCTCTCGATTTACCAGTAAATCTACATTCCTACCCACATCTCCATGGTCATGTAATGACCGAAAGGACGAGATCACGGATACAAGCAGTCGAAATGAGTTCCTCCGAAGGGCTGGGCGCTCCCTTAGAGATAGGCTGAGGAGCTCGGTCACACGAAGGAGCTCGGAGGAGAGCCGCTGCTCCTCCACATCGAGAGGAGCCAGCTGAGGTGGCTCAGGCATCTGTTCTGGATGCCTCCTGGACACCTTTTCATCTGTGATTTTGTTTGTTTTTTTCCAGGTGGACTGGGTTCAGTGCGACGGCGGTTGTGACGAGTGGTTCCACCAGGTCTGTGTGGGCGTCTCGTGTGAAATGGCCGAAAACGAGGACTACATTTGTGTGGACTGTTCCCAAAAGGCCACAGGAGCAGAGCTGGGCCTGGAGGGGGCGCTAGCAGTGGAGGAAGTGTCCGGAGAGGAGAGCCTTCTTTTGCTGTCCCACGCCGTTTGTAGCAGTATCCAGCCCTCGGCGTCAGCATCGTGGGCTGCCCCCAAAATGAGCTCCGTCCCTTCACAACAGCAGCCTGAGCCTCAGGGCAGTTAGCGTACATATAAATCTAATTATGTATGGACTCTATTAACTATTGGTACTTTTCATAGGATATTGTGCATTATTCCTTGGATGGCTAATTTCTATGGCAACGCTCGAAGATCAGAAGTTACTGAAGTTAGATTCAAGTTTGGGTTCTGTTGTAACACAGTCCGACTTACCTGGAGCTAATTTGTCCCTCTCAGGTAACATTATAGGCCGCTTCTCATTTCTCTTTCCTCGCATTTTTCTCCTTGATTCCTCTTCTCGATCCCTCTCCTCGATCCTCCATTTTTCAGCTGCCAATCAAATGTGTCATATTAAGCGTTGTCCCAAAGAAAATCACAGAAGGAAGAAGTAAACATGAGGGAGGTTTCAGGAGGCATCAGATAAAATGATCAAACTTTAGTGGCCTCAGTGAGGAGTTTATATCCTCTTTCATCCCTGTGTCTCCTCTGTGGGCGGGACATCCTCACCCATTTCCCACAGAATCGAGGAGAGGAATCAAGGAGAAGGAAGCGAGGAAAGAGAAATGAGACGCGGCTGTAGTCACAAACTAGCATTAGCCAATTTAGTCACTCTGACCTGTATGTATAGGGCCTGATTTTTCGATATGGCAAAAAAGTAGCCATATTTTTTTAGCCATATTCTCATGCAAAATAATAATTAAATTGTCTAAAAATATACATCTATTTTTAGGCAGTTTTAATGTGGTTTTGAAATACATTATTTGTATTTTAGTTTATCTGCACGTGTAATTTTCAGATTAGTTCAAACGGGGATGAAGCGAAGATTACAGTTTCTATACACCAAGGTTAAACTCTTTATCGTGAAGGAGTTTCAATGCATTTTTATTCAAAACTGATCCATATTGCAATACTCGGCATAGTACTATATATACTTGGTACTGGATCACAACTTAAATCACTGATATTGCCCATATCTGGGTTACTGACCTCACAAAAAATGAACTTTATTCCTCAGTTTTCAAACTATACAAAATCTTAGCTTCCTTATATGGATTTGAGTCATCATGGTAACTGTGCCGTCCAATGAAATGCAAAATGTTACCGAAATCTATCAGTAGCGCACAAAACCCATAGAAACCCTCTTATCACGTGCTCTCAAGGTACGAAATGCGCAAAAAATATTATGATGTGTTGCCAAGAAACACAAAACTCCACATTTTGCCTGGGATAGACACAGAGAAGTCCACCAGCTGCCACTATTACTACTGTTCTAATAAAATACATCTTTACTGTCGTGTGTGGAGCCATTAGAGCAGGACTGTTGAGTCTTTCCTCTGTTCCACTCAAAATTATTGTATTTCATATGTATGGGATTTAATACTAGGGAAAAAACTTTGACTGTCATGTATGGGTTTGTTCGTTTATTTATATTGTACATAATTTTTAATCAATGCAGATGGATTGTGGCGTTTTGTTTTCTCATCCGTATTAAACTATTTCTTTAACTAGTCAAATCATAAAGTTGCCTGCGTTTTCTGCCTCACGTGAACTCATTTGAATCTGTGTATATTGTGAAAACCATGAAAGTTTCTCTTGATTTAAAAGTGCAACCTGCAGTTTTCCTGGCGGGAGGGTGGAACCGGAGTCCGGATAAGCGCCGCGTCTGTTCCCGTAACAGCAGTCGGCGGTTTGCATTTGGTTGTTCACCTGCCACCTTTACGTTTTGCTGTATTTTGGGTCAGACTGTTTTCTATAATACTTAAAGGGCTTAGATTTCACTATTTTCTGATCTTTGCTATAATGTTTCCTCATCAAAAATACATGTGGATTTTTGTTTTGTTTTACTCGGACATGTTTAACACACAAACCCTGCGTATTTAGGCTGAGCTCTTCTCTTAAACAGAAAACTCTTCCACCTTGCGTCATGTGGTAATACGGGAAGTGCTCCACTGTGTTTTTGAACTCCACACACCTTCACGAGAAGCATTTGGATGATTTCAGCCCTGGATTTTCTGATCTCTGCTCAATTTAAGGTAAAAGGAGCTGTTAACTTGAAAACTACCGCTTCATGACATAAGGAGAAACGGCATTTTGAGCTTTGGAAATGTGGAGAGAATAATAAAGGATTAATCAAACGTGTGTGTGAATGAAACAAAACACAACTCCAGGTATGTTTCTGATGATGTAACAACATTGTATCATGACTTAAAACTTGTTTTTATATATAGGACCTTTGCATCTAAACTATTAAATGTACATGTTTGCATTATATATATTGCACAGGCTCATTTCTGGCCCAGATGTGCTTAGTCCGCTCCAGTTTTTGTGGTTCTGAAATGCGCGCTGACTGAACCATCAAGTCCCTCTCAAACTAAATTACTGTCACGAGCCATTAGCCAAACCTTTTTCACTTTTCACACTCGCCTGAACAGAAAATTTGTTGGTTAAATCAAATTTTTTCTTGATTTTTGAAACTTTATTGATAGTATTGTGGTTTCACCATGGTAACTGCTGAACATTTCACCATTGGCACACAGGCAGAACACCCCCGGTATGAGGCCATTGCAAAGTGTCAACACAAACCAGAACCTAGACTAAAAATGTACTGTATGTGTGCATATGTATGAATATGTATAAGTGTAGTAATGTTACATAGAGTCCCCAGCTCAGGGTCGCTTGGAGGGTAAATCTGCGACATGTGTTGGCTGAAAGGTCATAGGTCAATCTCGAGTTTAGACTCTGCGTTTTTGCTGTGAATCATTAGCACCATTAGAAATATGAAATTACCTAAGCCAACAACAACATGCTTAAAATAGGTTAGGATAATGTTTCTACATTTTAAGATGAGAGAAATTCTTTATCTCTGGATAGATACACGTAGCATCAACACTTCATAGCATATTAAAGAGCAAGTTTATTTTAAAGCTGCACTAAGTAAGTTTTGTCATTGCTTTACTTGGAATGTCCCACACTATGGTCTTAAACATATCTATCTCCATGGTGACAAGCACCAGACAGGTTAGTGGTATTATATATTTCGATGCATTTTGCAGTAAAATACCTGTAAATATGTAAATGCAAATGGCGGATATGTTTAATACTGTACTGTGGAACATTCCAGGCAGAGCTATAACATCTCTATGGGGACCAGCATGTGGCAGTCCCTCCACTAGAAAAGTTACATAGTGCATCTTTAATATTTGGCACAACTGCTTTTTGCATAATACTCCACGGGAAATTGTCTCAGAGTATAAGAGCAGAGGTGCTCACATTTACTCGAGTAACTTTTAAAGAAATAGTACTTTTCTGAGTACTTTTCTAGCAGCATACTTTTACTCCCACTTGAGTAATATTTTTACTGAAGTAACAGTACAGTGGTGACTGTTCCCACTGTGAGTAAGTCTACAAGGGACAAACGCTTTATGTGACAATATGAAAGTATTTGAATATTTGTTTCTTGCAAAGCTTTTTTAGACGTGATTTGGTTGTTCTCATTTTCGTGTCTGTCCTTTGAAAATACCAGATTTTGTGCGTTTTGTCCTTCAAATTACATTAACTTCAAATGATAAGATAAGATAAGACTATTGATCTCACAGTCACAGTGGCTCCAGGACAGTTTAGTGCAAAAAAGGAAAAAAAAAAGTGTGATGCAATTAAGATAAACAATAATAATAAAAATAGAAATAATAATAATAAAAATAATAACATAAAGTGAATAAGTATATGTACAAAATTTACAAAGAGAATTGAAATTTAAATACTATATATATAAAATAAAGAAAGTACAAATTTTACATCCAGATAGTTCATCTATTTGACTCGTAGTTTTCCCTAATACTTTTTTACTCTTATTTGAGCCATTTCTTTTACCACTGCTTGTACTTCTACTTTTGTAATATTGTTTTAAGTAACATTACTCCTCTTTTACATACATTTTGCCGTCTTTCCCTCTCCGTGATCGAGTGGCGGCACATGAGTCCAGACCAGGACAGGCCCAATCCAGCGTGAACTGACCTGGAGGGAGGAGAGGGAGGAGAGGGAGGAGAGGGAGGAGACGGAGGAGGAAATGTGCCTCTGATCTGATGTAACGGCATAAGAACCATCGCACTCCTGTGAGGACATGACACTGCATATTTTAACTGACTACGCTCACTACAACACACTACAAGTCAGACTTTTGGGGAAATATGCTCCCAAAAATGTCCTGAAATACGTGGAAATCGAATTGAATTATTACTGGACATTATCTTAAAGTATTTTTTTCTGTTTTGCCCATTCAGTGATTTTGATTTGCCCCCAATAGGTGTTTATAGTTTTGGTGATTTTAAGTAACTGTTCCTTTGCCAACAGTCGCCGATCTGATTCATGTCTGATTTCTAGACTTTTACACTGAATTAAAGGACTTGTAAACCGCACACTTTGATGCAAGTAAATCAGAGATGTTCAGAAAGAAGTCCGGTTATTTTGCTGTTTATATTTCATTTTAATGATATTTTAGATCCAAAAATCCTATAATAATCAGATTTCTGCATGCAGCTGCAGCCAGTGTTTCCTAAAAGGACAGTCCAAATCATTTATTAAGGTTTTTCGTTTAAGTCCCTGAAAAGCGTCTTAACTTTACATTGTGTCAGATGAAATAGGAGTTCATTAATCAACAGACAACACCACATAATCTCCAAATTATGACAAAATATTAGTATTATATTATATTTATTACCGTTTAAATGCTACATTTTAGACCTGAGTGCTCAAAAAATGACAGTTTTCACCTACCCCCTATTCCCTCCCACAGCGCGGCAGTTTTCAGACGATTTTCACTCTTTCAAACTCATATGATATAAAAAAAAAAATTCCCATTAAAAAAAGTGAAAGTGAAATTCCTTCACAAAGAGTCAGAACAAGCAGCAAAGAATCAGATCTGCGGTTTTGAATAGAAAATCAATGCTCTTGTTTCTATTATTAAGTTGTTTTAGATCATTATTATTTGGTTGGTTGGTTACTTCACGACTTTTACTTCTTTACTTTCACTTTACTTTTAGTTTAAGCATGAATTGTAGATATCTGCACTTTTTAAGGATACATTTTACTTCACTACATTTTTAGCAGGATTAAAATAAGTTTTTTTGTTTTTGCTTTTTTTTGTAGACCTGCTGAAAAGCCTTATTTTTTTGTTCATAATCTGAGCAAACAAAAAATATACAAATAAAAACAGCTGGGGAAAAACAACAACTTTCCTTTAATTAGTTTCTGGTGGACAAATCTGACCCTCACTACATTTGAAGCTTCATTAGACCTCAAAATCTGCATCAAATACTTGTACTTTTTAGTCCGCATTTTTACACACATCTAACTTTTCTTTTTCCGTATGATATTTGAGATATTTTGAGTATTTTTGCTCCAGTATCTAAGCAACAAAATGTCGTGCTTCTTTCACCATTGGATAAACCATTTTTGACGATAAACAGTTAAACGTGTTACAACATTTTTAAATCCTTCTTCATGATGAGTGGAGACGGCAGACTGGAGGCTGGCCTAAGTATAGCATTACCCACCCCTCCCCACGGGGCCGTTAAATACTAAAACTCCAACTGGAACATCTCTAGAGACGACGCTGAAAACACGGCGAGGAAGGGAGCTTTGCCATGACAGGTAGGCCAGTCTCACAGCGGGTGTTTTGTCTTTGGCGTGTTTTATAAGCTGTAAAACATGACTTTTTTTTTGGTTTAATTTCCTCCATTTGCTAAGCTTCACCTTTGCCTTTTGGCCCCTGCAGGAGAAATTATCAGCTCAAGCCAGTCCAATGGGTCCAATGTGCAGCCGGCTTCAGTGGAAAAGATGGAGGAGAGGGGCCAGTGGGGTAATAAGATCGAGTTTGTGCTTTCTGTGGCCGGGTCCATCATCGGTTTGGGAAACATGTGGCGCTTCCCGTATCTGTGCTACAAAAATGGAGGAGGTATGTGCTTGTCATTTCAATACAACTCTATTTAAAGAGCAGTTGCCAACTCAGGCAAAATTACGACATCACGTGGACGCAGTAACTCACGAGTCACAATGTTTTATAGTAACAAAGAGCAAAAAATACAAGCGGTGATAATACATTATAAATACGCAGCGGACGTAGCAAGGGACTGGTGTCAAATAAGGCGTAATTATATAAATGTTACGTGCACAAGTAAAAATAAATTGAAATCTAGAAATAAAGTCATAAAAATATGTCTCAGTTATGCACAAGTCAAATCTCAGTTACGATTAACGCAAAATGAATCCACCGTTTAAGCTCATTTGTCAGACAACGGGGTACTGCCACTATTGCCACCACAGACTGTATAAAAAAGTGGAGTAAGGGAGTGTGACGTCACCCACGGCATTCAGCTCCAGTCAAATGAAGCTCACCGCGGCCTGCAGCTATAGGGGCAAATTAGGAGTCGAGTTCCTTATCGGGAACAGGAATTAATTTACACATAAAATAGCAAAATGAACCCCCCTGGATCGTGTGGAATGGGTAATACAAATATTTTAAGACCACCATGATGAGACTCACTGCAGCAGTTACAGAGCGGGGTTAGAGCAGGTTAGAGCTCCGGTGAGCTACCTTCACAAAACAAAAACAAAACACAAACAAAAAGAAATGGAGACTATTATAAGAAAGAGGGCGAGCCTCGGGGTCCAGTTAGACGCCTATAAAACATGAACCATTGTCCATTTATAGCTCCACGAGGCCGGGCTTCAAAATTATACATTTACAACTGTAGTAAGTGCTTAATTAAACATCCATCCATCTTCTTCCACTTATCCGGGGCCGGGTCGCGGGGGCAGCAGTCTAACCAGGGGCTCCCAAGCTTCTCTCTCCCCAGCCACTTCCTCCAGCTCCTCCAGACTTTTTAATTGACCACATTTTTGTTATTCAGCACAATGGTATAAATCCGAAATCCCTTGGCGAGCTACAGGTTGGAGACCCCTGGGTTAGAGGATGGAGCTAGACACGCCCCCATGTTCACGTCCTATTAGGAACATAATGAGTTAGCTATGTCCGTTTATATATATAGTCTGTAGTTGCAACAGCAAAGAGTACAATAAATGCTGTAGGATAATAAAAAAGTAGATAAATAATGATTCAGAAATAGCCCTTGAAAGTGACTGTGGTGCCGCTTCACCTAAAATGACCCAATCTCGCAAAAGTCTCCACATTCTTAACGACGTAACGTGACAAAATGACAAATTAATAAATAATAATCACTTATAAATACTACTTATTCTGCAGATTTCTTTTCATTACTAATACTGATCTCTGAAAATTAAAACAAATAGTTGTATTCATCTTTTGTCATATTAAAACTACAATTAGCAATTGTGGAAGAAATACCTTGTCACTTAATAAAACTGCATCTCCACATTCTTGGTCTGTATCCCTGGTCTAATTATGAGGAGGCGTTCTGCGTGTTGACATTTGCTTGGTTAGCTGCTCTCTCTCTCTCCACGGGGCCACAGGGGTCAGGGTTTGTGCGCTGGGGTCAGGCAGCTGTTGTTGCCTTTTTGCTCACAGCATAGAGCCGGAAATCGGCCCATTTGAGACACACACACAAAAGATTAAACGTCAAAAGGTCAGACTCAAATGCAGGACACACGGACTGTTTATACACAGTCTCGGGTTGGACATTTTTCTCTGTCTGAAGTAATTATTAATGAGTCTGTTGGAGTCGATCAGTGCAGACGACTGTATTCAGCAACACGCTGGTCAGTGCCTTTTTAAAACAATAAAAAACACTTTTATTATATGAACACAACACATTTGATCATATGAACAGAATAAATGTCATATTCAACAGAAATGTGTAGTCCAGCCACTTTCAGATTTAAAAAGAAGTTTGCAGAATAACTAACAGCAATGAAAAAACATTCAGAATATATTTTTATTGTTATATTTTATTTTTATGTTTATTGTTTGAACAAAATTCTCAAAATAGGAGATGTGGTTCAGTGCTACAGTGCAACATAAAACAATGAATAATAATACTCTAACACTGCTTGTCTCCATACTGCGAAATATTCTAGGCAAAATAAGAACAGCAGGGATCAGACTGCTTCATAGTAGTTGTATAGTAGGTCATACCACATTGAGATGCCTGAGCACTGTCATTGTGTCCTTTGGCAAGATACTTCACATTGCCACATTGCCTAGTATGAATGTGGTGTATCAGTGGCAGGAGGTCAGATAATGGCACAGATTTGCTTCCATCAGTCACATCAGTGACATAACCAACGCAAAGTGTGCAGGGAAGGAATAATGCAAAGTGCTCTGAGCGTCTTGAAAGGGGCTTTATAAATCCAATAGCTTTTTAGTAATATCCTCCTGGGACCTGAAGAAAAAAAGTGAATTGCAATTAGGGCTGAAATGATTCATCGAATTAATCGATTAAATCGATTAGAAAAATGCATTGATTTTTTTTTTTTTGCCTCGATGCTTTGTTTTATTTTCATACGCTCGGCGATGGCCGGAACCTTTTGTGGTAAAGTTTCCGCACGACCACTGCACTTCACTGTACACACAACAGCGCGGCGCCCATGGATGTATAATAAGAGCATAAGGAGTGCGCTTTACGCTCCAGTATGGCGCACACCCCGCATCTCCGGTACGCCGCACTCTGCGCGTGGATTGTGTCTTGTCGCGTACACTCCGTGGACCGCGCTTCCTCCTGTGCCTCTAAACCAGAACTCACACCAGGACTAAGCCAGGTCTAAAGCAGGTCTAAACCAGATCTAAAACCAGGACTAATCCAGGTCTAAAACCAAACAAGAATTTGCAGGAGTTGGTTGCTACATTTATGTAGTTTTAAAAATCATGACAATATCAAGTAATCCAAAGTATTCAGATTACGTTACTCACTTTAAGTAATTTAATGGATTATGTCACAAACTACATTTTGGGGAATGTAATCTGTAATCTGTAGGGGATTACATTTTAAAAGTCACCTTCTCAACACTGATGCTACAACATCTAAACAGAACCGTACATTACATCAAGTGGAAAAGAAACCGTGAGGTGAGTCAACCTTAGCCCAGCGATAATTACGTTTTTCATGTCCAAAACACGTGTATCTGTCAGTGCAGGTGGTGTGTACTTAACATGTGCAAAGTAGACGCGACAATAACAAACGATCACTTGATTATTCGAACAAAATAATCGACAGAATAATCGATTACTGTAATAATCAATAGCTGCAGCCCTAATTGCAATATATATATTTTTGTGATTTTCTATCTGCTTTTGTTCATTTTATTTGTGTTTATCATTTTTAACGTGTCCTCTGTAATGGACAACCTAACAAAAACAACTTTTCTGATGACCAACATGTCTGACAAGCTTCTACAGTCACCGACTTCTTTTTAATCTCTTTTTTTTAAATCATAGGACAGCCACAAACGATAGCACCCTGTAATCCCCCAGCCTCAGCCGCTAAGCAGAGGAACCTCCCCATTTAGAGCCTCTCTCAAAACACTTAAAAGATAAACTGGTTACCTCAATGTCCACTATAAAGGACACAAATGAATGGGCCGGGTCTCAGGAGGATATCATTTTGTGTTTAGGTGCTTTCCTGATCCCGTACCTCATTTTCCTGTTCACGTGTGGCGTCCCCGTCTTCTTCCTGGAGGTGGCTCTGGGTCAGTTCACCAGTGAAGGCGGCATCACCTGCTGGAGGAAAATCAGCCCCCTGTTTGAAGGTCTTTCACTCATTTCTAGCAGTTTTATTTGTTTATTTGTAGATTTAAAGACGTTCACGCTCCACTTTGTCTCCTCAGGTCTTGGTTATGGCACACAGGTCATTGTGACTCTGCTGAATTTCTACTACATCGTTGTTTTGGCCTGGGGCATTTTCTACCTCTACTTCTCCTTCTCGTGGGACCTGCCCTGGTCTTCATGCAACAACACTTGGAACACAGGTAAAGATATGTTATGATATGTTATTATTGTTATTTTTCTATTTTGTTTATTGATTTACTGAGCGCAGAGGATGTGTTTTCAGTTGTCTTGGTTTAGTTCCCGTCAAGACTTCGGGTTTAGTCCCAGTTTTGTTCTAATTTCTATTTGGTGTGTAGGTAAATTTGAGTGCGTCCTGAAACTATAGGTTTCTTTTTTTTAAAACAAATGTAACTTTTGTGCTGTCTATCCTGCAAATAACTGCAGAACTGCATTGTTCAAAGAATACTAATTAATAAATGAATAAAATACAAAAAACATTATAAGAGGCCCAGGGTCCACAAGCTTATTTTAGTGACTCGGGGGTTTTAGGAGAAACTGGTCACAGTCACAGGGCTGAACAAACACTTTAAAGCAGACACTTTATTCTGTTTTTAATTTTGTTTTCAGCAAACTGTGTGGAGTTTCAGAGAAGAAACTCATCGGCCGGACCAAACTTTTATATCAACGCCACATCTCCAGTCATCGAGTTCTGGGAGTGAGTTTTCATTTTGCAGTTTATTTCTAACATTGTATTACCCATATTTTTTTAATAAAGCCACCTGCCCTATGTCTGAAATTATAACAGCAAATTTTCGAGATGAATTTTGGACTTTTTCTGTGATTAGATTTGCAATATGATTCTGAATCTCAGTGGGACCTCCTAGTTAAATAAGGTTAACATAAAATCAATAAAATGTTCAAAAAGTGGAATTTGTTTCAAAGTGTTCACTGTAAACAACCCCAGGAGATTTAACATTTGAGAGACTTAAAGGTACATTATGTAACTTTTCGGTTCAGCGCTCTGTCACCTGTTTGTTTCTATGGAGATGTCATTCCCTCTCCACAGTATGACATTAGACTGATCTACCTTACATTTATTCAATTACAGGTGGTTTTATAGCTCAAAAATACCTAGAGAAACAAACGCTCTGACTGTGAACAGGGTCGCCTCTCCACTGGTCTGACCTGTAACTTGGTCTGGTTTGGTCTCCATGACGATAGAAAGGTTTAATGCTGTACTGTGAAACATTTCAGATAAAGCAATAACATCTCTATGGAGAAAATCGTTTGAGAAAAGTTACATAATGCACTTTTAAGTACTAATGAATAAACTAATACAAGAATCCTTTGCATTTCAGAGCAGGTTTATAGAGGTTTAAATGGGATTTTTCTGTTGTATTGTCAAAATAATTGCAGCCTTTGGGATTTAATAATTGTATAAACGCAATAGCGATTTTGATTTGATTGTGATATATTGTGTGGCTTAAAAATGCTCCACTTCTTTGTGAGTTATTGTGTCTAATATTTGTTTATCACTTGTGTTTTTTCAGGAGGAGAGCTCTGAGGATTTCCTCAGGCCTCGACCACATGGGTTCTATGAACTGGGACCTGGCCCTGTGCCTGCTGGTCGCTTGGATCGTGTGCTATTTCTGCATCTGGAAAGGGGTCAAATCCACAGGCAAAGTATGTCCTCCAGATAGTTTGAAAATACAGCTTTCAATCATTCTGTTTGATCACTTTGTGTCTGTAAGGAAAATAATGGCTATATCACTAACAAAACCCAGAGTTAGTTGGATGAGAAATTATTGGGGTCATTTAAAGGGGAACTCCGGCACGTTTGAAGCTAAAGTCCGTTGCTACAGGTGGTGGAATTCTGTCAGGAGCCAAAAAACGGCGCAGATCAGTGTAGGCTTAACGCCACTTTCTAACCCATCTTACAATAGCCACGAGTCTAACAAACAAAACGCTCTGCCTGGTTCACTCATTAGTGTCTGGAAACATTATAAAACAACTTTATAAGCAGTCTTAGTATTAACTTGTTGATTTCCCACTGCACATGCGAAAGCCCAAAAGACTCGACTGCCGACTCCAGTGGCAGCAAAAGAACCAACAAGTGAGAATCGACTACTGACAGTGAAGAACAATAGAAACTGAGAGTTGTTGAAAGAAAATGGTTTGGGAATGTATTTTTTTAGTGTTTTCAAAAAATAGAATTCACTCGTAAATAAACGGGATTAGAAACGACATCGGTGATCGAGTCTTTTGGGCTTTCGCATGAGCAGTGGGAAATCAACAAGGTAAGGCTAAGGCTGCTTATAAAGTTGTTTTATAACATTTCCAGACACTAATGAGTGAACCAGACAGAGCGTTTTGTTTGTTAGACTCGTGGCTGTTGTAAGATGGGTTAAAGTGGTGTTAAGCTTCTTCTGTGCAAATTGGTGTTTTACGTGGAAGTGAAGAACTTGCCCCCATCACTACACTAGTTTGTTGCCTTGACAGACTCACTGCCACAGGGAGATCTCCACCGACGAAACACTGATCTGTGCCGTTTTTTGGTTTTCTGACAGAATTCCAGCCCCTCAAGCAGCGGACTTTAGCTTCAAACGTGCCGGAGTTCCCCTTTAAGTTGTAGTCACATTTTCAGTTCAATCAATTATTAAAGAAAGTTTGTGGAGGAGGCACCTTCAGGATCCCATGTAAACAGAGAGTTAAAACCATACTTCAGAACAATCTCCATAGATATATTTACATTTTACGCCATTCAGTGGAAGATTTCCGTGGAAACAAGCAAGATAAGGGCATCCTGCAGGTCAAGAGTCAGGTTTGTGAAGGTGCAAGCCCACTCACAGTGAGGAAGTTCTCCAATGCACCAACAACATTAAAAAAAAAAAAGAAACTAACTTTTTTCATTTATTTTTTAAATAAAAAGTTATGAGATGTGCAGGTATCTATTGTTTCGATCCTTTTTATTCCCAGGTTGTCTACTTCACGGCCACATTCCCGTATCTGATGCTGATCGTGCTGCTGATCAGAGGACTGACTCTGCCTGGAGCTGCCATCGGGATCCAGTTCTACCTCTATCCAGATCTGGGGCGACTGGCCGACCCCCAGGTGCTGTTTTACTTCTGATATTTATTTGAGTTTGAGAATGTGTTTGCACAAAGAAGCAGCTCTTAGCACACACACAGTCATGAGCCCTTCTCTGACTCTTTACCTCAGAGTGCAACAAATCAGTGACCCATAATGTATTCTTGACATGTGCAGGTTTGATGCTTAACCAATGACCAGTCCTAGTATTTTCCATTCACATGAGTCAATAATTTGCATATTAGCACATAGCACGTGAGCTGTACAACGTAAACAGAGATTAACCTGCTTCTTCTTGGTTTATTTCAGGTGTGGATGGACGCTGGCACTCAGATCTTTTTCTCTTATGCCATCTGCCTGGGTTCTCTGACTGCTCTGGGCAGCTATAACAAGTACAACAATAACTGCTACAGGTAATGCAAAGTTCAGAGTTTTTGGACTGAACAGCACATTTCCATGTAAAGTTTAATAATCTATATTACTACTGTTATACTTCTACACACTGAGGACTAGAGACTCTTATGCAGTGATGGGCAGTAGCGTCGCTACATGAGCGAAGATATTAAAGCGACGTAGCGTCACCAAAAGCTACAAATTCCAAAACATGACTGACAGAGGTTTTCTCTCATGACTCTATGTTTGAGTCAGGCGCGCGAACACAGGGGCCACGTTTGGAGACTTTAGCTGAACTATGTCAAGTCCTCGTCTTTAGTTTGGAGACTTTAGCTGAACTATGTCAAGTCCTCGTCTTTAGTTTGGAGACTTTAGCTGAACTATGTCAAGTCCTCGTCTTTAGTTTGGAGACTTTAGCTGAACTATGTTAAGTCCTCGTCTTTAGTTTGGAGACTTTAGCTGAACTATGTCAAGTCCTCGTCTTTAGTTTGGAGACTTTAGCTGAACTATGTCAAGTCCTCGTCTTTAGTTTGGAGACTTTAGCTGAACCATGTTAAGTCCTCGTTTTTAGTTTGGAGACTTTAGCTGAACTATGTCAAGTCCTCGTCTTTAGTTTGGAGACTTTATCTGAACTATGTCAAGTCCTCGTCTTTAGTTTGGAGACTTTAGCTGAACTATGTCAAGTCCTCGATTTTAGTTTGGAGACTTTAGCTGAACTATGTCAAGTCCTCGTCTTTAGTTTGGAGACTTTAGCTGAACTATGTCAAGTCCTCGTCTTTAGTTTGGAGACTTTAGCTGAACTATGTTAAGTCCTCATCTTTAGTTTGGAGACTTTAGCTGAACTATGTTAAGTCCTCGTCTTTAGTTTGGAGACTTTAGCTGAACTATGTTAAGTCCTCGTCTTTAGTTTGGAGACTTTAGCTGAACTATGTCAAGTCCTCGATTTTAGTTTGGAGACTTTAGCTGAACTATGTCAAGTCCTCGTCTTTAGTTTGGAGACTTTAGCTGAACTATGTCAAGTCCTCGTCTTTAGTTTGGAGACTTTAGCTGAACTATGTCAAGTCCTCGATTTTAGTTTGGAGACTTTAGCTGAACTATGTCAAGTCCTCGTCTTTAGTTTGGAGACTTTAGCTGAACTATGTCAAGTCCTCGTCTTTAGTTTGGAGACTTTAGCTGAACCATGTTAAGTCCTCATCTTTAGTTTGGAGACTTTAGCTGAACTATGTCAAGTCCTCGTCTTTAGTTTGGAGACTTTAGCTGAACTATGTTAAGTCCTCGTCTTTAGTTTGGAGACTTTAGCTGAACTATGTCAAGTCCTCGATTTTAGTTTGGAGACTTTAGCTGAACTATGTCAAGTCCTCGTCTTTAGTTTGGAGACTTTAGCTGAACTATGTCAAGTCCTCGATTTTAGTTTGGAGACTTTAGCTGAACTATGTTAAGTCCTCGTCTTTAGTTTGGAGACTTTAGCTGAACTATGTCAAGTCCTCGTCTTTAGTTTGGAGACTTTAGCTGAACTATGTCAAGTCCTCGTCTTTAGTTTGGAGACTTTAGCTGAACTATGTCAAGTCCTCGTCTTTAGTTTGGAGACTTTAGCTGAACTATGTCAAGTCCTCGATTTTAGTTTGGAGACTTTAGCTGAACTATGTCAAGTCCTCGTCTTTAGTTTGGAGACTTTAGCTGAACTATGTCAAGTCCTCGATTTTAGTTTGGAGACTTTAGCTGAACTATGTCAAGTCCTCGTCTTTAGTTTGGAGACTTTAGCTGAACTATGTCAAGTCCTCGTCTTTAGTTTGGAGACTTTAGCTGAACTATGTTAAGTCCTCATCTTTAGTTTGGAGACTTTAGCTGAACTATGTTAAGTCCTCGTCTTTAGTTTGGAGACTTTAGCTGAACTATGTTAAGTCCTCGTCTTTAGTTTGGAGACTTTAGCTGAACTATGTCAAGTCCTCGATTTTAGTTTGGAGACTTTAGCTGAACTATGTCAAGTCCTCGTCTTTAGTTTGGAGACTTTAGCTGAACTATGTCAAGTCCTCGATTTTAGTTTGGAGACTTTAGCTGAACTATGTCAAGTCCTCGTCTTTAGTTTGGAGACTTTAGCTGAACTATGTCAAGTCCTCGTCTTTAGTTTGGAGACTTTAGCTGAACTATGTTAAGTCCTCGTCTTTAGTTTGGAGACTTTAGCTGAACTATGTTAAGTCCTCGTCTTTAGTTTGGAGACTTTAGCTGAACTATGTTAAGTCCTCGTCTTTAGTGCGGACGATCCGGTTCAAATCCGAGTTCAAATTCGTGACGAGGAGAAATTTCAAGCCAAACTCCAGTGGCTGTTCCGCACGGACGAAAGCGAGGACCGGGGGGTGGGCACGGAGACGCCCGCGATGGGGCCCCCAAAGCGCAAAGTGAATGTGAAGTGGCTTCTGATGTAGTAACTACTTTTGCCACATTTGTGTAACTGAGCTTGCTACATTTCTATAGGTGGCAGCTTTTGTGTAGTTAAGCTTAATTTATTGTCGAGTAACTGACAGCTTAGCTCACTACACTTTACAAGTAGCTCTAACACTGCTCTTCTGTTTGTGTTGCAGGGATTGTCTGGCCTTGTGCTTTCTGAACAGTGGGACCAGTTTTGTGGCAGGTTTTGCCATTTTCTCAATTCTGGGTTTTATGGCTTTTGAACAAAACGTCCCCATTTCTGAAGTGGCAGAGTCTGGTACGTTCAGATATAGGTGATCTGTTAGTTTTTATATTATTTGTGTGTATCGTGTCTCTTATATTGTTTTTACATAGGCCCGGGTCTGGCCTTCATTGCTTATCCTCGAGCTGTGACCATGATGCCTTTCTCTCCATTGTGGGCCACGCTCTTCTTCGTCATGATTGTGTTTCTGGGACTGGACAGTCAGGTACACTTGAAATTTTAACTTTTAATGAAATATCACAATGGTGCGGTGGCTTAGTGATCACCCTGTAACTCGAGGCTTAGCAGTTTGAACCTCATATACTGCTGATGTGTTCATTGGGCCTAATACCTCCTTTTTCCTTTGTCCTTTTTAATCCAAACTTTCTCTTGTCGTGTCTCTTTAGTTTGTGTGTGTGGAGAGCCTGGTGACCGCCATTGTTGACATGTATCCGGCCGTGTTTCGACGCAAAAATCGCAGAGAGATTTTCCTGGCATTTGTGGTGCTCGCCTCTTTCTTCATGGGGCTCATTATGTTGATGGAGGTAACACACATTATGCATATTTAAAGATGCTGTATTTTATTGTGTCTTTTTATTACCATACTATTCCACTATAATATATCTAACATGTGCAAATAAATTAATTTATACATTAATCAGACACAATGTTGCATCTTATAGAGCTCAGGATTGTGTGCCATAGCCTGATGTTAAACCAATGGAGATTTTAAGATGCTAAACACCAAACTTAGCATTCATTCCAAACTATTCTGACACTATATTGTGAGGTTTCTTTACTTTTTTATATTGTTTTCCCAATACATTTCACACTTGAGTGCTCTGCACAGGTTCTCATTTTGTAAGAACAAGCAAGTCTTGTTGGATAAATTTAAGAGCTGTTGTTCAGCGCTCAAAGTTATACCATTTCTGTCTGTGCAATAGTTGCAGCAGAGTCTAATTACACTAGCTGTATTACTTATTTTAAAACACAAACATTATCAGTGTAGTTTAATTCGGTAGTCATACATATATTGAGGACCATGAATTATTTTGTTGACTTTTATTTCTCTTTTTAGGGCGGCATGTATGTGTTCCAGCTCTTTGATTATTATGCAGCCAGTGGGATGTGTCTCCTCTTCATGTCCATCTTTGAGACTGTGTGCATTGCTTGGGCCTATGGTAAGATCATTTTATACCATGAGAACCACCAGAGGGCGCTGGTGATATACAGACATAGCTGTAAATTTGTTGTTTTTTGGAAAACCATTTTGTCTGATCGTTTACCATAGCCATTGAAATAAGGAAACTTGGCTAGAGAAGCAATTCAGTAAATGATTGTTGTTCTGTCCACAGTAAAAGTTGTTTTCAGTAAAAGGTTATAAAGATTCATAATATTTCAGTAAAGGTTCATAATAATTTAGTAATAAATATGTCATAATTCATCTGTTATTTTTTCATGCAAAGAAAAACGTCATTGTGCTTAGTTTTGGTTTACTTTCATCTTATTTTGAAGGGCCCAGGAAGTGGTCACAATGCATTATGGGTAACAGAAGCAGTATTCAGTCAGTGGAAAAATGTGTTAGCGTTAACCTGCTTGTTCATGTCCAAATCGTTCATCCTGTGTGTAAAATCTTATCTACACCTACGAAAGCAATGGCTGTGAGTACAATATATGTTTGGTGATTTAAAGAAGTTTTATAAGCTCTGTTGTAGAGATCGTCGTTGCACATGTTATTACTAGGAATTAGACCTAGCCCATGATCTTGCTAGCTCAGTAGCACTGTGTATTAGCATAGTAATACCTCTATCCACGTGTATTAACAACCTAATTAGCATATGAAAAGATCGCAGAAATGTAAAGACTTGTTAAAGTAGCAATTTGTGGTGCTAGTTATTTTCTGAAGCTACTCTGTTTTGTATTGTAAAGCTGATGTACATTTTAATTATGTTTGTTTTCCAGTTTCACTCGAGCTTTTCACGCCACAATTGTAAAGAATTGTAAGCTGTCTTGAAGACCGTATTAAAGGAGTAAGACGCTCAGTTTCCTGGCTCGTGAAAACCGAGTTTGGCTTGCTGTTGATCTGCGTTCACATACAGAGTGTATCTAACACGTAGTGATAACAGTACAATTGTCATGAATTTTATTCATGGAGAGGGAAAAAAATTATGGAGAATCTTTTGAGATGCTGCATCTCGTTTCAAGTTCTCAGCCTCATGATTGAGAAAGATTTTGTGAAAATTCTAAGTAAGAAAAAGTAGAAATGTGTTATATTCAACATCAAACACTTTTGTTATGTCAGGGGCAGATCGGTTTTATGACAACATTGAAGACATGATCGGATACAGACCTGGGCCTTACATCAAGTACTGCTGGCTCTTTCTAACCCCTGCCACATGCATTGTAAGTTACAAACAAGAACAAGTAACACGCATTAGGAGAAAGATGTAAAAATATTCTGTTTTTAACTTATGTAGGATTTTTTTTCATTGTTGATCCCACATTATTGTTCTGATTTGTCTTGCAGGGAACCTTTGCCTTCTCCCTGATCAAATACACTCCTCTGAAGTACAATAATGAGTATGTGTACCCCTGGTGGGGCTATGTGATTGGCTGGCTGCTCGCTCTCTCCTCCATGATCTGCATCCCTCTGTGGATGGTGTACAAACTCAGCACCACACAGGGCTCCCTGAGAGAGGTCAGTGCTTCACACATTCACTCATTACAGTGTCCAAAGAGACTAATTAAAACACAGTCCCTTTAAACTACTGCCCCTGTACTGCTCCCTTGTGACTCAACTGCTCCATTTTACAGCAGTTTCTCCCAAATTGTAATGCGGATACAAGCAGAAATCTGTGGTATGCAAAAAGAGTATTGGAAAAAATGTGCAGACTCCAATTTTTTAAGTATAATTTCATCAGCAAACAACAAAATATCCTGTCTTATAAACTGTGCATAAAAACTGTCACCCTGATCTGTACAAACATGTTCGGATTTTTTTTTTTATTTGTCATATCTTTTTGTCAGTACTTCTATAATGTGAACTTTATTAAAATATAAACCACAAATGTACTTACAATCACAACGCTTCTCAGAAAAATTGCATTTACACATCTTTCCCAAATTGTGCAGTCCTAGTATGTGACGGTGTATTAAAAGTCTCGAGGGGGGTACAGAACTCAAAAAGGATCTGTTGCCTTGTTAAGTGCAGTGGGCATGTTTTACGTCAGACAACTTAAACAATAAATCACTGTTTAAATACATACCAGTAATACTTGCATCCTCGAGATAAATTCTGTTCCTTATTTTATTTTTTTATGTCTCCCCTCAGCGCGTCCAGCTGCTCATCACTCCGTCCGATGATTTGCCCAAAACCAAACGGGAACAGGAAAAGTTACTGGTCATTTTTGCTCCCGAAGACGTCGTGTCTAAGAACGGATACCTCCCTGTGCCACAGGCAGACTCCAACTTATAAAAGGTCAAAGGTTAAGACTCGAGTCTCCCTCAGCTCTGATTTAGAACATCAGCGACCAGTTCAAAATGACAGCAGCCCATTCAACACATAAACATGGGTGTAACTGTGTGAAGAAGCCAGACCTATAATAGTTTGAGCACAGTTGTGGGCGTTTTCAGGGACAGATACCATGTACATACTTTAACTCATCATTCGGAACTCCAAATCCTCCACCTGTCAACTAGATCCTCTCCCTACTGTCCTCATCAAAACCTCCATCCCTGCACTGTCCCCCCTCATAACTGATATCATTCACTCCTCTCTCACCTCCGGTACTGTTCCCTCCGCTCTCAAAACTGCTGCCGTCACTCCGATACTCAAAAAACCCGGTTCTGATCCCTCTGACCTCAATAACTTCCGCCCCATTTCAAACCTCCCCTTCATTTCCAAACTCCTTGAGAAAACTGTTGCTGCCCAACTCCACACCCATCTCTCCTCCAATAACATCTACGAACAATTTCACTCTGGCTTCCGTCCCCTCCATAGCACTGAAACTGCCCTTCTGAAAATCACTAACGACCTCCTCCTCTCTGCTGACTCTGGTTCACTCTCCATCCTCCTCCTGTTAGACCTCAGTGCAGCATTTGACAGCATTTCACACTCCATCCTCCTCGACAGACTTTCCTCCATTGGCATCTCTGGTCCTCCCCTCTCCTGGTTCCACTCCTACCTCTCAGGCCGCTCCCAGTTTATTCAGCTCAAGTCATTCACCTCACACCCTTTCCCTGTCACGTCAGGTGTTCCTCAGGGTTCTGTCCTCGGTCCTCTGCTCTTTTTAATCTATCTTCTCCCCCTTGGTTCCATCTTTAGAAAACACCACATTCACTTTCACTGTTACGCGGATGACACCCAGCTCTACATCTCCAGTAAACCCAACTCCACACTTCCACCCTCCTCCCTGACAGACTGTCTCACAGAAATACAAACCTGGTTCACCTCAAACTTCCTCAAACTTAACGGCAATAAAACAGAACTTCTCATCGGCACCAAATTCACCCTAAGCAAAATAAATCCTTTTTCCATATCCATCGACGGCTCCTCTATCTCCCCCTCCCCTCAGGTAAAGAGTCTGGGTGTCATCCTCGACAGCACACTTTTCTTCACCTCCCATATCAATAACATCACCCGGTCCGCCTACTTCCACCTCAGAAACATCCACCGCCTCCGTCCCTCACTCACCCCACACACCACCGCCATCCTCATCCATAGCCTGGTCACTTCCCGTATAGACTACTGCAACTCTCTCCTGTTCGGACTCCCACAAAAATCACTCCATAAACTCCAACTGGTCCAAAACTCAGCCGCCCGCACTATCACACATACACGCTCCCATCACCACATCACACCTGTCCTGCAACAGCTCCACTGGCTCCCCATCACACACCGCATACACTACAAAATCATACTCCTCACATACAAAGCTATCCACAACCTGGCCCCTCCATACCTGTCTGACCTCATCCACATCTCCACACCTGCCCGCTCCCTCCGCTCCTCCTCCTCCCTGCACCTCACTGTCCCTCCTGCCCGTCTCGTCACTATGGGGAGCAGAGCCTTCAGCCGCTCTGCTCCCCAGCTCTGGAACTCCCTCCCCCATGACCTCCGCAACACACACTCACTCTCACACTTCAAATCTAAACTCAAAACTCATCTGTTTAGAAAGGCCTTCTCACTCTCACTCTGACCACTCTGACCATAACTGCGCTGTCTTTTCATCTGGATTTGATTTTTAAATGTATTTTTAATCTTTTTACACTGTTTTATTTGTATTGTATCATTTTTATGTTCCTTGATGAACGGTGACCTTGAGAGCCTTGAAAGGCACCTAACAAATAAAATGTATATTATTATTAAAGGTCCTATACTACACAAAATTCACTCTTGTGAGCTTTAAGTCATGTTCGAATGCTGTTACCTCATCAAAAACACACCGTGAATTGTTTTTTCTGCAAAGCTCAAAATACTGTTGCACCTTGTGATGTCATGAAGTTGTAGTTTTCAAGTTAACAGCTGCTTTTTGCCTTTAGTTCAGTATAAATTTTCATTTTCAGGGTTGTAAGGATCCAAATGATCCTAGTGAAGGTGTGTGGAGTTGAAAAGTACAGAGAAGCACTTCCTGTATTACCACATCGCAATTCTGTGTGTTAAACATGTGTGAATGGAACAAAACACAACTCCAGGTATGTTTTTGATGAGGAAACAACATTAAAACATAGATCAGAAAATAACATAATATGGGCCCTTTAAAATATAAATGACCATGTTACTATTTTACTATATGTAGACATTGTTATGGGGCCAACAAACCATGTTTTAGAGGGCAGTACATGGTGGACCTGTTATTTCATACTTTTGTGATATACTTTTTGTACATCGCTGTTTCATATTTTGTAAAACTCAAGTTGAAGATGAAATTGTAAAAGAAGTGATTAAAACTTGATACACTTTTTAGACTATAAATTGCACTCTAACATTGCTTTTATATTGTTTCATAAATGACCTGAACAAATGTGATTTATATAAATAAATTCAACCCACTGATGTTGACAGTTCAAATCTCTGCTTCTGACACGGCTCATTGTTGTTGTGTTCTTGAGCAAGACACTTCGCTCACCTGGTCTGTGTTTATATGGCAATTATTAGGCCCGAGCGCCAGAGGCTGTTGAAGGGCGTATTAGTATCGCATAGCGATGCTCATAGGGGGCGGGAACTAAAATGACGCAATGTGACTCGGCCGTAGTGACCAGGGACCCTCGCTATGACGTAGCAATGTGCCAGAGGTTTCCAAAAATGTATAGTTTGTCAGCCAAAAAAAAGCAGAATATTGTTCTCATATCAGAATATTCTTCTTCTTCTTTTTCTCCTTAGCTGGAGGGTTTCTTCTCCCCCGTCTGGGCGTGAGAGCCGACGGTATAATACTCCTTCCCTCTCTACAAAACGACTCCAATGCTGGACGAAACTTAATCTCACTTTTAGCCTCACCTTCTAAATGGTCAAAGATGAACAATGCTTGCTCCCGTAACGCCAGATGACGAGCGCGCATACAAGCTTCAACCTCCTCCTTCCATTCATCCAAAGATAGACCCTTCTTTCCATTAAACAGGGGGCATTTCCGGTCTCGAGACTAACGCACTCACCCATTTTTCACCCAATGAACAATGACGAAAAGTCACGAAATTTGGCCACGTGTTAGAGACTCCGGATGTCTAACTTTTGGCTATTTCCAATTTCAAAAAATAAATAAAATGGCTCATCAGCACTCCCTAAACAAAAACACAAAAATGCATTAGGGAATACGAATGACACCAAAAAAAATGTGCACATAGAATCATGAAATTTAACACAGAAGTCGATCATGACAAGACAAGTAAAAAATATCATGGCCACGCCCCCTGAAAAACCAGAAGGCGGCCATCTTGGATTAAAGTTTGCGAAGCTTAAACATAGTCCTCCGAAGGCGCTCACCCGAACGGCCTCAGATTTGGTCCAGGGGCGGCCACCAGGGGCCCGATGACTTCCCCAAATAATATTTAACACAATATTACACGCACATGTTTACTCCGATCGTGCTGAAATTTGAATCACTAATGCTGCTCTCAGCCTGAATACAATACACCAGTGGTCCCCAACGTTTTTGTCACCGCGGACCGGCCAACGCTTGACAATTTCACCGCGGACTGAGGGCTGGGGGGGCTTCTTCATAACATTGCACCAACAACATAACCAGTGTGTGAAATACCCGTCAGTATTCAGGGGTTCTCCATCTCCGAATTGTTGAGCAATACAGATCTACATTTTCAATATGCAGAAGCCTGTGCAAAGTTGTGTAATTACAATGTGAGCAAACGAGTGAATATGATATTTTCTGATCTATGTTATAATGTTGTTTCCTCATCACAAACCTGCATGTTTGGCTGGAGTTCTTCTCTCAAACTGAAAACACTGTTCCACCTTGTGATGTCATGTGGTAATACAGGCATTTCTCCACTGTGTTTTTAAACTCCATCCAACTTCACTAGTGTTGTATAAGTTTTCAGCTTGTCCAAGAAAGGGTGGAAGTAAAAGGCTGAAGACCGACTGGACGTCCTAAGCAGGAAAAGTTTATTTACCATCAGTACGGGCCCAGGGGTCTTGAAAAGTCAACATAGTCTGAGATCAAAAGTGAACGTAGTCTGATCTTTGAGTGTTCAAGCCCCTTTGACTTTGGTTTATAAAGCGAGTGGGTCAGACTATGAAGTGATAGTGGTGCCAGTGGTGTGTTAAGAGAAGATCATGGTGTAAATACAGCTTTTGTGAGTCAATGTTCAACTCAGAGATTTACATGGAGGATAAATTACTTAATCTCTATTATAACTAGAATCATATGGATAATTTCAGCCCTGATATTGCCAGTCTCTACTGAACTAAAGGTAAATGGAGCTGTTAACATGAATAGTAGCACTGCATGACATCACAAGGTGGAACAGAGCATTTTGAGTGGTAGCAGTGTAGACAGACTCATATTAGAGGATCACTGAACACAACTCCAGGTATGTTTTGAGGTGGTAACAGCATTAGAACATTGCTTAAAAATGTTAAAATTGTTAATAATCTGATACAAGCAACATTCTCTAGAAGTGCTTCTGACTGTTTAGATTTCAGTAAAAAATAATGGGATAAATTATAGAAAAGCAATGAATACAGTCAAGACAATAATGATTTTTTAGTCATTTACCTGCTTTATCTCACCTGCTTCTGTATCTTCTTTCACAGGTTACGGAGGAAAGAAAGGCGTCCTGGAGAAGTGCTCGTCGTGTAAAGGCAGAGGGGCGCAGGTCAAAGGTAAGGTAAGGTAAGGTTTATTTATATAGCACTTTACACAGACACATGTCCCCAAAGTGCTTTACACAGCATTTTACAGAGCATTCTTCATTCACTCCATACCCGGTGGTGGTAAGCTATTGTTATAGCCACAGTTGCCCTGGGGCAGACTGACGGAGGTGCGGCTGCCAAGCCAAGCGGCGCCAACAGAACATGCAAACTCCACACAGAAAGGCCCGGGCAACCCGGGGATCGAACCCGCAACCTTCTTGCTGTGAGGCATGAATGCTAGCCACTCCGCCACCGTGCCGCCAAAGGCAGAGGGCCCAGGTCAAAGGCAGAGGGCGCAGGTCAAAGGCAGATTGGTCCAGGCAGGATTCAGTAGATCCACAACAGGTGCTCATTCTGCCAGGGACAAAGGGAGAAGTTCAGCTCCACAGATCACTGCAAGAAAGAGACCAGGAGTTCTGTTTTGTTTCTTTTCATTCACACATGTTTAAAGCACAAACCCTGCAGATTTAGGCGAGTAGAGTTCTTCTCTCAAACTGAAAACACACTATTGCACCTTGTGATGACATGTGGAATCGCCCGTCTCTGTTGAACTAAAGGAAAAAGGAGCTGTTAACTTGAAAACTACCATTTCATGACATCACAAGGTGGAACAGAGCATTTTCAGCTTTGGAGATGTAGACAGACTCATAATTAAGGGTTACTCAAACATGCAAATGCAGCAAAACACAACTGCACAGGAGAAATGAAGGTCAATTACCGGTTCTTTTCTGTTTCAGACCTCGTTTTAATCAGCACAGTTGCTGCCGTGTTAAAAGGCACTGTTCAGAAAGAATCTGTTCAGGTACATAAATGTACATTTACAGTACAAAATCGTTCTGTATATGCAGTAAATATCTCATTTTTCAACATGGATATCAGCGCTTATAGCCCGGTTGCGGCTTGTATATCTGTAAAAAAAATAAAAAATAAAGTGGATGCGGCTCATATGCAGATGTGCTCTATAGTCCAGAAAATACAGTAATCTTCTCAAACTAAAACACCTAGTACATTACTGACAGTAATTGTGTCTCCAGCTTCTCAATAACAGACAGCGCTTTAAACCCATCACATGTCCTATTGTCATCTGAGTGGCAGTGTTCTTAAATTTGCTTTTGTTTACAGATTGAATTCCCAGAAAATAGACGGGCTCCCTAAACACCTCATGTACCAGCTGGAGAGACGACTGCCTCCCAGAGAGGACGTGATGCTGACGGTCACATGGGGGAGGTGGACCTGGTGGAGGTGGAGGTCCAGGCCCAGCAGAGGAAGCTCCAGGGAGAGTTTACGAGGAGGACGAAGACGCCCCACAGTCAGGAGTCCAGTGCCAGACACAATGAGCCGCTCCTCTGCCCAAACTCAAAGTGGCTGCCAGAGTTTTGTGTTCCTCCATCTTTATTTAAGTGTGTTTTTGTCCAATTCTACTTTCTGTGAGGGTAATTTCATATTTTTGGTAATAAAAGGCACAATATTTACAAATGTGGTCTTAATTTATTGTCTCTTCTCAGTGTAGAACTAAAAATAAACCTGTCAGGAGTTTTTACATGGTTGTAAACGAATATTAGTGGGAGTCAGTAATTAGTGGTAGTAATTCTGGTGTGCTGTTTTCTGGAGGGTCTGCACCTGCTTTTCTCCATGGTGATGTTAATACTTTGCCTGGAATGTTCAGCACCTTTACTCCCTCTTTATTGGTTAGTTGTGTGATTTTTTAAAAACTGCTCATTGGCAGTGCAATAAAAAACTTTTCCACCACAATAGAAGGAACTCTGTCCTTTGAGATTCTAGACTTCTGTACTTTGCCCTGAAATATCTAAAAGGTAAATGCACAAATGTGGAACCTGTGTGTTTCTATTAGTGATACACCCAAGAACTGACTGGATTACAATCAAACAAAATGTCATTTTAATAATATTTTTAGCTATATATGACCTATAGAAAGTTATGATGTCATTTGAAATCCAGCAACAGCTTAGGCTGGATTTATAATATATCTATATTAGTGGTGGGCATAAATAAATTTTTATATATATATATCTACATCTATATCCACACTGGTTTTGCTCCTAACACCCTTGGGGGGGATTCGGACCCAGGACCGCCATGGGAAAGTCCAGTGACTAACCCATTGAACTAACCAGCCGCTTGGGGGCTCATCCCGGACGAGGTGCTGTGTTTTGAAGGGGCACAAAACACTTCCTGCCCCTAAACCCACCAATAGCTTTAGGACACGTGGCCTGGTGATTAGCGCCAGGTGAGTGTGATTAAGTAGCACAGGTGTGTATAATTAGGCGCGCCCCGGTGCTCACAGGATATGTGCAGAAGAGGAGAGCTCCACCGGGAGCAGCGGATACGTGGATTTGTTTGTGACAGCAGCGCTTTGGTTTTACGCTCTTCTAACGCGCATTTACCCACAGCAACATGGACATGTGAAAGTTTATCACTGCAGCTCCAGAACAGCTAAACTCTGGGAAAGGCGCATATTTGGCCACAGCACGTGCAGCTCCAGAACGCCATGAAAAGGCGCATATTTGGCCACAGCACGTGCAGCTCCATGCTACGCGGGGCTACGGAGACGGTGCAGCGGCGGGGCCGCGGAGACGGTGCAGCGGCGGGGCCGCGGAGACGGTGCAGCGGCGGGGCTACGGAGACGGTGCAGCGCGTCCAGATCACCGCGTCAGCATGTTGAACCAGGCGAAGAAGCCAACACCAGATAAGATTTACCAATATGGTTTTACGTGTTGCCTGACCAGCCAAGACCCAACCGTACACACTTTTACTACTTTACTACTTTATAAAGCCTGTTACAGTCGAACCGGATGTTTCTGAAATCCCTCATACAGGTGGGATCTATAACAAAGGAGAAATATCAACTGTTTTTTTCCAACTGGATAAACTGAACTGAATTTCTTTGCGGTACAATAATCCATTTGGTGACATGTTTTTAGACTGTTTTGGCTGGTCTCTCAACTTCACCCGTTGGTGAACTCGACCGACTATCGCAGTGTTTGGTTTTTTGTCGCAGTGTTGGTGAATAATGTTCGTGCTGCCGCTGTTTCTCGCTCTGCTTGGTTTTTTAATGCAATGTGGTTTTAATAATGCTTTGTTGGGCTTTCATATGGCATTTGTGGCAATGCTTTTGTTGAGAGGAAACGCTGTGTTTTCGTAGTGTAGATGTGTCTAAATATAAGGGAAAACCGGTCGAACATGTCGTGAAATTTTCTGGAAAAAGGTAAGTGAACACTGAGAAATGAAACAGGCTAGAACCCGATACTCAGAAAAACAAGAGGCCCGGTAGAGTTCAATTTGTCAACTGGATAAAGAGTTTTTGGTAGATGTTTCACTGCTCATCCAAGCTGTTTCTTCTGTTCTTGTCCACTTAACAAAGTGAATTCTACCCTTTGCCATTTTTAGCTGATGATTAATGCCGTAAACAGGGAGGTCATTATAGTTCTGTGGGTGAGGTAGGCAGGCTTTACGAATTTCTTATGATCCGTTCTTCACCATTGCCAGTGCTCCAGGAGCAGGTGAGGCAGGCGCACTTAACGAATTTTTTATGATCCGTTCTTCACTATTGTCAGTGCTCCAGGAGCAGGTGAGGCAGGCGCACTTAACGAATTTCTTAGTACTTGACAAATTTTTGCGTTTGACCCGTTCTTCAACCATTACCAGTGCTCCAGGAGCAGGTGAGGCAGGCGCATTTGACGAATTTCTTATGATCCGTTCTTCACCATTGCCAGTGCTCCAGGAGCAGGTGAGGCAGGCGCACTTGACGAATTTTTTAGCACTTGACGAATTTCTTACGATGGCGATTTTTTTTTTTGCATTTGACCCCCCCCCAACTCTGTACATTGAGCATACAGCCCGCAGCCATATAGTTCTATGCCCGCAGCCATATAGTTCTATGCCCGCAGCCATATAGTTCTATGCCCGCAGCCATATAGTTCTATGCCCGCAGCCATATAGTTCTATGCCCGCAATTTCCCATAGAAGCACAAGGCATTTTTTACTAAATCAAACTCCTCGTGTTCGGCTGACGAGGCATCCACAGCTTTCATAACGGCCAAATTTTGTAGGGATTATAATGTATTTTCACAATAAGAACTTAAAAAAAAATATATAGTCAAAGCACCTAAAAATCAGCTTTGTATTAGTTAGCCTAGCCCAGCGCTAGCTCTGCTCTAGCAGCGCTCTGACTGGTCAGAACTACGTTTCTGATGTCACACATTGGGCTGCGGAAGTAAAACTTTTGGGGTCATGCGCCAAGGCGCACAGTCCATTTAAAACAATATGGCGCCATTTTGGATTCATCCAGATTTTATTATAGTTCTATGGGCCATCGGATTTTTTACCTTGCTGTGCCAACTAGTAGTGTACTGCTAAACGCTACTGGGACATTTCATTACTAACCATTTTTCAGGTTTTGGATGGAGTCTAACCTTTTTCTTTTTTTACAGGCAGCAGTTTTTTGTAATGTTTTTACATTAAAGTTAAAACATGTCTGCCATTATATTACTAACCCATACTTTTTTTTAGGCTGGCGTCTAACTTTTTTTTTATTTTATTTTTTTATTACAGGAAGCAGTTTTACTATCACCATGTTGATTTTAAGTATTTATTGTTATAACATAAGCTAATGCTAAATCTACTTAAATTCATGTCTAGTTTACTGACTAACACATTTTCTGGTTTTAGGATGGCGTCTAACCTTTTTTTTTTTACAGGCAGCTGTTTGTCATGTTTTTTTAAGCATTTATTGTTCATGTCTAGTTTACTAACATACATTTTCTGGTTTTAGGATGGCGTCTAACCTTTTTTCTTTTTTTACAGGCAACAATTTTTTGCCATGTTTTTAAGCATTTATTGTCCATAACTAAAGCTCAATCTCCTTCAGTTCATTTCTAGTTAATCATGTTTTAGCTTTAGCCGTGTTTAAATTTGCCAAATCTACCTCATGTCTTGCAACTGTGAGGCATAAAGATCATCTGCGGCAACTGCAGCGGATGATCTGTTAATTATTTATTATTTAAACACAGCTAAGACTAAAACATGTCTGTCATGTTACTGACTAGCCCTTAAATTTTAACATTGCTAAGATAAACTATGCTAGCTTTAGTTGTACTGCTAAGCTAAACGCTACTGTGACATATAATTTACATGTGGTGGTGGGGAGGTGTCTAACCTCTTTTTACAGGGAGCAGTTTAATTATCAGTTACTAAAGCTACTTAAATTCATGGCTCGTTTATTTCAATACAGCTAAAGCTAAAACATTATGTTTGACACATGTTATTGACTAACCTGTAAATGTTCTGGTTTTAGGATGGCGTTTAACTTTTTTTTTTCAGGGAGCAGTTTTATTATTGCCATGTTGATTTAAGCATTTATTGTCCATTGTAAAGCCAAGTCTTAATGTCTTGCAACTATAGCAGATTTTAGATTATTATTTGAATACAGCTAAGGCTTAAACATGTGTTATGTTACTGACTAGCCTAGCATAGCTAAACTGTTGCCGCTAGTTGTGTACTGCTAAGAAACGCTACTGTGACACATAATTTACATGTGGTGGTGGGGAGGTGTCTAACCTTAACATGCTAATCCAACCTTTTATAGGTAGCACTGGGATATGTGGACTACTGAGAAATGAACGTTCACCTCTATTTGAAGTCCAAACGTCACCTCAAGAGATGAAGTAACTGTGAGAATTTATCAGAGGAAATACCCAAAAATATGGAATGAATAAAGAAACTATATCATTTAAAATGGATGCACAAATTTAATTCACCCAAACACCTTTCATACCCAAATACGTCAAAGTTAAAGAAAATGGAGCCCTGAGGAGCCATCTATTAAAGTGCAAACGCTGAACAATGACTAAACAATTACATTTTTGAAAAATGGATTGCATTGTGGACAACCTACAAACAAAACATGTCCTGGGACTAATCTGGAGGAAAGGAGTCTTACCTGGCACAAAGAGTTTGAATGTTGATCCTGGGATCCCAAAGGAAGGAAAGACAAAGGCTGGAGGCTGAGAGAATCGCACAAGATGGAGAAATGTTCAAACCCGAACATTTTAAATCAAGCTGCTGATTACTTTCCCTTGTGAGGGGAATTCACTCTTTGCATTTAAGCCATTTATCACCTTGACTTTTGGGCCACACACACCGGCTGAGTGTAATGGTTCAAACCTTCTTCCTGCTGCTGGTTTCACAGGTTTTATTGGTCTGTCCATGCAGACTTGAACTCGGTAGGTATTTGAGGTCTGTCCGTGCAGACTTAAACTCGGTAGGTATTTGAGGTCTGTCCATGCAGACTTAAACTCTAGGTATTTGAGGTCTGTCCGTGCAGACTTAAACTCGGTAGGTATTTGAGGTCTGTCCGTGCAGACTTAAACTCGGTAGGTATTTGAGGTCTGTCCGTGCAGACTTAAACTCGGTAGGTATTTGAGGTCTGTCCGTGCAGACTTAAACTCGGTAGGTATTTGAGGTCTGTCCGTGCAGACTTAAACTCGGTAGGTATTTGAGGTCTGTCCGTGCAGACTTAAACTCGGTAGGTATTTGAGGTCTGTCCGTGCAGACTTAAACTCGGTAGGTATTTGAGGTCTGTCCGTGCAGACTTAAACTCGGTAGGTATTTGAGGTTCTCTGTGAACCTTGTGTCATCTCAAAACAAGATCTGAATATGCCAACGATGCTTGTTACTGTAAGGTTTTGGTTTTGGGCCTGAACTGGTGTGTGCCAGATTCTAAACATTGGCACAGTTTTGGAGATCTAAATGTGAAGCAGATTTAAGCACTGATGTGTGATGGTCTCATGAGTCTGAGACAATAAAACCCCTGATTACAAACTAACATTTCCACAGGTTTAACTGTTTTTGATTTTTTACTTTGCTTAGTCAGTTCCAGGCCAAGACCCTGACCTCGACTTACTGAATTTGATGGGTTTGTATTTGATTTTGTCTGAACTGGTCTAACTTTGGGCCAGATTTGGACTGGTTTGAGTGTAATAACTCTGGTCTTAACCTTTACGCTAGACTGAAAAACTGGTTATTCTAAACTAACACTTCCACAGGTTTAACTGATTTTTCTGTTCATTTACTGTGAAAACCAGGTCTGAACTGACAATCTTGGGTTTTTAAATGTGTTTTGTATTTGGTCTGGTCTGAAGTGGTCTAACTTTGGGCCAGATTTGGGACTGGTTTGAGTGTAATAACTCTGGTCTTAACCTTTTATGCTAGACTGAAAAACTGGTTATTCTAAACTTCCACAGGTTTAACTGATTTTTCTGTTCATTTCGCATCAAAACCAGGTCTGAACTTGACAATTTTGGGTTTTTAAATGTGTCTTGTATTTGGTTTGGTCTAAATGTGCCCGATTTGGACTGGTTTGAGTGTAATTGCTCTGGTCTTGACACTTCCACAGGTTTAACTGATTTTTATTCATTTAGCATGAAAACCAGGTCTGAACTTGACAATCTTAGGTTTTTTTTTAATGTGTTTTGTGTTTAGTTTGTTTTGAACTGGTATAAATGTGCCAGATTTGGACTGGTTTAGAGTGCGATGGCTCTGAACTGAGATACTGGTTATTCTAATCTCAAACTCTTCCTCAGGTTTGCATTGTTAATTGACCTTTAAACCATCTGTTAACATTTCTTTTTGAACACTGTGATTTAACACAAGGTTAAGTGTCTTACTAATGTTGTGGGTCATTGCCGCCATTTTGTTTGTTTGTTGATTCTGACTTTTCTGAAATCTCAATGTTTTACCTAAACTGTTAAACGAGTCTTCACAGGTCCCCGAGGCTGCTGTTTGTGGTGAGTATCTGCGCACTTACTAACACACTAACCTTAAAAAACACGGGCGGTGGGTTAATCCAGCCACAGAGGGCGCTGTGCCCCTCTGTGCCAGTCCCCAGCCTGGACAAATGGAGAGGGTTGCTTTGGCATAAAACCACCGCCTTTATCATGATCCACACATGAGAAACCCTTTATTATTCGCCTGTGTATGTCTCTAAAGCTCAGTGCTCTGTTCACCTGCTGATGTCATGCAGTGGTGGTTTGAGAGTTAACTGCTACTTTTTTATCTTTAGTTTCATGGAGATGGTGAAACTCCGCTCTCAGTCTCCGTCTCCTCAGAAACGACGATGCTGTCAGGGCCAAAGAAGCCGCTGGACACGCCGACTAATGCTGAACTGGAGAAGATGGAAAAGCTTGAAGCACTTGTTGAACCTGCAGGTAGGGCTACTTTAAAAATAACAAATATTTAGAATTGATTTTATTTAAAAAAAAAATTAAAACATGATTTATTTTCTCTTTGATTGCTGGTAATTTATTGCAAAAAAAATTAATAATTTTGTTGTAGTTTTAACAGTTGTAGTGGTTATGAATTATGCAAAGGAGGAAAACCTACACAATAGTTTCTCTGGAGCTTAATCATGTGCAGGCCTGCCTCTTTTTCATCATGCAGTATTGTTTACATTTTATTTCTTTGGCACTTTATGTACAGGACATAATGATTTTACTCTTTATATAATTATATTACTCTTATTATATTTATATATCTGTTATTAATGGCACTCTTTGGTTTTTCATGGCAGGTATGTGGCTGAGCTTTCGGGTGATGAACAGTACATCTCCTGCAATGCGCCATTTGTTCCTGGTGATGGAGACGACGACCCAGACCATGTGCTCCAGTTTAAAGCAGCCTTCACGTCTGACCTGTCAAAGCGGAAGGAAAGCCCCAATGTCCAGTGGTCGAAAATGGCAACAGCTCTTCACCCCAGATTTAAGGACCTGAAAAGCCTCCCGAGATCTGAAAGAGGAAGTCTGGAAGCTTCATGCAGCTTGCTTCTCACAGGGAAATGGACCCAGGTCCACCTCAAAATAAAATAAACCTCCTGTTGGCTGATTCAGATTAAGTGAACCCAGAATCGGACATGACTGTGGCTCGGTGCAGAGGTGAGGACTGAACACGCAGCAGCCGACCCAAGCTTGGCACCTCTGGCAAACAAATATCTGGCTACACCTGCAGCAATGGTGCCGTGTGAAAGACTTTTCTCACTCTGTTCATACACTGATGTTGCATATTACTAAGTTCACTGCTGTTATTTCAAGCTAAGAAGTATGTGTTTGTAATGTTGCCATTTTATTTTTTAATAAGCATAAGAGTGTAATCTGACTCAAAGTTCTGACTCTGCTCTGCACTTTCCTGAAAGAAAATAAACAAAAGGGCAAAAAGGAAATTCTTTTTGTGTTTGATTCTCAATTAAGAAACGGTGGTAATTGCTTTACATTATGGCTTTAAAACTGAAAATGCAAAATAACAATTTTAAACATGCAATGCGATTATAAATATATAATTTTGATATGCAACTTTGTACTAATAACTGGATAATGGTTTATGGTTTAAATTAGGGCTGTCAAATGATTAATTTGGTTTGGATTGGATCACCCCTTGGTTTGAATCCTACTTGTCCCACAGACAAAGGCAATACAATAATTCAAAGTACGGGCGTATTTTGCCCCGCTGGCGGAGCTCTTGTTATAGATGTGTACAGTATTTTGGTTGTTTCTTTACAGTAATCTTAGTTGGATAACAGTTCTCTTGTCTGCAGTAACAAAGTCACTAAACTGAGAATTCAGTTTAGAAACTTTTTGCTATGGTCAACAGCGCCCACTTAAGTCAGAGAAGGGTATTGCCTAACTACGTGTCCGGGTCTAGACTCTAGAATGATTTGTGTAAACCTGGCTTTCTCAGCATCACCGTGCATCTGAAGATCTGTCCCCCTTCGCCTGTGCACTCCCAGATGAGCTACAGTTCAAGGAACTCTACGCCGCCCCCAGTGCTCCGGGTACAGAGGACCGACAACTGTCAATCTGACTTTATCAGGAAACATCACCCTTGTCTCCCCAGCTACAAAAGGAGCCCAGACCTATCTAGAGACTACTACAGCAGACCGAGAGCCCACTTTGAAGACTCCTGTGCAGAGACCATTCTGTAGTGTCAAATGTATTGTCAACTTTACCCTTTTGGCAGAACAAGACATTCGATTGTGAAGAAACAACCAAAATGTGTTATGAACAAGTGTTTTCTTGCCATTGTATTGTACTGTTTAGCTAGTGTTACTCATGCTTTACATTGGAGACAATGTGTAGGCCAATTTGCTTGTTTATAAATTGTGGAATCAATTGTCTTATTACCAGGTCTAATGCACAGCAAATAAAGAAGCAGCACTGGATTGCATGAACTTTATTGAAAAGTATTTAACATATTTAAAACAAAAAACAGCAATTTGAACAATTCTTCCAAAACAGGAGTTTCCTAGTTTCCTCCTCTCAGACGCAGCACTAAGTGGAGGGTGGATTCCTTCTGGATGTTGTAGTCTGAGAGGGTGCGGCCATCTTCAAGCTGCTTACCAGCGAAAATCAGCCTCTGCTGGTCAGGAGGGATACCTTCTTTGTCCTGGATCTTTGCCTTCACATTCTCAATGGTGTCACTGGTTTCCACCTCCAATGTGATGGTCTTTCCAGTCAGGGTCTTGACAAAAATCTGCATACCGCCTCTCAGACGCAGCACCAAGTGGAGGGTGGATTCCTTCTGGATGTTGTAGTCTGAGAGGGTGCGGCCATCTTCAAGCTGCTTACCAGCGAAAATCAGCCTCTGCTGGTCAGGAGGGATACCTTCTTTGTCCTGGATCTTGGCCTTCACGTTCTCAATGGTGTCACTGGTTTCCACCTCCAATGTGATGGTCTTTCCGGTCAGGGTCTTGACAAAAATCTGCATACCGCCTCTCAGACGCAGCACCAAGTGGAGGGTGGATTCCTTCTGGATGTTATAGTCTGAGAGGGTGCGGCCATCTTCAAGCTGTTTACCAGCGAAAATCAGCCTCTGCTGGTCAGGAGGGATACCTTCTTTGTCCTGGATCTTGGCCTTCACGTTTTCAATTGTATCACTGGGCTCAACCTCCAAAGTGATGGTTTTACCAGTCAGAGTCTTAACAAAGATCTGCATTTTGCTCTGTCAAAAGAAAAGGGACATTTGATTTTATTAATTGTACAAAGAGGCCGGTAAAGCCATCTCTCGCGCAGGACCGGTAAAACAAGTTAGCATACCCAACTAGTGTCGGGTAAGAACTTGTAGAAGTAAGCTATGTTTAATTACTGTACTCCAATAATTTTGGCGAGTATGATATACTGATATTAGATTAGAGTGACTAGGTTTGTGCGAGTTAACCAACCACTATGGCTAGCAACCAGTTAGCTTGTTAGCGTTAACGGGCGACGTTGTAATCATTAACATGCCATTAATCAATTTATAATATTACTAAATTTAACAAGAGCTCCGCCAGCGGGGCAAAATACGCCCGTACTTTGAATTATTGTATATAGAATTAAGTTAGAATTTGTCAAACCTAGTTAAAGATGAATTGTTGGTGCAGTTTGGAAGATTCCAATACTGGCGTTCTATGGCACATACCGGTAAGCACAATAAGGCAGTTCACTACCAATATAATAATAACAAGTGTGAAAAAACCTGAAGTCACATAAAATTGATACCACTGACCTACAGCATGGAAGTTCGTCTGCGGTTTCTCTGCTGTGTCTTTCTCTGTCGAGTCTGACCAATTTTTGATATCAAGTCTCGAAACATTCACCCCCCACAGCTCCAGAATAACGTTCACTTTGTCTTTGTCTTTTGAAGTCAAAGCTCAAAGTCAAAGTCGTCATGGAGACAGAATCGACCTGTATGACATCACTCAGCTCAGTTCCGTCATGACGATAGAGGAATTATTTTTCTGTAGCCTATATTTTCAATATTGGTTTTTCAGATTCTAGAACGTGATGATGTCACACCTGCAAAGGGGGGAAATTATTTACAACCTGCGTGAAGTCGCCTCATCAGAGTCAAACCTGCACAAAAACTCAATCGTTTGTGCTTCGTTTGTGCTGTGACAGACGGACAGACAGACGGACAGACGGACAGACGGATGGACAGCGCCATACCATAATACGTCCCGTCTTAGAACGGGCGTATAAAAATATACAATAAAATACACAAATACAGTATACCTTATATATATATCGGCGCATGGTTCACAGGATCAGGTCACTGCTTTACTAAAGAAAGTAAAGACGGGGAAGGCCAGGGGTCCTGATGCCATCTGTGGGCGCACATTGCACCACTGTGCCACCCAGCTCAGTGCTGTTTTCACTAGACTGTTTCAGATGTGTGCCGATCTTGGTCAAATTCCTTCTCTGTGGAAGACATCGACAGTGGTACCTCTCCCTAAATCGAACAAATCAAAGGAGTTGTTTGAGTTCAGGCCAGTGGCACTCACATCTTTAGTCATGAAGACTTTTGAACAGATTTTAAAGACTCATATCTTGTTTTTAACTGAAGGGAAATTGGATCCACTACAGTTTGCGTATCAGCCCAATAAGGGAGTGGAGGATGCTAAACTTTTTTTATTGAACAGTGTCTATAAGCACCTTGAAAATGCCAAGGCACATGTGAGACTTTTATTTGCGGACTTTTCCTCTGCTTTTAACAAAATGCAGCCCCATGTCCTGATTCAAAGACTGGCTTCAGATTTTAATCTTCCGGACCAGCTCCTTTTATTGATTTTAAACTTTCTCACCGACCGGGTCCAGCGTGTTTTTGTCAATGGACGATTGTCTCCTCCCTCTATCTCTAACACTGGATCACCTCAAGGTTGTGTGCTTTCACCTCTCCTTTTTATTTTGTACACAGACAGCTGCAGATCCTCAGAGGAAAACAGATTTCTCATCAAATTTTCGGATGACACGGTCCTGGTGTCACTACTTTCAGGATCTGAGGAGAATCATGGCCCTGCGCTGGGGCAGTTTGTCAAATGGTGTGAGGACAACTATCTGGATTTAAATGTTGCTAAAACCAAGGAGATGGTGATTGATTTTAGACGTACACCTTCTCACAGTGTTAGTGTCATCCACAGTGATGTTGTCGAAATTGTCGACAGTTACAAATATCTGGGCACTGTGATGGACAATAAACTGAAATTTGACATAAACACTGAAACCATTGTTAAACGAGGGCAGCAGAGAATGTACCTGTTGAGAAAACTGAACTCTTTTAACGTAAACAAAACTATTCTCAACAACTTTTATTGTTCTTTTATTGAAAGTCTGCTCACTTTCTCCTTCATTTGCTGGTTCCAGTCCCTGTCCTTGAAGGATAAAAACAAACTGCAGAGCATTGTTAAAACTTGCTCAAAAATCATAGGGGTCAAACTGAGGGAGCTGCATTCTCTGTGGGAGGAGCGAGTGCTGAGCAAAGCCAAGTGTCTCCTGGCTCAGCCCCTCCATCCTCTGACTCCTGACTTTATCCTGATGCCTTCAGGACGTCGTTTTTATGCTCCGGTACGGAAGACTAACCGCTTCTCCAATTCTTTTGTGCCTTCAGCTATTAAATTGCTAAATTCTGAGGGTTGTGTTTTTGAGGTTTTTGCACGGTCATATGTATATTGTTCTTGAGTTCCACTTATGTCTGAATGGTCTGACACACTGTGTGTTTGTGCATGTGAGAACTGCTCTGTGAAAGCTGCAAACGAATTGCCCTCTGGGATCAATAAAGTTTTCTGATTCTGATTCTGATGCCCCACATATTTTGCCTCTTCATGAAGACAAAGCTTCAAAGACTTCAAAGCTTTGAAGTATCCACAGACGGACGGACGGACAGACGGACAGACGGATGGACAGCGCCATACCATAATACGTCCCGTCTTAGAACGGGCCCGTATAAAAAGACGGGACGTATTATGTTATGGCGCTGTCCGTCCGTCTGTCCGTCTGTCCGTCCGACTGTGGACACTTCAAAGCTTTGAAGTCTTTGAAGCTTTGTCCGCGCTCTAACTCGACAACCGTTTCACCTAGGAATGTCAAACTTCATGGCTGGACACCCCATGGGTCAAGGATGTTCCCTATTGATTTCAAGGTCACAGGGTCAAAGGTCAAGGTCACGGCCCGACCCTTTGCGAAAACCTGCCCGTCGCTCTTGCTAACTGTGATCGTTTCCTTCTCTGTCTTTATCTTCCATCTCTGTCCTTTTATGTTACGTGCCATAGATCAGAACTCTCTTCTCAAATGTTCTGCTGCTGAAAGCGAGAACAACCCACATTCTCTGCTTCTTTGAGCTTTGACACATTAAAGCTTTGTAGTGTCTTTAAGTTCTGTTGCTGCAATCTGATTGGTGGAATTCCGATTCTAGAATGTGATGATGTCATACTCATACTCCTACTGCAAGAGCCAGATTTCCCTATTGATTATCCGTCCGTCTGTCTGTCCGTCTGTCCGTCTGTCTGTGGACAATTTCTTGTCCGCGCTCTAACTCGACAACCGTCTCACCTAGGAATGTCAAACAATAATTCAAAGTACGGGCGTATTTTGCCCCGCTGGCGGAGCTCTTGTTCCCAAAGTGTTTATGATGACGTCAGTGGGAGCGCACTGTGTGCAGAGGCTGAGGTGCACCGGGTCAGGCCTCATCAAATCTAATGCATCACCCTCCCCTCTTCACTATCATTACCCACGATGCAATGCAAAACTGTCCTCACACTCACAAAACAACTGCATTTGCAACTGTATTTATACTAATAGTATGGGAGAGGATGAAGATGAGTAACACTACTTAAAGGAACACAAATTGCCACTTGTACTTATACCTTCTACAGTATTTTTTTTTATAACATCTTCTTGCTCTCATATTACATGTCATAACTGGAGATTGCAGTGCACTGTGGGACAGAAATTCATTACAGTTAATAAGAACTTTTTCAGCCTGTTGTAAATTACAGATAGTTTGTGGTTTGAAAATACATGTAAATATTGTATTTTCACACGTTCGCTGATGGTGGGTCCACTATGCTTGTCTCCATGGAGATCTTATCGCTTTGTCTGGAATGTTTCACAATATGGCATTGATTAAACTTACCTCTATGGACACGAGCAGCATTATCAGGCCAAGTTATAGATCAGATCTGTGGAGAGGAAAGCTTGTTCACAGTAAGAATGCATGTTTTCAAGCTATACTGTAGCAGTTAAAACACTTTTAATTGAACGTATACAAGATAGATAAGTTTAATGCCTTACTGTGGAATATTCCAAGCAAAGAGATAACATTGACAAGCAAACGTCAGATATTTTTGTGAGTATTTATATCCCTATGCTTTATGGGGCTTTTCCTATAAACTGGAGCTAACCTTAAGCATTATTATTAACTAGAAAACATGGATTTTTTTAGATGCAGTTTGAGTAGGTCTATATGTTTACCTGTGTGCTGGTTCATTGTGAGAATATAAAAAATATGATTAAGCATTTATTCCTAACAAAAGAATATATATTTCTTATTAATACTGTGATAATAAATAAATATACATATAAAATGACAGTAAATAGATCAGACATAGTATTGAACCCTTTATTGCAGTGTAGCATAAAAAGCATGACTTTTTTTGTACAGTTTTATTAGAAAAATATATTACTTTGCTTCACAGACATTACAGCTTTTATTTTATTGTAACTACTCAAATTTACCACTAATATAAGAATCACATAAGACAACACTTTAACTCACATGTCAAACAAAAGGCACTGTTCATTATTCAAATCAGCAATAACATTTACCAACACAGTCGATACGTGCCCGTTTTGTTTAGTTTCATATTTTTTTCACACTTTCTTTCGGTACGGCGGGCACTAGAGGGGCATGAAGACAGGGGGCGTCAGCGCGCTCCTTTTGCCATACGTCGCCGCTCCCACGTTGGTCGGAGCGTACACGGTCCCGATGGTGTTACTGGAGCGCACCAAGAAGTCCGCCAGGCGCTGCGTCACACACGTGGCGGTGTTACATTTCCTCTTCTGAAGGGAGTGGCTGGAAAATGGGCATATAGGATAAAAAAAAGAAAGAAAATCAGAACTACTATTATAAAATTGTAAGAAATCTGTTAAAGGGTAAATCTTTGGAACAGGACAGATTCAATTTAATAAGATGTTTAAATGAGTTCTGAGTCTTAGTTTTACTGCTGTAGTACTGCAGTAGTTACTGTATGTTTCTTTTTGCTGTTTCCTGTGAATATGCACTAGTAAGTACCGGTTTTAGAATGATGCTATATTATAATGAATAATGTACAAATACTACTACTATTCTTACTACTACTACTACTACTACTACTAAAAATCAAACTCCACCTAATAGATTATGTTAAAGGTGCACTATGTAACTTTTCTGGTGAGGGATCCACCACATTCTTGTCTCGGAGCTGGTGGCGAACCCTCCACCCGAAAAGTTCCATAGTATTCTAATATATATATATATATATATATATATACATATACATATATATACATATATATACACCACTCAGTAAGCTGCATTGCTTTTCTTGTCCAACAGAGGGGGCAAGTGCTGCTTTAGATTTGGTTCAGTCCTTAGTCGCCTGTTAGTTTGAGTGGAATACTCAACCTAACTGCTCTTTGTCTCTCATAGCGCAACAATGGATATAACCAAGGTGGCCGAAGTGTCTTGCCAAAGGACACAATAACTGTATCTACAGGTATGACTGAGCAACTGCCACTGAGCTCATTTTAGTCGTCCACATCAGTACTTAAACATCCTTTCATTACATTGTTTTCAGTTCATTGTTTAAACAAATTAGGCATAATGCAATGTCAATACTGGCCTTGTTATTTTTAGCCCCATTATACTTAAAGCTACAGACTAATTTAATGTGTTCTGCCCCTTTTTATCAAAATGAGTAAAACCTTAACTCCCTGGTGATCTGTGCATTATCTGCTGTTGCTGCTGAATCATCACTGTTCCCATGTAATTCTGGACAAAACACAGATCATCTGATCTACCGAGTGTTAAAACTTCAAACTTTGATACCAAGAAAAAGTTCGGACAGTCTATTAAAGCAGACCTATTATGCAAAATAGAGTTTCAAGAGCTTTTAAACATGTTTCTCCTTCTCTCTTACTCTGTGGAAATGGTATTTGGAGTGATTTGTGCATGTGTTCCCATCTTCACCACCACCGGTACACACCCACAGCTCTGTATTTACTTCCTTCTCTAATTTCATTTTCTTAACTGGTGATGTGCACAGGACTCACCAGCGTTGTGTAGTCATTTTGGTACAAATGAAAAGAAAAATGCAGCTCGCTAGTGTGATCTGCAGCTATGCATCGGAGGTGCCTTCTCTTTGTTTGGATGATGTTTACAGCCATGTCAGCTCCCACTGGGCACTGCAGTTTTTTAGTAGGAAAGTGAGTGGACTTGTTTCTTTTATTAAGTGATTTTAGATGAATATTACAATTTAAAATGTCCAAATAACATCTTCAGATATGCCTTTAAGATGGTACCTGTTTGTGGGGGACATCTCTCTCTCCAGCCTTGGACCCAAAAGACCCAGAAAAGGGTTAGAGGCCAGGTCTGCCATGGACCATCCCAGACCCAAATCCTGCTCACTGGACCCTGGACTCAAGTACCTGCAGCACACAAGTGTTTACTGTGATGGTGTGGAAATCCTCTTCTGTACGAGAGACGCTTCTCTGTTAAATGGGAGTCAATTGTTTCCCTCCTTCAGTTTTGTTCATGTGACCTGAACACATCACCAGCACTTTGCAAGCAATTTCAGAGACGCTCTAGACCGCTTTCCTCTCCTCCACAAGCACTACAGCAAAATGCAAAATGTTACAGCAAATACACAAATATTCCTCAAATACTTCGTTTACTTCAAAGAGCTCCATTTTAAATAATAGGCTCTGTATTGATTGTAGTAACTTTATACAGGACAAATTAAGTAAATGCATATTCTTTCATCCAGAGGTAATAGCAGTAGTAGTAGTTGTAATGCTTGTCTATACTACTGTAGTACAGAAGAACATTAAAGAAAAGGGTGGGAGTCATTTTGTTGAGACCTCGAGCTGTTTTCCTCTCATCTGCAGGCACCCTACACAAATACACAAATACATCAAATATTCTTAATAATTCACTTCAGAAAGGTGTTTTGGTATTTCTGAATATCATCAGCAGTGCATTTTACATTTCCAGTTTCAAACATTAGGCTTTGTACAACCTGCATGAAGGACTGCACTGCAAAAACTAAAATCAAGTCAAGTTAACATTACTTAAATTAAGAAGATTTTACCATGATTTGATTTAATTTCACTTGACGAGTAAAATTATTTACCAATAAATAGACTTTTTGTACTTAACATAAGAAACGAAATCTAATGTTGCTTGAATTAAGAAAAACACATGTTTTCCACTGGTAGATTATTTTACTCAACAAGTTCAATTTACTCAAATAAAGTAAAATGTTCTTAATTTAAGTCACTTTAACTTACCTAGATATTGTTTGTACATGTAGTGTTAAAACACTTGATTATTCTTTCATTCACTACTATGGACTAATCTATGTGCTTTTACTAACGTTTTAACGTCTTGTTGTGAGATGGTGATTTTGTGTATAGGCTTTAATCTGTGTACAGTATGTACAGTGTGTACTTTTACCATTAAATGTATTTTTCCATATTTTTCTCATTTGACTAATATTACTACATTTCATATTCCATTGATCTTTCTTGTCTCTTTCATGTGTATGCATATTTACATTTTTAAAGGTGCTTTCTGTAACTTTTCTGCTGGAGGGTCCATCAAATGCTTTTCTCCATGGAGATGTTATTGCCTTGTCTGGAATGTTTCACAGTGTGGCATTAAACCTTTCTGTCTCCATGGAGACCAAACCAGACCAAGTTACAGAGAGGAAACCTCACGCACAGTCAGAAAGCCTGTTTTTCTCAATATAAAACCAACTTTAATTGAATTAATGTAATGCAGAGCTGTTTAATGTCACACTGTGGAACATTCCAAGCAGAGCAATGACATATCCATAGAAACAAGCAGGTGACCTAGTGCACCTTTAATAAATAAACATAGACTAGTTTGGTTTTAGTAATTAGAGTAGATAGAACATTTGTATTATAACAATAGCAGTACTGACATCATTTATTTTCTCAGTATTTTGCGGTATTATTACAGACGAAAGTACAGGCACCAGTCAGAAATGTGCTAAAATGTGGTTGTAAATGAGTGGCTGAGATTCAAATAAACCACGAAATATCAGTGGACGGTTACATCAGCCACAAAAGTGCAGAGATATCGATCATCTAGTATTTCAGATGACGTCACAACATTCTGTAGGCCAATAATATTTAATACTGATGGGAGAAGCTAAAAGTAATATTGGTATAATGCAGATTTTTGTTGTAATGTAGTGAAATTTTGGACCTGTTCAACATTTGTGAATTTTCCTTTTGGATATTTCATGGCAAAGTACAGTGTAATCAACAGGGAAAACTGTCCTCATCACAGTCTAGAATCTGAAAACCACCAATATTCTTGTTTGGAAGGTTACACAGCAAGTTTTAACATGTTTTTAAGCCTTTTTAAATCATTTTATTTTATTAATTTCTCATTTTTAATATCTAACAATCGCCGTATTGTCCATTTTTCGCATCCCTTTTCAACCCCGTAAAGTTCGTCAAATCCTGTTAGTTAAATACATTTTGACATTGTTTGACATGGTGCAGTTTAGATTTTCTTTGCGCTCACCTGTGGTTCGGAGCGGAGGAAACACAATGTAAAAGACTCAACAGAGAAAGGATCAGTGCCGTCACTCTCACTGGATACATGCTGAACAATGGTTTTCTGAAATAAGGTAAAAATATAACATTTTAATACAACTTTGCCATAGAAGTGCTTCAGGAATACACTCGTAAAGTAATATCAAGAAAGCGACGAGTCCTTTTGAAATAACCAGATGATAATACAGATATAAAACAATGCTGTAACTCAAATACAAATAAAATAAAACATCACTAAATCCTAAAATAAACAAGGAAAAAAATGCATATTAATACAAATACAGAAAACAGGTATTGGCAGCTTTGTTTAAATGAAGAAAAAAAAAAAAAAACGTGTACAGTAAATAGAGTTGAAAGTTGAAAATAGCCATTTAAAAACAATGCAATTTGTCCTATATATGGGCTTTAAAATCACACTGTTTTCTATCACCTACCCTCCAGTAGTATTTGTAATAGTAGTATCCACAACTGAGACACAAATCTTGAACTATAATCTTAAAATAAATCAAAACATACTTACTTTTCTCCCCTCTCTCCTCTTTGTGGTGCTGTCTCTGCGTGTGTCCGCTGGCTCCCACTCTGACTACAGTTATACCTGCGCGTTCACTCACGCATGACATCACCTCTCTCTCCAAATATAGACGTGTTTTACTCTGACGGAGAGGGGGATTGTGGGTAGCAAAGGACCATGGACGCAAAAAAAAAAACAATAAACTTTTCGACATACTTGAACTTGTAAACGTCACTACCTTCGTCATACTTTTCTAATGGGACTAACCAGGCCATAAACTGACAGAGGAAAGGTTGGTACTCAAAGGGAGATTCACTATTTTTGGAAGAAATGTACAAAATTATTATATTATTTTCTCATGTATTTGAACCTTTTTCTCTTACCCCGGGAGATCAGAGGCAGATCTCAAGCTGCAGTTCAGACAAGAGCCCAAGAATTTACAGGAACTGGAGCCTTTGGCCAAGAAGAATGAGCAGCTTCACCATCAGAGAAAATAAAGAGCCTCATCCACAACTATCACAAAAGACTCAAGCTGTCATTGGGTCATTTGTGTAGTTTCTGTTCTCATTATGATTTAAAAAGAGGAAACACACAGGAACACAGTTGCTGGATAATAAACGGCTTCACCCAAGCACTAACCATGAGTGAAAGAAAAGTTTTTTGTGTTATTCATATTCTCTGAAAGATGGACAAGAAATTAATCAAATTCTGTCAGGGTCTGTAAACTTATGAGCACATCTGTATTTTCTGCTGTGTTGTCCTCCAGCTCAGTTATATCTATTGATCTGAAAACTCAAGAAAAAATACAAAGTAGATTTAATAAACCACTAAAAGCAGTGAGTCTAAAGTCTAAAGAGAAACTAACTGAAAAACTGTTGGGTAATAGCTTATAACTGTAATGTTATTTGAGAGGGACTTGTTTAACAGCACAAATCAGCTCATCTAATGTAGTTCTAACTTCTGGACAAACTGTGTTCAAATAAAGCTCAGATTAAATCCGGTTTGAGTAACAGAACTTCTAACAGAGCAGTGCCTTTAGTTAGCACCACACCCCCAGAGAATGTTGATGATATTAATCTTGTAGAATGTTTTAGATAACATGGCTCACGCAAGACTGATCTGTGTGTCACTCTGAAATGAATTCTACATATTATGAGTCTGGAACTGCTCTTACTGAAAGAGACTGAGAAAAGGCACAACGCTGTGATGAATGTTTGAATCTGATTGGTCGAAGCATCACCACAGCGGAAGAAGCCAAAAAAAATCAGGCTTCAGTTACATCCAGTTGTGAGAAAAGCACAGACATCTTCTCTGTCCACAAATGTACAAAGCTCTTACCTCCTGCATGTTTTCACAAACAAAATAAGATGAAAAACTAATCCTAAAATGTTAATTTTGTCTTATTATGGACATTAACTTCTTGGGTTCTTTTGAAAGACCATACAGTTTTGGCTGCTGCCGTCTTCAGACCTGTCAGCGGTGTTGGTCGTGACCTAATCAGCTGTTCTTACTTCCTGTAGACATGGTCGGCCTGATGCACCCGGCAGGTCGCTCACACTGACCACGCCTCCTGTCGTGTGGTGGTTTCTGGAGGAGGGTGTCCCAGGTGTGTGAACGGAGACAAAGACAAAAAGACAAAGCAGAGCAGGAAAACTTAAAATCCGCCATATCAGACCACGGTAAAAGAAATAACCACATTATGGACCGGGACGGGGCACGGGTCATTAGATCGGAGAATAACGAGCTCAAACGCTGGTTCACACCTGGGACACTCTCCTCCAGAGACAATCAGGTGACGGGAGGTGTGGTCAGTTTGAGCGACCTGCCGGGTCCCATCAGGCTGACCACGGCTACAGGAAGTAACAACAGCTGATTATACGACACGTCACCACCAACACCGGTGACAGGTCTGAAGATGCAGCAGCAGCCGCCGAAACATGTCAACAAGGTAAATACACTTCACTGTATTGTCTATAAAAAGAACCAAACGAGTTAATAGGCTGAAGTACATCTGTTGGTGTTGCCATGTTTGTTTTGGTTCTTCCGCACAAACCTCAGTGCTGCTCTGTGATTGGTCCACACTCTACTGATCAAATTTGAACCTTACAGCAGGAGTATGTCACTATAAATCCTTGTGAGTTTATTAAGTCACAAATATCCACGTTACTGTGCAAATAATTTTAGAATGTCATGTGAGCGCAGCCTGTTGTCAAGAGTGGCCGTACTTTCTTCATTTGTGCCAATCCACTGTTACTGATGACGCACTGGGCACCGACACTTTGACCCAGTGGCCCCCCAATGGAGTTTAAATGCAATAAATAATAAATGTAAAGATAAATGTTTGTTAATAATTAAAGGGGGCTCATTATTTTGACAGACTGGAACACAAACAACAGTACTAATTAATGAAGTGTGAGTACGTGAGGCACAACTGAAACAAGTCAGGAGTTAGACTAAAGTATAAAGTTGTTTTCCTCATCAAAATCCTTATTTTGTTTCGTTCACACATTTCACACACAAACCCTGAATATCTATTTATTTAGTTCTTTTCTCGAACAGAAAACACTCTGTTCCACCTTGTGACATCACGTGACAATACAGGAAGTTCTCCACTCTTTGAAAGAATCATTTGAATAATTTCAGCCCTACCAAACAAAAGATAAAGGTGCATTGAAGATTCATGACATCACAAGGTGGAACAGAGCAATTTGAGCTTTGGTGCAGACAGAATAATAATGCAGGATTTCTCAAAAAACTCTGGGTATGTTTTTGATGAGGTAACATTAGAACATGGCTTAAAGCTCACAAGAATCCATTTTGTGTAATAGGAATTTTATAATGTGTGCAACACCCCTGACAAAATAACACGTATTTGAAGTGAGACATATGGCTATAACTGTTGAAAACAATGACAGTAAATGATATAGAATAATGAAGACCACCTGTGCCGCTTATAATGGACTAAGCCTTTTCTCAGTGACCTTACGGCATAAATAAAACAGGAGCTACATTAGATATCGCTTCATGAAACACTTATACACAGATATGCAGTATAATGAGTCATAGCTCTGTTAATTATTCAACCATTACAGCTCATCCATTAACCCGAAGGTCAGAGGTTTAAATCCCACTCCAATCAGCGCATGCTGTCGTTGTGTCCCTGAGCAAGACACACCCAGATGGCCTGAACGTGGTGTATGAGGTTGGTAGTAGTTGAGGCTGACGGCGCAGATTGTCTCTCACTTCTGACAGTCTAAAAGAAGAACATGTATTTATTTTACTCTATTATTGGGCTAAAAGGTTACAAGGTGTGGCTTTAACTTAATCTCCGTCTACAGCTCAAATCTTATCCTAACAACAACAAAAAAAAACCCCCGCAAATGCAATAAAATAAAAAAAATAAAAAATACCAATTCAAAATATTGCTCTTTCTTTCTATCATACATTGACCAAGTTGATATAGTGATTACTGTGACAGACCTGTAGTCACAATACTGCAGTTTTACTATAGTGAGACAAACAAAGCTCATTTTGTCAGTGTGTCTTGGACAATAAAACATCACTTTTAGACTTCAAACAATGGCATTAATTGGAATGATGTAATCTCCCACTAATTATTACTTTATTTTAATGGGGGAAAACTCTGTTATTCAAATTAGAGCTTTATTTTAACACAATCAGACTATAAAGAACTGCTACATACATAACTACATAAACTACGTAGAATTAGCCATTTTTATTGATAATCAGACACTTAAACTAGACCCTGGACACTTGTATTGATCACAGGCTAATGAAAATGTGTCCATATTCCACAATTCCACAATAAAAACAATCACTTTTAGTCCTCAAACAATGGCACTAATTGAAATAATGTAATCTCCCATTTAATTATTGCTTTATTCTATTATATTTAAGAAGGAGCGCTGTTTCCCTAATCCCTTATATTTCCCTAATCCTCCCCAATCTCTTTATCTGTATCCACCGATCACCTTGGCTCTTGCTTATGTCCTTTCGGCTGCTCCTGTCCCAGCGCTCCGTCTGTGGGGAGGCTCTGTGTGTGTGTGTACGCCTGTAAGTGCGGCGGATCTGTACCGCAGCAGTAAACATGAGTGGATCTTAATGGAAACCTAAAGCTCCAAAAACCCAAAGGTCTCATAAACAAACAAACTCCAATGATTCCTGTAATCTCCGGACAAAACGCCGTAAGTGCTGCACAGTCGGAGAGCTCGCTTTAGACAACCGCACCGAAATGGGAGAGTTTTAAAGGGTATTTTTAGATATTCTGTTTTTAGGAAGAGGCAAATGTGTGTAGGTAAGGAAATTCTTGGGAATCATTTTAGATGAAAAAATAAATTGGAAGTCTCATGTAGACTACATAAAAAGAAAAATCTGCAAAAATATTGGTATATTCTATAAAGTAAAAGATGTGTTTGATTGTAATTCACTTCACATGCCATATTGCTCATTAATTCTCCCATATTTTAGCTACTGCTCAGAAGTCTGGGGCAATGCTTATCTAAGTACCATAAAACCTTTGTTCTTGCTGCAAAAAACAGCAATAAGAATCATCAACAAAAAGGGTTTCAGAGAGCAAACCACCCCTCTGTTTGTTAAGTCAAATCAACTAAAGTTTAAAGACTTAGCTGATCTTAAGACTTTATTAGTTTTGTGGAGAGCCAAACATCGACTGTTACCCGAAGCTCTACAAAATCTTTTTACGTTTGTCTCGGCGACTGTGACCATAGAAGACCATATTTTTTCAGATCTGTATTTTCAAGGACGACATTAAAACAGAAATGTGTCTCTGTGTCAAGATTCGGAGTCAAGATACGGAATTTGTTACATTATGATTTTAAAAATTGCACGAATGTTTCTAGATTTAAGAAAATGTATAAGGATAAAATAATGATGGACTACATGACTGAGGAAAGTGTTTAAAGTTAATGAAATGTAAACCACAAGAAAGATAATGTCATATATTTACAGACGGCGCATTAGTGACGGGTTGGTTTTTGTTTAAATGTTTACGTTTTTCATCTGTGAAAGGAGCAGGTTCATAAGATTTATCTTCTTCCTGTTCCTTTTGTTCATGCAGCAAAGACAAGGCAAGTAATGGTTGTTGGGTTTTTTGTTGTTGTTCTCTTTGAGTTGATGCATGAGCAATAAATAAATAAATAAACTGGAAATGAAAAGGTGAAAGGTTAGTCTGCCTTCTGAATCTGAATCTGAAGAAGCCCCATATTACACTATTTTCAGATCTATGTTTTAATGTTTCCTCCTGAAAATAAAATGTACCTGGAGTTAACACAGAAACCCTGAGTTCTCCTCTCAAACTGTAAACACTCTGTTCCACCTTGTGATGTCATGTGGTAATACAAGTGCTACAGTGTGTTTTTAAACTCCATGCACCTTCGCTAGCATCATTTGGATGATTTTACCCTTTTTCAACCTGGAAATGCTCATCTCGGCTGAACAAAAGGTAAAAAATAGCAGAAAACTACCGCTTCATGACATCACAAGGTGGAACAAAGCAATTTAAGGTGTAGACAGACGAATGAATCACTATTACTTCAACATGTGAACGAAACAAAACACAATTCCAGGTATAAGGCAACAGCATTATAACATGTCTTCAAATTCAAAGTAAATAATGTGTAATATAGGAGCTTTAAGATGGAGGAACTAGCATCTGCTCGTCTCCACAGAGATGTTGCTGCGTCGCCTGTAATGTTCCACAGTATGGCATTGGTGACGCCATCGGGCCGAGTTAGAGATTCAAGATTTGTTTATTTGTCATATGCAGGTTCAACACAAGGTCGACAGAGCAATGAAACGCTCAGGATGAGAAGAACCGCTGACTCGCTAAGATATTCAAGAAGTGCTAAAAGCTGCAATAAATAGTACTGTTTAAAAAAAGTGTGTGCAAATACAAGGGGAAAAGTAAACAATATAGTAAAAAATATAATAAAATACAGATATAATAAAAATGTAATAAAATATAATATACAAAGGAGCAGGTAGGATTAAATAAAGTGTAGTAGAGTGTTTCACAGATGCCATATTGCACATAATGGTATTGCACGTGGGTTGTGGAGCAGGTTATTGCACAGATAACAGTGACAGTGAAGTAGTGATGTCATGATACATTCATTTAGTGCAGCAGCAGTACGAGAATCATGTATCAATGTACATCAATAATGTGTCAGGTCTCTTGTGTTATTTCTATCCCACTCGGCGTAAAAATTCATGATTCATGTTTTTTAAGCAATAGTTTATGGCAATAACAACTCTTAATTGAATAAAGATGTTTAATGCTGTAGCGTGGAACATTCCAGAGAGTAGAATAACATCCCCAAAGAGACAAAGATGACGGAGGGTCTGCCACCTACTTAGGTTTTTGTCAGTCGTTTAATAATTCTTAAGAAGCATATTTTCAAGTCAAATACTAAATGTGATTTATAACTTTTTCCTTCTGCGTTCAGCTGATTTATGTTTTGTCATGGATCGAACTAGTAACCCTTTGGTGGGAGGGCAAATAATTACTGACTATGCCACTGCTGCATCATCTCCGCCTCTAAAATTTAAGAACTCCTGCCCTAAATGACTAAACGCATGAACCACCCCTACATGTCCGTGGCAGGATATGAAAGGGAGAATCAGTGGGATGTGGTGTGTAGGACTTAAAAGAGCCGCGTCTTGGGAAATGTGTCACTGTTTTGTAGGAGACACTTAAATCATTTTGTACAATTTACTGCTTTGGATTATATTATTATATTCAAACACAATTCAAAGACACTTATGTAACTATTTCACATTTAAAGGTGCACTGTGTACTTTTTCTGGAGAGCCGCCTGCTTGTCTCCATGGAAATGCTGTTGCTTTGTCTGAAATGTTCCACAGTATGAGATAAAATTACTAGTATAATGCAGTTATTCAGTTATATTCTATGTAATTATGCTACATTCAAACCTCTGTCTCCGTGAAGACAAGCAGATTAATGGACCCTTTAACAGAAAAGTAGCATATTGTACCTTTCACTTTATTATTTGTGGAGCTAGGGAAGTTTAAAGAGCGCACAGTATATTACAGTATATAAATTACAGTATATTTTCTCATCTGTTATAATGTTGTTTCCTCATCACAAACACACCTGGAGTTGTGTTTCGTTTCATTCACACATGTTTAACACACAAATCCTGTATATTTAGACTGAGTTTTTCTCTCATACTGAAAACACCAGGTTCCACCTTGTGATGTCCAGTGGTAATGCTCCACTGTGTTTTTAAACTCCATACACTTTCACTAGCCCTGGAATCGCCAGTCTCAACTCATCTAAAGGTGGGTGTTAACTTGAAAACCAGAGGTGGGGAATGCAAGTTGTGACTAGATTTCGAGTCAGACTTGAGTCAATATTTTTAGGACTTGAGACTTGACTTGAAGACTTGATGCTTCTCCTAAAATATATGTTTTTAGAAAATACTTTTCCCTTTAGAGTTAATACATGCAGAGCTTGAGTCATTAGACGAGCTCCTGAAACCCATCCTTAATATCATAACTTTGTAGCCATACACGTCAAATAAAGCCGGTAATTTTGTCGTTTTCGAATCGAAACTACATTTGACTTGACGAAGATGTCAGGTCCCAGTAAAACGCATTTTTTCAAAGGAGCAACTACCACGAGGCTAACGACTAAGAAGCAAGCTAGCGCAGCAGCACCGATACCACCTGTAGAGGAGCCTAATGCTAATACCAACGCCGCAATGCCTGGGGTGGAAGTGGACGACAATATACCAGACAGGAATGAAAAATCTGAAAGCCTTGTATTATCTGAGGAGATGAAGAAGATGACTGCCATTCTGACAAAGGTGGCGGCGGATGTGGCCACAATTAAAAAGACAACCGAAGACCTTAAGGGCTCGGTGGAGAGCATCCAAATACGGATCGGAGAAGCGGAGCAGCGTATATCGGACCTGGAGGATGTTAACAGACAAGTTGAGACCAAGTTGGATAAATGTGACAAGAAAGTTGAGGCACTGTGGTTGCGAGTGGAGGATCTGGAGAATCGTAGCCGGAGGATTAATGTCCGTATTGTTAGTCTTAAAGAGGGACTGGAGGAGCCGAGGAAAATGGCCCAATACGTGCAGAAGATACTGGTGGACGCACTCGGGCACAATGATGGCGAATTTGAAATTGAACGAGCTCATCGCGTCCCCGGCGCACCTCTCCCAGATCCCACCAAGCCTCCGAGGACAGTGCTCGTGCGTTTTCTACGTTCTTCTGCGAGAGAGAAAGTACTGCAGACAGCCAGGGAGAAGCGGGGAGTCGACTGGGAGGGCACCAGGCTTTCCGTCTTCGAGGATGTCTCGAAGGAGTTGACAGAGAGGCGTAAAGCGTTCGGCCCGGCAAAGAAGCGGCTCCGTGAGCTCCAAGTGAAACACAGGATGGTCTACCCAGCCACACTTATGTTTACATGGAACAGCCAGAAGAAAACTTTCACTGACGGGAAGGAAGCGGAAAGATTTTTGTTACATTCAACTTAATGCCTGCGGGAGGAAAGAAGTGTACGCATCTGTGAACACTGTAAGGTTGGTTATGATGGGTTAAAAAGGGGCTCTTACATGGAGAGGGGCCGTCACTCACCTAGAGCTAGTCTCACGGGCCGAGTAAACTAAGGAAACCCGAACCAAAGTTCAGGATGGTTCGGGCCGGGGAGGATACGGGCGTTTGGGGGAGTTTTCTTTGTTCGGCGTGGTTAAGCCGGGAAGTGATAGTTTTGTTTAATTTTGAGTTGTTGTTCAGACAGCAGTTGTATATGGGCCAAGGTATTGTCTTGTATATTGTCATTCTCACATTGCCTTTACATTTCTATTTGGTGCTAAAAACATTTGTCTTAACTTAATGTAATGTCAGGGTTTATTAAAATAACATCATGGAACATAAAGGGTTGTGGAGATCCAGTTAAGAGGAGGAAGGTACTGTCATATTTAAAAACAAAGAACACGGATATAGTGTTCATACAGGAATCTCATATGGCAGGGGATGAAGGAGCACAGAAATTTAAAAGAGACTGGGCAGGGACTGTATTGCATAGCTCTTATTCAAGTAAGCGAAATGGTGTAATGATCCTCATAAATAAAAAGCTGAGCTTTGTTTTATTGAAGAAATACAATGATAGGGAAGGCCGTATTATCTGTGTAGAAGCCCTTATTAATGGAATTAGAATTGTACTGTGTAATATATATGCTCCTAATAGAGAGGACCCAGATTTTTTTCATTTAATTAATAGTATAATAGGAAACAGGGAGGGTCAAGTGATTTTGGCAGGAGATTTCAATCAGGTGATGGACAGAATTTTTGATAAGAGCAAGTCAAGTGGGAGGTCTTCACCCAGGGACAGAGGCTGTACATATGCTTGCAGAGGACATGGGGTTGGTGGATATATGGAGACTAGTTAATCCTTGTGAGAGAGAGTATACTTTTTATTCTCACTGTCACAAAACATATTCAAGGATAGATCTTTTTTTGATATCTAGAACCTTAGTAGATTCTGTAATAGGTTGTGAAATTGGGACAATATTGATCAGTGACCACGCTTCAGTGGAGCTGCAGGTGAATTTGAATGTGGAGAAATCAAAGAGGGGTCGTTGGAGGTTTAACACTATGTTACTGCAAAACAAAGCATTTAGTGAGGAGATCTCAGAAGATCTCAAAATATTTTTTGACATTAATATGGGCTCAACTGATAAAGTTGCTTCGGTGTGGGAAGCAACCAAAGCATATTTAAGGGGCAAGATAATTGCACATGCCACAAAAATTAAAAGGGAAAACTTGGACAAAGAAAAGAAATTGGAGAAAGAAATACGTAAATTGGAGAAAGACTTGGCAAGGCAATTTTCAAATGATAAATATCAGATAATCTGTCAAATGAAATTTCAACTTCATGATATTTATAACAGGACAGCTGAATATGCCTTATTTCGATTAAGGACAAAATTTTATGAAGGAGGGGAAAAAAGTGGGAAATTATTGGCAAGACAATTAAAACAGCAGGACAGTCTTACCAATATATCAATGATAAAAAGGATGACCAAGTAATAACATCATCTAAAGGAATACATGAGGTTTTCAAATCGTTTAATCAGGATTTATATACATCATCATTAATGAAACTGACATTGACAAGTTTTTCTCAGGCCTAGACTTGCCAACACTTACTACAGATCAAAAAGAGAGGGTTGGATGCACCTATAACAGAAGAAGAAATTAGGGCAGCAATATCATCTATGAAAAATGCAAAGTCACCAGGCATGGATGGCTTTCCGATTGAATATTATAAAAAGTATGTTGATATTTTGAGTCCAATTTTACACAAGGTTTATTTGGAGGCATATGATACAGGGTCGTTACCGAGTTCATTTAACGAGGCACTAATATCTTTAATCCCTAAAAAGGAGAGAGACACCTCTGACCCAGCAAATTATCGACCCGTCAGTCTTTTGGGAGTAGATTGCAAAATTTTGACTAAAATAGCTTCAAGGCTAGAAAAAATACTGCCTTCGATTATTCATGGAGACCAGGTTGGCTTCATTAAGAACAGATGTTCTGGAGACAACATGAGACGCCTTGTCCATATTATGCACAAAAGTAAAACTAGTCATGATTCAGTTGCTGCCTTCTCCCTGGATGCGGAGAAGGCATTCGACAGGGTAGAATGGGGTTTTCTTATGATAGTCCTCAATAAATTTGGTTTTGGGCCAACATTTTGTAACTGGGTGAAGACCATATATTCCTGTTCAAAGGCTGCAGTCCTGACTAATGGGCTGGTATCAGATTTTTTTCCTCTATCCAGAGGAATGAGGCAGGGATGTAGCATATCCCCGTTGCTTTTCACAATATTCCTGGAGTCATTGGCTCTAAAAATTCGTGCAGATTCAAGAATTAGAGGGGTAAAAATGAGTGGCAGAGAACATGAGTTGTTTCTCTATGCAGATGACATTTTGGCTGTATTAACTGAGCATTCCAGATACATGTGTATCTGTCAATGCATGTGGTGTGTACTTAACATGTGCAAAGTAGACACGACAATAACAAATGATTACTCGATTATTCGAACAAAATAATCGACAGAATAATCGATTACTGTAATAATCGATAGCTGCAGCCCTAATATGGTATATGTATTTGGTTTAAAGAGTTGAAATGACTTGAAGCTGAAAGCAGACGAGATGGACTCGACTTGGACTAATGGGCCAGTGACTCGAGACTCGACTTGGACTAATGGGCTAGTGACTCGAGACTTGACTTGGACTAATGGGCCAGTGACTCGAGACTCGACTGGGACTTATGAGCCAGTGACTCGAGACTCGACTGGGAGTTATGGGCCAGTGACTCGAGACTCGACTGGGACTTATGGGCCAGTGACTCGAAACTCGACTTGGACTTATGGGCCTGTGACTCGAGACTCGACTTGGACTTATGGGCCTATGACTCGAGACTCGACTTGGATTTATGGGCCAGTGACTTGAGACTCGACTGGGACTTGCCTGTCTTTAACCTGGGACTTGACTCAGACTTGAGGTCAAAGACTTGAGACTTACTTGAGACTTGCAAAACAATGACTTGGTCCCACTTCTGTTGAAAACTACCATTTCATGACATCACATGGTGGAATAGACCATTTTGAGCTTTGGAAATGTAGACGGACAAAAAATAAAATATTACTCAAACATGTGTGAGTGAAAGAAAACACAACTCCAGGTTTGTTTTTGACGAGGTAACAAGATTCAAACATGACTTAAAGCTCACAAGAGTCAATTCCACATAACATAGCACCTTTAATGCCATACTGAGGAACATTCTAGCAACAACAAAAACAGATCTGTGAAGACAAAAACTCACATTGCGCACCCCATGACTGTATTGTCTAAATGTTTGGCTGTATATTCCAATTACAGTACCTATTTATGGCACTTTTAATGTACGTGAGCATTAGTGTTTCCATTAGCGTCATTCCCTCCTCCCACTGCTCATCTGAGAGCAGCTTTTGGCCGTTAAATGTGTGGAAATACATGACTCCCCGGTCACCAGCACTGCGGTTTGTTCCTAAAGTGATGACTATAGCAGCTTTTATTGTGCCTGGATGGAGCTCTCATGGACCTAGCAGTGACATTAAACTGGTGATTTCCACTGTGCTTAAAGTTCATACGTGTAGCAGGAGCTTTTAGCCAACAATTCTGCATAATAATGTTTTTGTAATGTGCGGCATGCAGAGTATCAGGAAAAGTTTGTCTGTTGATACTTTGCAGCTGATGTCATCAAAATTCTCTGGGGGTGTGATGCTAACTGTAATTCAATTCAATTCAATTTTATTTCTATAGCCCAGAATCACAACAAGAGTCGCCCCAATGGGCTTCACAGTGAATAAACATGGAAAGATAATCTGACATAGACATCAGCAAACACATTGTCCCATCCTCAGGCTCTCAATGAACATACGATCCTTGGTTCCAGAGAGCAAAAAACCCACCGGCGGGCACCTTCAGACCTGAGAGCTTTGAGAAAGCGGTCACTTTATAGAGAGCAGGATTCAGACTGTGGGCACTGCTCAGTCTGAAGCTCGGAGTTAGACTTCGTCTGCTCGACATGTTAGACTTTGTTCTGATTTTATTTTAGCACAAACTGACCAGAAAGAGCTGATTTAGCTGGAACTACAAGAGTTTGATTTGTGCTTAAACAATTCCCTTTCAAATAACATTACGGTCTTAAGCTAGCATTAGCCAACAGTTTTACAGATAGTCACTCTCACTGATTCTCTTGTTGAAACACTTAAGCAGGACCATGAACGTCGTTATCCATCTCCTGAAATTAGTTGTTTAAATCTTTTTTTTCTGGTTTTCAGGAAATCTTAAAACATTTTTGGCTGTGTTTGCTAATGTTTGCATTGTGTCACCTTGGTTATTATTCATTCATTAACCCTGTGGTTCTCAAAGTGAGGTCTGGGGACCTCTGGAGGACCCTAGGCCATGTGTTGGGCAAAAATGCTGATAACACTGAACATTACTTGAATACTAGGGTTTTTTTTACGATATGCAATCCTAAACATACAATGTTTGATGGAAAAACATGACTCTAATTAGTAAATACTATGAGAAATAGGGATGCAACGATATTCAGTATAATATCGAATCCTTCTATACTAGTCTCACAATTTGATACACATGTTTGGTTGATATGCACGTGTGCCTCCGTGTGCGTTATGTTGTCATTTATTTTGATCTGAAAGGGAAACATTTGTCACAGCATCCTCCTCAGATGCAACAAGAAAATCGCTCAATAGGGACTTAGAGCTGAAATATTCTAACAGAGGTGGGTTTTATCTTTCAGTCACTTTTTATTTTACGTTGATAGACTCAGGAATGACAAAGATATTCACTTTTAAATGCTTTTGTCTTTACATCAGCTTTCAAATGCGCTCGTATACGCACTCGTGGCAATGCGACATACTCCATTTTTTTCTCAGACTCTAGTTAAGTTTTACTCAGAAAACAGTGCGTTTCTATGTAATGTAGCATAGTTTGAGTGTCCAGGGACTGTGTGTCGGGGGCTGTAGCAGGGCAGTGTGGGAGGAGCTACTGTCTGTCTCTGCTGGAGGGGGCAGAGCAGTGGGCACAGGCGTGTGAACACAGTTTGAGAACCCCTGCATAAGAGGCTGCTAATCTGCACCATGGGCCAATGCAACCACCATTACTCACTCATTCAAACACCACATTCATCCATCGACAAGATATGTGAAGTCTGGTTGTATTTTGCATAATTCTAAGGTTAAGGCACGCTTTAATTATCCCTGTAGGACCCATCTGCAGATCTTGCTCCTAGATGTAGCTAAATCAATAAAGATACTAACTATAATTTCTTTAGAACCAATTTAACACAACTAAAGTCAATTTACACATTTATTAACATGTCTATATTTTATTATACATTAATTTAGTCTAGTAATAATCTGTAGCAGCGTCCAGCACTAAACATTTTTGTATTAATATATATTTTCTTCAGCACTTTCGTCGTAATATGACTAATTGGAGACAAAACCAAAAATCTCCACACATAAGTGTACATAATTTAAGAGTTCATTTCTCATTGACACCAGTTTCTTGATTTTCCGATGTGGTTGCTTCTAACTCAGTCTTGTTACTTGACCCACTTGCGCTATCTTTTATTACAGGACTACTGCCCCCTGGTGGACACGGGTCTTGCACTACTTTTGAGACTTCACTTGTGGGTTTTGCTGCTCGTTCTTTTTGTAGTTTTGCCGTTTTCGATAAAATTGCGCAGACTTGACCAGAGCTTGATTTCCGAAGCTCGACTCCTTTGACACTGTCCTGCTGTATTTGTTCGGCTGTTGGTTTTTTGTACTGTCTTCTGAGCAGGATGATGACGGCGATGATGAAGATGTAAGAAGATCCGCTTAGTCCTGTGATGAGACCCAGAAAGACAATCCTGAAAAGAGAGAAAGAACAGATGGAACTTTTACTTTTGTCTAACATACTGATCTAACAAATACACTTCCAAGTTTAGGACGTTCTGCAACTGAATGATTTCAGATGGAGGGAATGGACCAAGTGACTGTATTCTGTTTGAATAATCCTTTTATTATTAGTCTGTCTACAGCTCAAAATGCTCTGTTCCACCTTGTGATGTCGTGAAGTGGTAGTTTTCAAGTTAACAGCTGTAGGGCTGAAACGATTCATCGAGTTAATCGATTAAATCGATTAGAAAAATGCATTGATTTTTTTTTTTTGCCTCGATGCTTCGTTTTATTTTCATACGCCCGGCGATGGCCGGAACCTTTTGTGGTAGAGGTAACGTTTCTGCACAACCACTGCACTTCACTGCGCTGTACACATCCAGCGCGGCGCCCATGGATGTGTAATAAGAGCATAACCTCCTACTCTCCGGTACACCGCGCACCCAGCATCTCCCGTACGCCGCACTCTGCGTGTGGATTGTGTCTTGTCGCGTACACTCCGTGGACCGCGCTTCCTCCTGTGCGCCTCTAAACCAGAACTCACACCAGGACTAAGCCAGGTCTAAAGCAGGTCTAAACCAGGTCTAAACCAGATCTAAAACCAGGACTAATCCAGGTCTAAAACCAAACAAGAATTTGCAGGAGTTGGTTGCTACATTTATGTAGTTTTAAAAATCATGACAATATCAAGTAATCCAAAGTATTCAGATTACGTTACTCACTTTAAGTAATTTAATTGATTACGTCACAAACTACATTTTGGGGAATGTAATCTGTAATCTGTAGGGGATTACATTTTAAAAGTCACCTTCTCAACACTGATGCTACAACATCTAAACAGAACCGTACATTACATCAAGTGGAAAAGAAACCGTGAGGTGAGTCAACCTGAGCCCAGCGATAATTACGTTTTTCATGTCCAAAACACGTGTATCTGTCAGTGCAGGTGGTGTGGACTTAACATGTGCAAAGTAGACACGACAATAACAAACGATTACTCGAATATTCGAACAAAATAATCGACAGAATAATCGATTACTGTAATAATCGATAGCTGCAGCCCTAAACAGCTGCCTTTTACCGTTTGTTCAGTAGAATATGGCAATTTCAGGTTGTGAAATTATCCAAATGATTTTAGTGAAGGTGTATGGAGTTTAACAGCACAATAGAGCACTTCCTGTATCACCACATGACATCACAAGGGGGTGTTTCTAGTTTGAAAGAAGAACTCGGCCTAAATATGCAGGGTTGATGTGTTAAACCTGTGTGAATGAAACAAAACACAACTCCAAGTTTGTTTTTGATGAGGAAACAACATTTATAACATGAACAGAAAATAGGTTGATATGGGCCCTTTGATAATATTCAAATACAGTGTTTTTGTTGTATATTTGTACCTGTACATATCAGAGTCATAGATGCGACAGGCTCCTCTTCCTCCACACTTTTTAACAGCCCATTTTAAACAAGTCGAGTCGATCAAAGCTCCAAAATACACAGGGGCAGGAATCCCACCTAGAAACAACATACATATTTCACTCATTTATCTTAACACACATTATATTAAATAGGAGTAAAAATGTTTCACTTTCACGCCACTTTAAAGGTGCACTACATAACTTTGAAGGTGGAGGGTCTGCTACTTGCTTGTCTCCATGGTGATGTTATTTCTTTGCATGGAATGTTCCATAGTATGACATGAAGCAAATCTTGCTTCTTCATGGATCTTACCATTAACTTGTGTCCATTGTGATTACCAAGTTTACTACATACTGTGAAATAATCAAGGCAAAGCAGTAACATTTCCAAGACAAGCAGGTCGCACACTCCACCAGAAAAGTTGCGCAGTGCAGCTTTAAAGTAGAATGGCCGTGAATGAAGCCTAATTTGAAGCGCTCCCATATCACTTCCAAAATCCTCACTGTAACTACAGTCTACTACAGTCTACAGGGCCATGCCACTGAAATATGACGTGTAAGAAAGGGTTTCTCACCAAGAGTCCTTGAGACCAGCATCTCTACACCGAGAGCCAGAGATTTGAGCTCAGGAACAATGCACCTGTAGGAACAAAGTTTATAATATTACTGATTATAGAGAGAAAAACAAACTACAAGAGGTGTACTACAGAACTGATTGGACATAGTCAGGCTTCAATTCAGTGAGCTGAAAATCTCAACTAACGAGTGTCATGAAGCTGGTTAGAGACATTTTGGTACAAATGAAAAACATCTGCAGCTTGCTACTGTGGCCATACCGGCTCGTCAAAGCCTGATCCCATCAGATTTCAGAAGCTCAGCAGGGCCGGGCCTGGTTAGTACTTGGATGGAGACACTGGGAATTCCAGGTGCCACAGTGGGGCCAGTGGCAAAAACTGTCGTAGTGGCAAAAACTGTCGTAGTGTCCTTAGGCAAGGCACAGCACCCACATTGCCTAGTATGAAAGTGGTGTGTGTGTGAGTGCTGGTGGTGGTCGGAGGGGCCGATGGCGCAGATTGGAGCCTCGCTTCCATCAGTCTGCCCCAGGGCAGCTGTGGCTACAATAGTAGCACCACCACCACCGGGACTGGAGTGAATGAATAATGCTCTGTAAAGCGTCTTTGAGTGTCCTGAAAAGCGCTATATAAAACTGATTTATTATTATTATTATTATTATTATTATTATTACTGTGATTACTGTGAGCTCGCCATTCGAGGTGCCGACTCCTTGTTGTGACGTCTACGGTGACGTCAGCTCCCACTGGGCACGGCAGTCAGCAGATTTGCTTATTTTATTAAGTCATTTTAGATGAATATTTTTTTTTTTAAATGTCCAAATAATATAACATAATGATCCACAGGTGTCATAGATTCTGACTATATTAGCAGACACAAGCACAAAGTTTTCTTTAACTTTAACTTGCACCAGACAAAACTGCTTCCTTTGATTCAAAAGTGATGTAACCAGCTTAGCCCCCAGTCTCCCTTCGTACTACAGCCCTGATCAGTGCGAGTGCAGACCTGATAATGACCATGTATCCAGGAGTGAACCCCAGAGACGCGATGAAGGAGCTGAGCACGGACACAGCCATGTACGACTTAAAGCTCCGAGTGCAGTCTTTGGCGTGAGGACACTGGCCCAACTTCACTGAGCTGCTGCTGCCCGCCGGGTATGACATGTCCACACAGCTGCAGTTATTAAACACCTGGGCAAGAAATAACAATATAAGAAACTAAGAAATAACAATGTAAGAATGTAAGAAATAACAAATGACAAATGTGTTCATAATCACACATTTACAAAAGGTTTACAAAAGATGGACAATGCATTTTCAAGTCATAGTTTCCTTAAAAGATAGCTCAAATTAAAGTGTAACAGAGCTTCAGACAGAGCAGTACCTATAGTTAGCATCAGATCCCCAGATGACATCAGCTGCAAAGTATCAGTATCAGATGTATGCGTTATTATTATGTTTACAGTGTTCTTGCCGTATCCAGAGGAGCTGATGCAGCCGGCCAAACAGGGGGAGACATATGTAATGCCACTGTCTGAACACACGGGGTCCCACTCCTCAGTCGAGCACATACAGTCACTGTTGCAGTCCGACAGGAGAGAGCCGCCCTCCTGGATGCCACGGGTACTGCAGGGAAAGCACAAGTGGAGCGTTATAACTTTAACCATAGCCATAGCGTGCAGGAACATCTGTGCAGAAGCAGAGCACAGACTGGAAACCCCAAGCTCAAAGAAGGAAACAAAAAAGGTAGTGGAGAAAACCCGAAGAGATCCTGTGGGACTTCCAAATACAGACTGACAGAACGGAGATGGTGAACTAACGGACATGGTTTAAGTCACGTTATAATGCTCAAAATGCAGGTTTTATGTTAAACAAAATTAAACAAAACATAACTCCAGGTATGTTTTTGATGAGGAGACATTATAACAGATTTTTTTTTGCACATGAACAATATTTTGCACATTAATAACTATCACTGACTATTGCACTATTACTGACTATTGCACATTTTTCTATTTGACTGTTGCATGTATACTTGTGTGCATCCGGTGTGGGCAGCAAAGTAAGAATTTAATTGTACAGGGAATCGTGTTTCTTTACTGTACATATGACAATAAAGCTTTGAATCTTGAACAATCTTGAATCTAGATCAGAAAATAGCGTAATATAGACCCTTTTAAATGAAAACTTTAAGGGTGCGCTATGTAACTTTTCTGGTAAAGGGCCTATCAGTTGCTGGTTTCCATGGAGATGTTATTGCTTTGCCTGCAATGTTCCAAAGTATGGCATTAAATTTATCAATCTTCATAGAGGCAAACAAGAGACACCGCCCGGCCAATTTACCGGTGATTTCTGTGAAGAGGCGACCCCAATAACAGCCCGAGTGCATGTTTTAGAGGAATTTTTAAGCAATAAAAATACCCACAATTGCATCTTATATAAGTTTTATACAATATTGTGGAACATTACACGCAAAGTACTGGCATCTCTATGGTAGTGGACCTGAAACCTGAAAAGTTACGCAGTGCTATTTTAAACAGAATCCTATTATTAAACACAAATCCTAAATCTAATCACAATCGCAATGCTTGTCAGAATAATCTCAATCAGATATTTTTCTCAAATCCCCCCCTATAGCACTCCCTTTGTTTATCTGTCTAATCTGGTGAATGTGTTTAAGGTTCTGACCCGTTGTAGGACACGGTGAGTCCAGCCACAGGGATATTGTCACACTTAGTCCCAAACTGCAGCAGGATCAGGAGATAAGCCATGAAGGAGGAGGCGAAGGAGAGCTGTGCCCCGGAGACGATACTCAGCTTGTACCTCTTCATCAGGAGACCTCCTAAGAAGACCCCCATAGCCATAGCGGGCAGGTTCAGCATTCCTGCAAAACACAATAAACACTTAAAACAGTTTCAGAGGTGAGAATATATGAGACCTGTCTCGATAATTAGCCTTCAATATATGAAACCTGGAGCAATATTTTTTGGGGTCAGTATTTATGGTTTGTACATTTTCTTTCATTGTTTTTGGTTATACAATAACATTTAAGTGGTAAAAGGTCTAATTATATATCATACATTTTTTCATAAAAATAAGAAAAACTAAAACATCACAAAGTTATTGTATTGTTACTAAAAATAGTATGAATGTATGCTGCTAGAAAAGTACTCTGAAATTTTTTTTTTCACCAGTACATGGCAGATGTGAAACCTGCTTCTTCCTCCCCCTCACCTGGTCCCTCCCCTCACCTGGTCCCTCCTATCACCTGGCTCCTCCCCCTCACCTGGTCCCTCCTATCACCTGGCTCCTCCCCTCACCTGGTCCCTCCTATCACCTGGCTCCTCCCCCTCACCTGGTCCCTCCTATCACCTGGCTCCTCCCCCTCACCTGGTCCCTCCTCTCACCTGGCTCCTCCCCCTCACCTGGTCCCTCCTATCACCTGGCTCCTCCCCCTCACCTGGTCCCTCCTCTCACCTGGCTCCTCCCCCTCACCTGGTCCCTCCTATCACCTGGCTCCTCCCCCTCCCTTGGCCTTTGTTCAGGCCTGTGCTCTCTGGTCTTCTCCTGTTAAAGCTGGCTCAGTAACATAAACCACATCTAGAGGTGAGGTGGCCAGTCTAATTACAGTTGGTAGCTTTAAAGCACAAATATCTCTAATCTGTTGATCAATAAAAATAAAAATAAAAGGGACTATTGCACTAAAATTCCCCAAAATGAATAGGAACAGTAGATAAAGCTATTAAAACACCACATACACCTTATATAGCAGCATAAAAAGTGGGTGTAGTGTTTAGTTTCACTTTAAGTGCTAAAAAACATTCACTAATTGATTTACAGATAAATCCAGTAAATTTTCCATTAATTTTTCCCATAGACTTTTCAAAAAATGAAAATAGTAAGAGTACAAAGAGGATAATATCTAAACTCATATCCATAACACGGTTGTTTTAAGTTAACAAAAAAACACACACATTTAAAACACAAGATTTTGCTAAATGTTTTTCATAACAGAAACAGATTTTAAATGTAAAAAATTGTCTTTACCATGTATTAGTCAAGATTAAGCTCTTCAGAAGCATGAGTAAACTTTTCGGAAAGTCTATGGGCAAAATTGCTTCATTACAAACACAAATTTACCGATGAGAAAGTTGGCTCTAGACGCAGACTGTCCAAACTGGTGCTCAATGTATTTGCCTGTAAAAGTGATGAATCCGATCAGAGAGTTGAACCTCAGGACACTGCCACAGATCAGCAGGAAGTAGGCGGGAGTCCCCAGCAGACGCTTCAGAGACGGTAAGAAGGCTGCAGACAGAGACATGATTTATAATAGAAGGAACTGGTGATTATGCTGCTCCTTACGTAACTGTCATATGTGGGTAGAGTAGTTAAAGACTGTACCCAAGTAAGAGTAGTGCTGCTTAAAGGTTCTATATTACTCAAAATCGACTCTTGTGAGCTTTTCTGCCATGTTAGAATGTTGTTGCTTCATGAAAAACATACCTGGAGTTGTATTTTGTTTCATTCGCACATGTTTGAGTAAACCTGCATTATCAGTCTGTCTTTACCTCCAAAGCTCAAAATGCTCATGAAGTTGTAGTTTTCAAGTTAACATTTATCCTTTACCTTTAGTTCAGCAGAGATTGGCAATGCCAGAGCTGATGGCACGGAGTTAAAAACACAGTGGAGCACTTCCTGTATTACCACAAGGCGGAACTCAGCGTTTTCTGCTTGAGAAAAGATCTCAGCCTAAATGTGCAGACTGTGTGTACTGTAGTGCTGCATTTATAAGTCATGTAGTTAATAAAATAAGAATATGACCATTAGTTATGTAGCCTGGCGAGCCTGTCTCTCCTACTTCCTGTTCAAAAGTGAGAGGGTTTGGGATCGTTCTCACAGGTAAACATTTATATTTAACGTTTTGTCGCATTCCAATCACCTCCAAGCATTTTTTCCCTCAAATATTCTTGCATCACAAATATAGACTCACATTGTCAGCATCTTGTGGTTTTTGCATTCATTTAGCCTATCACTAGTCTGTGTTTCTCAGAATTCTGTGTTTTTTTCCCTTTCTTTACACTTAACCGCTTTGTTTTGACACAGACAATCTTAAACCTTTTTTGGCAGTATTTGCCAATGTGCGCATTGTGATATTACAGTAAGTTTCCGCCAATACACATACATAGAACACCCCCAGCGTGATGTCACTGCAAACTATCAATTATTTCACCTCCCGCCTCCTCACCCGCACCTCCTCCCCTGAACACATCGCCCCTGTCCTCAGAGACCCCCACTGACTCCCCCTCCCTCCGTTCAAGCTCCTCACCCTTGTGTACAAGTGCCTCCATAACCTGACCCTACGCCTGACCCGCACCCCCACCCGTGCCCTCCGTTCAGCTGATGCCAACCTCCTGTCTCCCCCCACCAGGATTAAACACAAAAAAAGCCCTGAAAACCCATCTCTTTAAAACCACCTTTCATCAACTATCTTATTTCTTGTGTTTGCCTTTGTCTCTTCACGTAAAGTGTCTCTGAGTGTCTTGAAAAAGCGCTATACAAGTGTTATTGTATTATTATTATTGTTTCACAAATTGCTCTTACCTTTAGCTATGTCTTTGAGTTTTAAATCTTGCTTCTGGTCCAGCACAGCCTCAGCCCTGCATTCAGACACGGCGGTGGGTTTTGTTTTGTCCTCCTGTTTGTGCAGAGAGTGTGGCAGGAACCAGAACGGGATACTGGAGATGAGGAGAAGCCCGGAGCAAACCAGGAAGCCCAGCCACCACGCGCCCACCCACCGCGTGTCTTTGGGGGTGATCAGCACGCTGTCTGAGGACACAGGGAAATCTCACTCAACAGCACAAGTCTTACAGGTCTATATACACATTAGGAGCGGGTGATTTTATACGAAAATGTAATCAACAGATTTTTCCTCATATTTATCAATCTTGATTTTATTTAGGCTTTTCAACTAAATGTTTGCATCTAAATCAAACATCCTATATTACACAAAATTGACTCTCGGGAGTTTTAATCCATGTTATAATGTTGCTACCTCATGAAAAACATACCTGGATTTGTGTTTGAGTATTTTATTTTTTTTATTATAAGTCTGTCTAGATCTACAACGCTCAAAATGCTGTGTTCCACCTTATGAAGTCATGAAGCGGTAGTTTTGACTTTTACCTTTAGTCCAGTAGAGATTGGTAATTCCAGGTCTGAATTTTTCCAAATGATTCTAGTGTACGGAGTTTAAAAACACAGTGGAGCACTCCCTGTATTACCACATGACGTCACAAGGTGTTTTGGTTTGAGAGAACTCATCCTAAACAGGCAGGACTTTGTGTTAAACGTGTATAAATGTAACAAAACAAACTCCAGGTGTGTTTGTGATGAGGAAACATTATATCATAGGTTAGAAAATAGCTTAATATGAGCTCTTTAAAATGGCTCTTAGTATTGATTTCAAGAACACAAACAATACAGACTTAATTTGTGCCATTTAACACACAAAAATCCTCCAAAGTCTGCTCCAAACCACATGCTTTTACTGACAGAGGATTGGCTTTGGACCTCTCTATTCAAAACCCTATACACCATATCATTGATTAGACATGATTCATTCACGATCTCTCATCTATAGGTTACTTTTCTTACCCATATCCACAAATCCAATGTCCACATAGAGTTTGGCACAAAGCGAGCCCAACAGGAAACCAAACATGGGTCCGAGGATCGTTATGGTCTGGAGACAAGCTGTCAGTCGCAACAACATCACAAAGTCAATGCAGAATAAAGTACATTTATGACTAATTTAACCTAAATGTGGCTCAAATTGAGTGGAAAAGGGGCGGCATGAATGAAACAAAACAAAATCCCCGGTCTGTTTTGATGAGGGAACAACATTACATGACACAGATCACAAAATAGTG